>VWZO01000732.1:4877306-5057168 GCA_013396975.1 Bucco capensis
ACTTGCCCCTGGCTGTGGCAAGAGAGGAGCCCTGAAGAGGAGATGCAAGGACTCCCTGAAACAACAGCTCAGCCTTGGCCAGATTGCTCCCCTGAACTGCTCTCCTCTGGCCTCCAATCAGGAGCTCTGCACACACACTAGTTTGAATGCCATGGATGTTTTGGAGCAGGCACACAGGATCACTCTGGAGGAGAAAAGACAGCACAGAAAGAATCGTGTCTTGCAGGTTCTACCTCCTAAGGAGTCCTTGTGCTGTGCCTTCTGCAACCGCTCTTGTCTGTCCCAAATTGGCCTTTGCAGCCAGCAGCGCTTGGAAAAAGCGCTTGGGAAGAGCCTGGATGGAGCCCTCCCTGGAGCTTCGTTCGTGAAGCCTGCCCATGATGATGATGTAACACAACAAAAGTCAGAGGCTGGGCTCTGCTGCACAGTGATTTGCAGAACCAGGGAACAGTTTGCTGGAGTTAAACCTGTAAAATGCCAGCCTGAGATCTGGATTGTAGTCTTGGACTCCTCTAGTGTTTAATGCCCTATTTGAATGAGCTGATACATTTCTCCATGCCTCATTCTCCCCATTTGGAATATCAGAATAAATCAGTGACTCATATTTCACAAGCATTTTGAGATCTTTGCATGTTGTGTGTTTCTGTAGCATTATTGTTATTTATAATTAGTAGCAGGGTTACTCCACTATTAATAACACTTAGCAGCAGTACTTTTCATCTTCAAACCACTTTCTGAGCATTAATTAACTTCGGGCTTCTGTTAGTCAGAATACCTTTCTTTTCCTCATTCTGCTCCCCTCAATTCTCTGCATTACAGGGGTAATGTGGAAAACCACGTGAACTCCAGGCAGCTTGAGCTTTAATGTTTAACTTTAGAAGGGCACTTCATCAGTTTCACAGTGAGAATTGGTTCCACTTTGACAAATTTTCTCCAAACTAGCTTCGTAAGAGTGGATCCACACTGCTCCTTTTAATCAAGACTGGGCACTCTGAGCAGCATATAACAGCTTTTCCATGAGTTTCTCACCTGCCTGCTGACTGCCCCTTTCTCCTTGCTGCAACACTGAACCCCTTACCTTCCTTCTCCCTGTATACACACAGATGCTGAATTATCAGAGACTGCTGAGAATCACTCTGGAACTCTCAAAACATTTCAGCATTAGTGCAATGGGAACAGAGATGAAAAACACATTTTCTTCACTCTGCACTTTATCTTTGTCCAGAATTTCATTCCAGCAGCAGCATCTCAGGGCAGCTCATCTCATTTTTTTCTTGATTAGTCATTTCTCAGCTCTAAAATATAGCACATAGTCCATTTTAGTGAAGGTCTTCTTACTCAATAATGTATTTTATATCCTGCCATCTGCAAGATAACACAACACACAATACTCCTCTCCATGACAAGCTGAGCAATGGTGAACAAGACGACCCTGCTTTAGCTCCTCTCCTGCCAGTTGGATCAGACCATTCCTATCATTTTACATGCTTTGGGTGTAATTAGCATTGCATCTGGGACATTTGTCATCATTCAAGGTGGGCGTTACTAGAAAGACATGCTTGTTAGTAATTGTCTTCATGATGGTTCATGAATGAACACAGAAGTGTGTTCATGTTGATGTATTATTTCGTTGATTATATTGTTCCAAGGTTCAGAGTCTTTAGATATAAATATTTTTTAATGGTTTTGAAGGTACTTAGCCTGCTGTGGGATTTAATGGCTAAAGTTAAGGATGCCATTAATGGAATATTGTTTAGCTATTCCAGGGGAGTCCAACCTGGGTTTTCAACAGGTTGATGTATCCAGGGCTCTTCCTCTCTTCCAATCATCCACAGCATGCACTTACAGGGGAAGAAATCATTCACAGTGGTGTTCCTTCTGGTAGCTGCTCTGTCTTGGACATGATATTGGCTCCTAGTGTCCTCAGAGCAAAGGTTGCTCTCAACTTTGGAAGAAAAACTGATACAGAAGAGGCCATGAGGTAAAATGAATCAATATAAATGCAACAGGAGAAAAAAATAACAAGCTGTTTTCTGCTGCTCTGCATCTCCTTATGAAAAAGAGTGTTACAATATTGGCACAACAGGCCATCCTAGGGAGCCTTGCTGCTACACAGAATGAACAATATCAAAGAAATGTCAATCCCTTACTGAATCATTTTGGTTTACTATCCTTTGGCTCCTACACTGTGGGGTCTGGACCAGTTATTTATCGAAGAGATGCTGATTCATTTTCATTTACTTGCCAAATTGGTCAGCATCAAACACAAATCAATACAAACCCTATTTATTAGATCCAACTTTGCAAATTACCAACTCTCTACAAGTTCCTTCGCACCCCTGTGCTCTAGCAAGAGACAGAGGGAAGCAATGGATTCAGTCACCAGATATGATTAGAAATTCAATTACACATGTGTCTGTGTACCCTGGAGTATGCCTTTCCTCTACAGCTTCATCAACAAAGGGAGTTTGTGCATCATCAAGACTATGTTTGTGTAGAGAGAATGCATTTCCTTGCAATGAAGCATGGCTGCAGTTCATGTAATTGTCATTCATCATACTAAAAGCACAGTTATTTATTCTAGGGTTTCCCCCTTTTTTTAATGTAAAATCTATAACAGCAAAAATCCCCAATCAGTGACACCATCCACACTTTTGCATCATCATAAGAAGAGAAGGTGGTACAAGTGATAGACTAATTAGGCCTTCTCAGCATATATTTGGCCCTGGAGGTAAATATAATATAAATTCTTCATTGTGTTCTATTTTATATTCTAACACGTCTAAAAATTACCAAGTTTCCAGTGCACTCTGCATTTAAACTCCAAAAGTGTAACCATTATTTATTTTAAACAAGAAAACACTGTTTGTAAACTGACAGAAGGACCTCACCCAGTACATTGCATTAAACGTCCAGTGAAACAAAGCACATAACCAGCTGCTGGAATAACAGCCAAACATCCTAGACTGCTACACCATATAATTCAATTGATTGCCCTGAGAAACAATAATATAGTTATAATACTTCTACTAGCTTGATCCCCAGGGGAGCAAATTTACTCTGGTCTCCCTAACTGGTTGATAACATATTTAAATGCCAGTCAGTCACTAATCCGTTGCTGCTCCATCCTCTGAGAGCTGCTTTATTGAACACTGTAATTGCCTGGATGTTGTTTTTCATTTCTGTAGCTGTTGCTGTTAATTAAATATTTTGTAGAAAGCTCTCTCTGACATTTCTTACTGCATTCTTGAATATCTGATAAGATATCCAGGCTGAATATTTGTACCTGCTGCTCTCTGCTGATACTCTTGTCCTAGATTCAAACCCCCAAAACACTGAAGAAATGATGTACTTTTAGTGAAATTAGTACTCACATTGTTAAAGGGCTGAGGGGATCTGAAAGAAATAGAGGCAATACGCTGTGTCTGTTAGGTGGCAGATGTACATCTGGACTACAAGACTCACCTTCCTTCTCCTTGTACATGTGCAGTGGACATGGGCACTTCACTTCTGCAGTGGCAGACTTGATTTTCAGGAGTCAAACCTTAGTAGCAAATGTCAGTCTGGGCATTCTTAAGGCAAAGGTTCAAAATTACTTGATTTTATGCATGCCACAATACAAAAGAAAGCATGAAGAGCATTTTAGTAGCTCCAGGAGATGGCAGGTGGGGTTCCCTCTTAACACTGTCTTTAAAGAAGGAATGAAGGGATAGATCCAGCTGTGGGCATTCAATGCCTAGTAACACAGGAGTATGGACAGGTTAAGACTTAACTGGGGAGCTGAAAACATCAAGAACTTAACACTTCACTGTTGTTTTCACACTGTACTCTAATGAGTACTGCCTCCCAAATTAACAAGACTGCTAATGAAAAGAAACTACTGTTAATGTTCTGAATTAACTTGTCCAATGGTGTCTGACAAATACGTCTGGAGCAGTAACAAAGAAACTCTGCTAGCAGATGTGGATAGACACAGAACACACATGTCATGTAACTATAAGCACATATACACACATCCCTGCTCATTGTCAATATCTGGATACATTAAGCATTGAACTAACGCAATTTACACTGCAATTCAGATGTTTTAAATGTTTAAATAAGGATGAAATCCCAGTGCTACTGAATTATTTGACAAAGTCTCTATGAAGTTCAGGGGAATGCAACATCGTATTGGTTTTTCTATTATTAATTGGTTTAATGCCACCAGTATGATTAGTGATCCATCACACTTACAAACTAAGACATTGCATGGACAATATAAGGAATGGTCTCAGCTCCTGTATGTTTTTTCAATCTGGTTTACTCCAAAAGTCCCAGAGCCAAGGATGTTTTGGGGATGCCAACAGCTCAGTGTAGTCAATATAAATACAATATGCTGTAGAAAACCCACAAAAGGAATAAAAGAACTTCTTTCTGGGACGTTATTTTGGAAAGCCCTGTATGTAATTACTTCAACAGCATCTCTGCTCAATCCTTGCTCTGTACATTAGCCATGTTTTGAGTCAAATATTTAGATTTCGGCCATCCCAAAGTCTACTTGTACTGATATTCCTGTAGATGATCAAGAATTCCAGCCTCACCACAGTCATCAGGCTGGCCCACTGCATCCCTTCTTTCCTTAACACAGTCTGGTTCGAAACTATTTCCCTTTTAAAATGAAACTGTACAATCCTTCTCACCCCATTGTCCTGGACTATGAGATTTCAAAGCTGGTAGTTCACGCCTTGTTGAAAATGAACAAGAACTGCATCAGAAACCAGTAACTGCCCACACACAGAGACACTGAGAAGTACACTCAACTTTTTCCACTGCAAATTGAAACTAAGCTGAATTATTTTGGAAGCTAAAAGATTGCACAACGACTCTTCTGCTCAGCTGATGTGAAGGAACTTGATCATTAGCTTCAGCCCAAGTCATAGGACTGAATATCTTCTAACATTCTGGAAAACCCTCAGCTGTTGCTTTCTCTACCTTTGTAGTCTCCCCATCAACAAGGGGACAAGAGAAACAGAGGATGCTTCCCACCACTCTTCTACCCATAGGACAATGTTTCCTTCTAGGTTCTGTCATACAATGAATGATCTTCAATCTCTTTGGTTAGCAATACCATCTTCTAAGAAACCTAGTTGGAAAATGTGTTTTCTCTTTGATCTTACCTTGCAATCTCTTCTTCTTTCAGTTATTTATTATTTGAATTTAGGCACCACTCACTCCATGCTTGTACTCTGTTCTAATTTAGACCAGATGCTTTCTGCTGTCTAATTCTACTGGGAGATACTCTGAAACGAAATATCCTGCACAGAATAGATTCTGTTGGAAAAGACCTCTGAGATCATCTAGCCCAACCTTACAGAATAGGGAATTATTTCCCTAACACCCTGAAACAAGGGTGCATTAAATGGCCTGAAGAACTACAGTTCTTGTTTCACCTCCTCTAAGTAGGTAGGTACCAACATCCCTGGGAAGGCCACAGTATGCAGATTCAGATGTATCCCTTAAAGTCTTCCTTCACTTGCAAGTGAAAACCCACTCCTACTGAAAATCCATAGGGAAATTCCTTATGGGACACAGCCAAGGGGATCCATGGGGACAAACGTTAGAGTAACAGAGATCTGGCTTCCTTCCTTGACATGTGGGAAACACATGGAAGAAGGGAATATGGTTGGGGAGCACTTTCTGTCCTTCACTTGAGCTTTCTCTCAAATTAAGAGTGCATTTAAGTGGGAGTGTTGCTTTAGATCAAGAGAGGGTGACCAGCTAGGGAAGTCATGCACATGCTGCTGTTTCCACCTTGACTCACAGCATGTCTAGAGCTCTCTGGGGAGACAAGGAGTGAACAACCACATATAGACTAGTGCTTCTGTTTGGTTTATTTGTCATTCTTTGTAGGTTTACAGTTAGCTCCTGCTGGTAAGCCCCTTATTTCTGCCTAGTTAAGGAAGAAAATGGTTGTGTATTGTTTCAAAAAAGAAATGTTTTCCTTTGCTGCACCACAGGTGACAATCCCCTGGTGTCTTGCAATGCTGGCAGTAGATGACTTGGAGATTTTTCAACAGTCAGAAATCCTTTTGGAGAGAACCTTTTTAGTTTTCCTTTCTGAGTTTAACCTGCCATGTTTCTAATATGATTATGACTCTCAGTTCCCTGCCAGAGTGACAGCATGAGACAAGTGGGATTTGGCAGTGATGTAGGAGGATGCACAGTGGCGAAAGCAAGGAGCAGACGACCAAAATATCAGGGTCCTTTGCATTCAAAGGAGCAGCATTTACATTTCCCAGTGACCACTGCAAGAGCATACTGACAGCTATGAACTGCCAGATAACAACAGATTTGTTACAGACCTCTGGGCCAAGAATTAAAGGGAGATCATATTCTGTTCCCTCTATTTAAAGAGTAAGTGAACACACAAGCAAGCAAGCAGAAAATCTAGTGGAAAGAACACATACACTCACATATCAAGAAAGAAAGAATTTACAAGCTGACAACAGCAATATACAAAGAGTCTTAAACTGCAGATTTCTTTTTCTAAAATAAAAATCACTGAAGACAAAGATTTTAACCCTATTTTGAGGCTGGTGAGTATTCTTAAGCCTTATGAAAGCTTTCTGAGCTGGATCTGCAAGCCTAAATTATATGGTGATTAATAATTAAGCCAGATTAATTAGTGCAAGCAATCTTCCCCCCACTTCAAAATCAGCAATGCATATAGAGATGAACTAGAATATGCCTGAATTGGTATTAAACATATGAAACTGTTTCCATCCACCCAATAGCTCATGATGTAAAAAAGTCAAAATTCCTACATTAATATTTCAAAATTTTAAGGATTAAATAAATTTTCAAGGTTCCTTTAAGTAAACACTAAAAAATACTTCCTCCAGCAGTTTTATTTTGGTACCAAATGAGAAAATGTTTCCTTTAGGATTAAACAAAAATTACTTTACATTGAATAAAAGAACAAAACAATTGAAGCCCTAGACTGGCATCTTGACCCTGGATGAGCAAATCTCTCCCCTCCTAAGCTAAAGGCTCAATTCTCCCAACAGCTCCAACACTTCAGGAAGGTGACAGCAAGAAGGTTCTGTCCAAGCTCTCCCTTCCCTGTCCCAACTAGCTGCAGGTCTACAGAAAGGACCCAGTGGCATGTGGCTGTACATTAACTTCAGTGGCTCAAGTGGCCAGTTTTTTGACAAATATTCCAATCTGGTAATTATCATCATAATGACTCTGTATTGTCCTTGATTTGTGTTTTAATCTCCATAATTAAAGCGTCTAGCTGCCACAGCAACAGACACTACAGAAGCACGTCTGCTCTATAATCATAATATTAATTAAAAACACAAAGTAGCAACACAAGAAGGAAAGGACTAGATGGTAGAGGAGAAAAGTCACTCAGCAACCCTTTCACACCAGCCTGTCTCATTCAGTGGAGCTCAAGCAAGGAGAGGATGCTATTTCTGCTATGGTCTGGGAGGCCACAGCGTATGTGCCTGGAGTTTGGAGGGTCTCCTTCCAGCTCCCCATGGGTGTTTGCATCTCCAAGTCATCAGCAGACTGGCCCCTGGTGGACACTTTCAGCAAAGTAACTAAAACCCAAACAATACAGAAATTAATCAATTCTCTCACCCTGAGAGAGGGAGCCTCTGCAGAGATCAAGGTATTTCTCTTGCCGATGTTAAATGTGACCTGCCCAGCAGAGGGAGGATCAAGCAGGCACCTCTAATAGGGTAAAGCACCTTCCTCAAGGGTCCTACACAGCTGTAATTAGTCTGATTTTTCCCCAAAGGAAATTTAAGGAGTATATTCACCTGTTTAACTCCAGGGTGCCTTGCTCACTCTAGTTCTCTACCACACAGCAGCATCACCTACTGCTTTCACGACCTCCAGGTCCATAATTAACAGCACACTGAAGGATGGAGATAGGGTATCTGTCCCACAAAAACTGCCACACTAAGGGGCAATTTTGTTGCTCAATCCAACTGATGGAGTGCATGGGTGTGCATGTTAGGGTGTGTGCACACAAACTGGGCTAGACCCCTAGAGAGTGCTGGAAGGCTGCCTGTTCCCCACTCATTTATGGGGGTGAAGTAACCAAAGCCTATTGACCTATTTGAGTGTGCTTTTCCCACAAAAGGTTGGACCAGATGATCCTTTAGGTCCTATCCAACCTGGTATTCCATGATTCTATTAGAAGACAAACTGTGGGTGAGACCCAATCCAGAAGAAACACTGAGAATATGGGCTGTAGGAGTGGGTAAGCAGGTAAGCAGAGGGAGAAGGTTCAATAAGGACCCTTTTAATTTCTAATCATCAGTGACTCCAGCGGAGAAACCAGCTGTGAACTTGTCAGATCTGCTGTTGATACACAATGATGGGGGCAGTCAATACTGAGCCAAGCAGCAAGGAAATGTCAAAGGGAAATCACATTTTCCCTGTAATTGGGAGTGAAACACAGCAAAGGCAATAGAGAAGGATACCCACTGGTGAAACCTGGGGCTTTGGGGAGGGGAAGTTGTTTGTTTCAAGTAGTAAAAGGAAAGGCAATGGCAGGAAACAGTATTTGTAGACAAAAGAGAGTGGAGCAGGGATAACAGCAAGAGGGCTTGAAAGATGGGAGCAAAGGTTAGCCCTGGCTTTGGACAAAATTACTGCTCACAAGAAAGACTCTTAAATAATACCTGGAGCAAACTCCTCTCAACTGCTCACGGATGATGGGGATGGGAACCAAGAGGAGGGAAAGGTAAAGGAAGATCAGGAAACAGTTTTACTAATTAGTATACTCTGCATTAGGTGAGCTTAAATAGTACTTGAAAAAAGTTTATAAGATATTTATCTCCTAAACTGATTTTTCAGCTTTGAGATCTCAGTAATATTTCAGTTACCAGGAAACTACGTGGCAGCTGGTAATCCTGTTTTAAGATACTGTTTGCTAGTAACACTGAAAAAATCTAGGGTTTTCTTTTATCAGTAAAAAGAACTGACATATTGTCTCAGATCCTTACATGGCTATCTATTAGCTGGAACAAGTCATTAAATTACTATGCAATAATTAGCTCTTACAGTCAGTAAGAACTTCAAAGCTCTTGACAGAGGTTATTTCTTATAGCCAGGAAAGCAGGGACAGCAAGTTGCATCCAACAACACTGCAAATCCATGGCATCCAGACCACCCAGAGCAGCCCTGCACACACTGGACTCTATCACCTCTCTGGACCTGACACTTTGCTCTCCCATCTTGCTGCAGCCACAGGAAGGTCATTGCTGGCTATTATTTTTCCACAATCCTCCTAAATGACAGTTAATGACACTAAAACTTTGTGCCTCATCCTTATGACTTGCAAAGCATTGAGCAAATACAAAGCAAGGGTGGGAGTGACAGCAGTTACCAAACTTACAGCTCAGCACAGTAAGATGGAGTTTATTATTAAGTTTAACATGAAAATAAAGCTGACACTGTCTAAAGATGGACACCTGCATTTCTGTTAAGATACCTACACTGTTAGAAGAAAAGGAGCTGGCAGTGTAACTGGGAAGTGTGTTTTCTAAGGCTGGAAATGCACAGGAAGGAAACTTGAACCAGGGCCCAGGAACTCTGGATGGTGCTACAGTAAAATATCTGGGCCCTTGTAGAAGTGAGGTTCTGCTGGACAAGTTAGTTAAGATGTGAGGAGCTTGCACTTGTCATTTACTAGCGCCAAAGAGAAATGTTCTCCCTTCTGAATTCAATCATCTCTGACATAATTCCAGCAAGAAAGATGATTTCATGAGGAACTCTGAAGTCCCTTTAACACATCCTATTTATTTACAAGCCTTATTTCTGTGGGCATAGAAATAGAAGATACCACCTTACTGCTCTTCTGCCAGCCAGCACATACCCAAATACTTACTCTTGGCTTTTCTCTCATCACAGTCCCATGGGTTTTACTGTCACTGTTTCATCTGGTTGTCCCCAAAACAAAGTTCCACTCAATCTCAGATCATCAGTAATATAATTCCTGTATGTGGTGCATCAGTCTCTTCAAAATCCTCACTTTGCACAGAGTGCTTCTGCTACTGCAGAGCTGTACACTGCTGTGTTTTAGCAAGGCACCTTCCATTATTTGAGCTCTTAATAAACAGAATAGCAACCAAGGTAGCTAGCACTTTGCCTTACAAGAGTAAAAGGATTCTGTACAACCCATAACGCTTCACATAGATGAGCAATGCTCCACATAGCAACCTGTAACCCTTCCCACAGATGAGCAATATTCCACATTGAGTGTGAGAAGCTGAGCAGCAGGAGGGCTGGCACACATCCTGATCAAGTCAAACACCAGAAACAGTATTTTTTTTAACAAGGAGGAACCAAAATAGATCCTAAACTGGATCCAGAGCCACCTACGACAGCTCAATCAAATCAAGGAAGGTTTCAAATGAAATTTCCAGCTATTTGAACAATTCTCCTCTCCACACACAACTGTTTGCTACATTTACTACTCTTTACCATATACTAGGTACACAAAATCAGCAACACCAAGAGCTCTCCCTCCTCTCTCCTCTCCTTTGTCGTTTTCCTCTGGACCCCCTGGCTCTTCTTCTCAGCAACCCTTCCCCAGCTAAGGAGGATATAAGCAGCACACAGCACTCACTAGAAATGGTCTTCCTTTGTCAGCTGATGAAAAGCTTACTCCTTTTTCTGATGGTTGCTTTGAGTAAGCCTGTTACCCTTGAGTTTCTCACAGGAAGCAGAAGACCTGACTGACCATCAGGGAGAGGAGATAAGGAAATCTCTTAGTAGTAGCTAAACAGAAAAGATGGAAGGTCCTAAAGGGAAATTGCATTTGAAACTGAAAACTGTGACCAAGACAGACATGGCCCAGAAGAAACAGCATGCTCTCTGTAACCTGGAAGTGCAGCAGCCCATTGGTCCTGAGAAGAAAGACTTTGGGGAAAGAAGGGAAGTCATTACAAGAGGCCATGGCTTGAAGCTGCAGCAGGGGAGGGTTAGACTGGACATTAGGAAGCACTTCCTCACGCAGAGGGTGATTGGGCTCTGGAATAGGCTGCCCAGGGAGGTGGTGGAGTCGCCGTCCCTGGAGGTGTTTAAGAAAAGATTGGATGTGGCACTGAGTGGCATGGTTTAGATGTTGTGTTGTATTGGGTCATAGGCTGCACTTGATGATCCTGGGGGTCTTTTCCAGCCTTGGTGATTCTGTGATCATTATGGTTGCTGTCACCTTGAGGAAACCAGAAAAATACAGGAAGGCTGCAATTCACCACTGTGCATTGCAGATATGCCTGTCAAGCTGTACTGTCTCCAGTCCCATTTTCCACCTGGATTCAGGCTGGTGACTATTCAGAGAAGCTATGTGGGAAACACAAACCCTGCCCAAACCTTTCAGTGAGAGCCTGCATTGAAGAGAAGCCCTTTCTCCTTGCAGCTCAGGCACAGGCTAGGATAAATGACACTTCTGAGAGGTGTCTATCAGTAGGTCTCTCCAAGCTGGAGTACACATTCAGGAAGAGCAAGCTACTCAGTGAAAGTAATTGCATTACAGCACTGGGAACATGCAATTAATGGCTTGAAGCAGAGCTGAATTTAATCTGGAGTAGAAAATAAACACAACACTTTGATTGAGCATAAGTTGCTATCTCTGCTCTCTTTGTCATTTAAGTTTCACACACTGCTTTTCCAACAAACTATCTACTCATCTCTGATGTTCAGTTTACTACCCTTTCCACACATTTGGTTTTGGAAATAGAAGCCTATGTCTCCAGAAGAGATTGAAGTATTCCTGCCATTGGGCCACTTCCTTGCACCTCCAGTTGCAGCCATAAGTATCAGCACTGACAACTGAATAACACTGCACTGATTTGTCATAAGCAATCACTTACTGTTACTAATAATGTTCTCATTGATTGCTTTGAATAGAACAATTGACAGTGATTGAAGGTCAGGCTGACACAGCCAAGCTGAAACATCAGTAAAATGATACAGGTTTTCTTTCCATACATGTACTACAAACTACTGTGAAGGTGATTCATATAAGCTTACAATAAAGTCTAAGAATATAATAGTCTTTCATTACTATGCAAATTATGCAAAAAAAAATCACCTAAGATCTAGTCCTATTGATGATATATTGCTTTATCTTCTTTCTCCTCAACAATTCACATCTGCAGCATACAGAAGTTAGATTATTATCTATACCACTATTATCTCCATTTACTTTTCAAGGTGGTAGTTGTGTTTTTTCTTACAGCAGCTATTTTGACATACTATACTTAGAAGCTGTGGAATTCAAAGCCCAAAGACACCAATGACTTCACTTCCAAAGCAGTGTTTAAAACTTTCAGTGTCTGCTAGGTAACTAATACAATTATACTAAAATTGGAAAGAAAACAGATGGCATAAACCAGACAAATGAGATATATACCAGAAACAGTTATCAACTGAAAGAATAATGCAGCAATGTTTTTTTTTAAAGATATTTTCTGAAATAGATTCTCTCTCATATAGTATTTCCACTTAAGAGCTTGAACCTGAGCATATTCAGCATCTACTGAATTACCCAAGAAAAAATCTTGCATTTTACAGCTGTAGTCTCAGCTACAGTAATGATTATTTTCTTTAATAAACACACAGACATTTTAAGGATCAATACTGCAGATTACTTACCAGGCAGCTGATCACAGGGTGCCCTCTGCATAAGTCACCTCTGAAAATAAAGTTGTCACAATTGTCCATTAGAACAGGTAATGCTTTATGTTAATCTTCCATGGAGTAACATGCTTTGACCACATCTAGTGCAACTACAGAACTCAAACAATGTCATTTACTAAAGATCACATTCAAAGAAGGCTCTAGGGAGTAGACCAAAGATCAAAAGAAGAAACTAAATCAAAATTCCCTTTACTCAAAATGCTTTTGCCCCACTTCAAACAAATAAAGGAAGGATCTAAAAGTTGCAAATTTAAGTAAAATGGAATTTAATTCTTATGTGGATATATACATATATGAATAGAAATGTTCAGAAAAAAAGTCACTGGCCCAAGCATCTCTCTTCTACAGGAACAGCTTCCCCTCTTATACACCACATTTTGGCAACACAGACTTTGAAGTGCGACTTCTACTAAGATCAATTGTAAAAAACATTGCTGTGATAATGAACTCCTAATTTATCCATGTTACCATCCTATCTGCTTCTGCATTTTGAAAGTGCAGCTGAGATTCTGTCAAAAACCAAGCACAAGGAACATGCTTTCTGCTAGCAAGCACTGGCTACAAAAGCCAGCACAACATTTGTGCCTTCTGCTCATCTTCAAAACACATTAAACATCTGAAGGAAAAGATACATTCAAGAGCTACATGAGCAACTGTGATTTTGCCCTTGTTCGAAGGACATTTGTTTGTGTATTAGAAGAATAGTTATTAGTAGTATCTGAATTGGTATTTTTTTTAATAAAAAAGAAACTTGTTTCCTATCAAGTTTCCTCGGTTTTATTTCAGAGTCAAGTCTGACCTACTCAAGCAAAATACCCTTACTTCAATTAAGAGCTGCACCTTAGTCAAGACCACTGGTTTCAGTACTCAATTATTTAAAGCTGAGAAGCTGCAGTTGAGGAGCATTTTACACAGCTTCCGAAATTACAAAAGAGACAGAAGAAACTTCTCCCCTGAAACACAGCCCTTAAAGATTGCTACTAACCCAAAAGCCACTGGTTCAAAGGACCCATTGTGCTCTCAGTCTAGGAAGGTAACCTTCTCACAGATATCACCCAGCACCCACAAATTTTCATTCAGTTAACAGTATTTTCCATGGTATCTTAATATGCTCATGCATGACTGTCGATTGTCTCAGCCTTGCTGAGATTGCTTGAGGGGGAGCTACTGACATCTGATACCAAGGACGATTTCTGGAGCAAGGAAGATTGGTTTTTTCCCCTGAGGACTTACATTACTTCCAGGAAGGAGTTGGGTTTGTAGGCTTAAAAAGCAGCATGCCAATTCTGCTGATATGGGACAGCACATGAAGGTAACTTGTACGTACTCTCGCTTCCCAAAGGTTAGTTCCCCGCTTGGGAACTAACATACATGTGATTTGCCCTTGTTCAGTGACTCTTCTGACTCCAGGAGACTGTTGTAATATTATTTATACTTCTTAGTCATCAAAGCTGTTTTTAATCCAGCTTAGGTGTGACATCTTGGGGCCAGGTGAATAGTGGGGTGGGGAAAAAAAAAACCCTATATGCACTCCGCAGCAGGACTTATCTTTTGCAATTCAGGCTTGATTTGAGTGTGCAGTCTGATGGATTGAGTTCATTCAGTATCTCAAAGATCAAGGACTTGGTAAATCCCAAATGTGAGCATGTGACCACTCTGAATAAGGATGGCTGCCTCCCTGTGCACCAGGCACAACTACATCTTCATATGAACTCTGCTCACATACTAAACCCCATGCAGATTTAGCTTCAGGTTTCCTTTTTGCCACAGGTAGAAATTGGCTCTAGCATACATTGCTGAGGAAGTCAAAGACATTAAAAAAAGGGACCTGATTTCAGCTATGTCCATTATGCAAATGCAATTAAGGTACATTATCTTAATTTGGTTTAAAACCTTTAAAACACCTTGAGCAACAGGCCTAATTATACTTTCTTCATCATGTCTTGAGTTTCAAACACTCCTTGCTTTAGTGTAAAAAGAAGACTAACAAGCAAAAAGAAACTTGCCATCAACATTTCCCAGATAAACAGTACTAATCATTTACAATTATTTTGTCCATTTATCCCAAGGAAATGCATTAAAAAGCGTGGAAACCAAGATCATTTTACCTACCTGTGGGATGAAAGTCACAGCAGTTTAATCACACAGCAACACCACACAACATTTTAGGATCAGGCACAAAGAACAATACTAACTCTAATTGAAAATGCTATGGGAATTAAGGCATGCAGAATATAATTACTTGTACTGGATTTTGGCCAGTGCAAACTGGAGCACAAGCCAGGACATGAAGTCCAGCCACCTAGTTCCTGCCAGAAGTGCCATGAGATCTTTAATGAACACAAGTGGCAAGATCCCAGACTGTTGCATCCTTTTAAAATGAGAAAATATCCACTGAACAAGCTCCAGTTTTAATGTGACTCTAGTGTCAAATAAAAAAACCCAGGAAAATCTTGCATCATCTACTAAAGACAAACAACCTTCTCATAAAAACACAAGCTAAGTACTAATTTGGCAAACTTCAGCATCTTTAAGAACTACGCACCAAGCATTATACCAAATTCTAGACAAAGTCAAATGAACCTCTTTAATCAAACATCCCTGGGCTTCAAGAACATCAACATGGCTCTTTATTGCAGAAATAAATCTGTTCTAGTGAGCTCAAACTTCTCTGCAGCCTTGTAGACAGAAGTGGTTTAGAGAAAGCAGGGCAAAACCCCAACATCTTGTCTGATTGTTATGCAGTCAGATGCCCCTAGAAATACCTCATGAAGTTTAACAAGGGCAAGTGATGGATTCTGCAACTCGGACAGGGCAACCCTGGATGTACATAGAGATTGGGGAATGAGAGGCTGGAATGTAGCCCTGTGAAGAGGGATCTGGGGGTTCTGGTCAACAGCAAGTTGAATATGAGTCAACAGTGTGCTGTGGCACCCAAGAGAGCCATCCATGTCTTGGGGTGCATCAAGCACTCACTCCCTTGCTAACTGGTCAAAGGAGGTGATAGTTCCACTCTGTGCTGGTGCAGCCTCACCTCCAATAATGGGAGCAGTTTTGAGCACCACAATGTAAGAAGGATATTGAGCTGTTGGAGAGTGTCCAGAGGAGGGCCACAAAGAAGATGAAGGATCTAGAGGGGAAGCCATACAAGGAACAACTGAAGTCACTTGGTTTGTTCAGCCTAGAGAAAAGGAGACTGAGGGGAGACCTCATTGTGGTTTATAACTTCCTCATGAAGGGAAGCATAGGGGCAGCAGCAGCTCATCTCTTTTCTCTGGTGACCAGTGACAGGACTGGAGGCAATGGCATGAAGTTGTGCCAGGAGAGGTTTAGGCTGGATATTGGTAAAAGTTTCTTCACCCAAAGGGTGGTCAAGCACTGGAACAGGCTCCCCAGGAAAGTAATCACAGCACCAAGCCTGACAAAATTCCAGAAGCATCTGGACAATGTTCTTAGACACATGGGTGTGATTATTGGGGTTGCCCTGGACATAGATGGGAGTTGGATTCAATGATCCTTGTGGGTCCCTTCCAACACAGAAGGTTCAGTGATTCTATTATATACACTGCCTGTTCTCTCCCCTTGTCTGGACAGATATTACAATCTCTATCACAAATCACCACTGCATGTAAATGGATATTCCCCAAGAAGCTCCTTTCCCACTGGGTTTTCTGACAGAGCAAAGCACTCCCTCATTCAAGAAGCCCATTCACTTTGGGGCAGACACTCCCATCAATGGCATGGGGAGATGCTACTGGAGGAGTATGAGGAAGCCACTGGAGCTTTACAGCTAGGACCCAGGGCAGAGTCCCATTTCTGGCACTCCAAGAACAGCTTATTGTAATCCCTGCACCAGCAACACCCCATAATTAATCAGCTCACTCTGTTTTTAAGTGGCCAGCTCTAAAGCAGGAAATGTGATTTTATAATAGAGATAATGTTTGTCTAGTTTGGTAGATGTCCTTGGGATCTAAATCTAAAAGGAGTGCTGAGCATTATTGTTATTAAAGCAACAAAACACATCCTAGTAGCAGATACAAAGGGAAGGATTCTCAAAGCACAGAAAAGCAGTAAAATAAGGTCACATTCCTTCAAGTCCCACAGGACCTGAAATACAGATGCTCTGAGTAGCTAGCAACTAATTAGTTGCAAGCAACTAATACACTGCACAGAGCTAACATACAGATACATAAACAGATCCTCATGTAGACAGACAGAGTATGATTGTGTTTTTAAATATTTCATGTCACAGGCAAATTATCATACGGGAATTGATACAGAAAATTGCAGAATTCTTAATTATGCTGTGTTGATTTTTCAACTCATTTTCATTTTGACCATGAAACTCTGTGCAGCCTTACAACAATTCATCAGTTAGTCAAATGAAATTCAATAATGGTGGAGGGTTTAATGCCAGAATAAAATCTGTGGCTGAATTCTTTACTATGAAGGATAAAATATATGAAGTATTTTTTTTTAAATAAAATAACAAAACAGAAGACAATTTTTCAATTTTTGCTTATTTATATATATCTTGCCAATTCCAAATTCCTCCACATGAAACTATTACCTGACTCTATATAGACATAAGCCCAGCAGAGCCTGAGGAGTGCCAGTCCTGCACAGCCCTGACCAACGAAGTTGCTATCCCCAGGGTCCTGCTGTCCCAACCTGGTATGTGCCATGATCCAAACTCTGCAGCCAAACAGCCCTTCCCAGCAGGACCCACGATGGTTTTCACTAGCAATGGGAATTATGCCATACAGTTAACTGGTAGACCAGCCAGCTTAGACACTGCAGATATCAGACACCTTCAAATCTTGTCATTTAAAATGATGTGAAATACAACTGTGTGAGCAAAACAATTGAGGTTATTCCTCAGACCCCACTGCTGGCAAAGGGCAGCCAAGATTCTTCTCCCGAGCCAGCATTATAGCTCTGACTTTCCCCCTAAGCCCTCTCATTTCTTCTCCCTCTCCCCAGTGTCTGCCCTTCTCACACCTCCTTTTTCACGCCTCTTTACCCACCACTCTGCTATGCCTCAGACAATTCCCATTGCCTTGTGTCCTTTCCCAGTGGCCTTATGTTCTTCCCATTCCCCTCCTCAAGACCCACTGGGTTCAACCAGCCTTCCACTGAGAATCTGCACTTTGCACCCAGAAAAAGTGGATAACATTTACAAAAGGATATAAATAGCTCCTGTGCTAAAGCTTTATTGACTTTCAACAATATTTTGGATCTTTGTGGGTTTGTCTCTTCTTTTTGTCTCCCCTCCACCTTTTTTTTTCTCTCCTTACATCACCATTTTTAATGGTACTAGTGTAGTTACAGTGGAATAACATCCCTGGAATGGGATCAGCTATACATATGCTTATATTGACACAGTGGATTTCCACACAGCTGTGAGTAGAAATCTCACATATGCAAGGGATATACCTGATCTGCAGTGGAAGTTACCATAACACAGATGGTGAAGGAATCTGGCCCATAAAGGACAAGTATATTGTTACAAAACCTGCATTTACAGTCATCTATGTCACAGAAGTACTACACTAGGTATACAAGAAACTTGAGTTTCTTCCCCTAGAAACTTGGTGGTTTTCCTCCCAAAATAATAACCAATACTATTTCATCAGGGTTGGAAATAGATATATTATCTACTGTCAACCAAAAAAGTGAATGGAAAACATTGCTTATATTATTTGTTAAATACTGTTAAATTCTATGTCAAAAAGAAAACATTAAATCCCTCAGTAAAGCTACTGGCATGAAGTATGTTTCTATAAAAACACACCAAAAAATTCCATATTTGTAACATAAGCAGAGTTCTTCCTCCCACAAACACTTCTAAGTTACCACCAGTCTCCAGTCCTTGAACAAGGGGGTCACACTCTCAGCTGAAAAGTCTTTCCTGGTTTTTGTTTATCTTTCCTCTGCTCTTCATCTTCACTTCCCCATAAAGTGATGTGAATATTGTACAGCTTCACCTAAAAAATTGAAACGTGCCTCTCCATTTCCCAGCCTTCAACTCCTGCAGCACTAATAACAGAGCAGCTAACCCAAGTGGAATGAACAGGAGAGAGAAGAATTCCGTCAGCAATTTAGAAAATTACAGGATCTTTTTTTCTTTCTGCGTGTGAGATTTTTTAAGATAACTGAAATTGTTCAAGTGTAATAGAAAGTGACCTCTTTCAGGTGTATAATTTTCTGCAAACCCCTTAAAACAATAGGCTTTTCTCTTCCTCACAAAAGGTAGTTATCCCGTAATTGGCAGGCAGACATGGAATTGGTATTTGCCAGCAGTAGAAGTTTTCTCAAATAAATTTGGTATGTCAGGTGCAACCACGAATCTGTTGGATGATTATTATTTATCTGTTTAGTGCTGACAGAGTGCTGTGCCTAGTATCTGCACAGAAATAGCCTTAGAGAGAGAAAAAATTTCTCATTTAGAGAAGAGTCAAAACTAGCAACCAAAATATCTAACATCATCTCCTAGGACTGCCTTAGACATGTATTCTCATCTTTAAATATGCAACTCTCTGCTTCAGTCTTATTTATTTATAATAAGAAACTGGTAATATTTAACACACATGTAGGAGTAGAGACACTTGAAGTGTATGTAATGCATTCATTGTGACCTTCAGCTGGAAGGAAATACAGAAAAACAACAAATTAATATTCTTTGCTCTACTCTTCTGGTTTCTGCTCATGAGTAGCCTGTGCTCCTGTGCTTTATAGAGAATTCAGATTTCTTCATACAGAAAATCCAATAATGGCAAAAATCAAAGCTTCACTTAATATAACTTACTTTGATGTCACTACATTTTCCTTCCATTAACCTTTCAACTGCCATGGACGTTCTGCCTATATGCATTCATTTGTCCAGCAAAGTGGAAAATTGTTGGCAGGCTAAGATCTAAAAAGAAACCATCACACAAGATTAAAAGAGAAGATTTATGAAAATCTGTTCCATAGCTGCATGCACTAGAGCACCATAAACTGGAAACTTTGCAAATTGGAGTGTTATTTATGGCCTTCAACCTCCATGTCAGCAAAAGCCACACCTGTAGAGTTAAAATCCTTGGAAACAAAAGTTCACAGATCATGCCCAGCATCAGAGATGACCACATGAGGCACAGCATGCTTGAAATAGAGTTGACAATATACTACTTTTTTCTTTTAATCTAATGCCTGCTATTGAAGTCACAGGTGATAAAAAATCATGGAGACACAAAATGATGATGAGACCATAATGCTCTTCATGAGATTTACAGTTGGATGCAGCTTTGCCCAATGGCATTTCCTTTGTTCTTCAGGTACTTCTCAACCTCTGTAAACTTCATTCTAGTGTGCTGGAGTGCTCTGCCCCATAGGACATCTCTCCTACAATGTAACAACTCCAATCTGAGCTCCCTATTAGTTGCTGGGAATTTTACTGTCAGCTCAACAGGCCAGGCTCCAAGCACAGCCTTAAAAGTTGAGGAGCTGGCATTTTGGTTCAAGCCACAATCAAACACAGTTGTTTACTACTACAACACAATAAATCCAAGCTCTACCTGCACCCTCAACTCTGCCTCTATGAATCAATGTGATGCAATTGGAAACACTGTCTGCAGCTCCAATTTTTTCCTAGGGGAGATGGTGCATTCATCGATGTGCTTGGCTTTTCAAGCTTGTTGCCTCCTCTGCTCAGCGGGCTGCCCTTTAACATGCTCCATCTGGCAGATCGATGGTGACACCCTTCCCCCTCTACGTGCTGGTAGGCTTCTGATGGCAGGCTTTGGGATGCCCTTCCTCCCATTACTTGCCTCAAGCTAGCAGAGGAGTAGCCTGCTATTCCCTATTAATTTTCCAATGGGGAAAAACATCTTGCGGCTTCCTTCCGAGTGCATTCTGCTGCTCATAAGCTGGCTTCTGCCTCACACAAAAAGTAACTGTGTCTCCATAGTGTTTTGAAACAATCTTCAACACAGGTTTTTCTCTAGATGACTCAGATCTGTTCATTTACCTTCCTGATTCCTTCCAGGCATTGCAGAAAAGACAAATCTACCATAGATAAAATGGATTAATTGTGTATCCCCATCCCTATCTGCTACCCCTGCACCCCAATCCTATCCATCTCTATGAAAAGGATTTTTTTCCTCCTCTCCAACTATTCTCCAGGTTAAAAATAGATTTACTCCCCAAATCATCCATATCCATCTCTTGTTTCTCCTTCTTGGTGTACCTCCAGGGTTTTCTGTTAGAGTTCATTGGCTCCATTTGCTTGTTTTCCATTAAGGAAGCAATGCTGCATCATTCCCCATTTTAGTATTCAGACTCTTTATGATCCTTCTATAATGGTGAAGTATTTTTCTTCTCATTTCAGTGAAGAGACATCAAATCATACAAAATTTTACTGAACAAAAGGCAATGATGAACTGAACCATCATTAGTTCATGTGTCCCCAGTTGGACAGTGCACTGAGAAACCTGATCTAGTGGAAGATGTCTCTGCTGACTGCAGGAGGGTTGGACTAGACCTACAAAGGTCCCTTCCAACCCAAACCATTCTGTGACTGTGATTCTGGGAATCAGGAGTTCATACATGTAGTGCAAACCCTCACTAGCAAGCCCAGCCTCACTGCACTCACAAGAACTGCCTAAACAAAGTGAAGATGGCTACAGAAAGGCATAATAAAGACTCAACACACATCTCTGGGACACATAGCAAAAGACAACTCCAGGCTGAGTTTCATACTTCTCACCTATGGCTGACAGCACATTCTCAAAATTGCAAGGGGGAATAATTGGAAGATTGCTCCAATTCTTTCTTCAGACATAATAAAAAACTTTGGAAAATGGTCAAGAGCTGTGAGAAGGTAGAAATAAAAGACTTTTGTGAGGCCAATCTTCACCTTTGAGTGTATGAAAGTCCAGGCAGCCCCACAAAATCTCTGTTCACTCTAGCAAAGAAGTCATTGGTAATTTATAAGGGCAATATGTTTGTTATCAAAAGCACAGAAGTACTGATGAATTGCCTGTTCACCATTTAGGTTCAGAAAGCTGTTTCTGATATGAACTGCCCTAGTGGTAACTAATAAAAAAAAAAACAAAAACCTTAGCCTTCAGCCTGTCAAAGGGCTAGCCATGACCTTAATTTGCCACAGAGATCTTTGATGAGTATGAAAGTATTTCCCTCAACTATCTCAGAAGGACAGCATACTGCCTAATGAGCTAGAGGTCTCAAGCCCACAGGCACTGCAGTAATTACAAAGGGGTATTTAATTATCTAACCCTGGCATCTAAAGAATTAACAAACCTCCATAATGAAAGGAAACCAGAGAGGAAAGAAGAATTCATTGTCTAAGCCACAAAATGCTGGGGAAATCACTATAGAGACAGATTTCAATAGATTCATATCTGGTATTTCTAAAAGCTTACTGTGTACTAAAATGCCAGATGTTCACACATTATGGTTGTTATTACTGTTAACAGCATTAATTGGGAGAGAGAGAGGAAGTTAATCCAATTTAATCCAGGAAACTAAGTTGAGAAATATTTGAGAAAACAAACTGAAGTCTATAACAAAGACAGATCCCCAATAATTTGGCAATCTGTGTATTTCATGTGCTATTTGCACAGTTGTTCCTGAAGTGGCTAAACAATGCCCCTCTCTAGCAACTATTTTGTTTACATTTATTCATCACACAAAACAGTAAAATAAAACAACTCTTGCTGTTTGGAGCCCTGCATGGCCTCTTCTTGCAGCTCTGGCAATGGCAGAGCTTCACATGTACCTCTGCATTGCTTCACTTGGGTTATTTTTTGACTTTGCAAAGAAACTTTTGCCTTCTCCATAGCAGAAACCCACTAGTACATGAGTTTCAGCACTTTGCCAAAAATAAAAGGCACCATTACATGTAGACCTTGTCTCCTTCCAAATGTATGCAAATACATGTGGATAACAAAGCAATTTACATCTGCCCAAAGCCTCAAAGTGAGTGTATTTGCTTTGATCAAAGCTTAAAATGGGATTTATCTGTAGGGCATAAAAACAATGTTTGCCTTAAAGAAAACAGCAGTGGCTTTAGATCACTGCAATGAGGCTGTTCTCTTCATTGTGGCATTACTGTTTGTAATGCTGCTAAGGTTGTGTGAGCATTTCCCTTCTAATCCTCTGTATCCAGAAGCTTAAAGCTTGCCAGTGAAATGTCTCTCCAACTTACACTTAGCATGTAAGAAATTAATCTATCAGCTAGCCTTTTATTTCCTCACCAAATTATCAAAAACAACCCACCCTCAAACCATGTATTTCTTTCTAACTTGTATTTTATTATTAGCATCCGTTGCTGTTTTTGCAAGAAGCAAGCTGAATTCTCTCAAGATGTTTTTCAACCAAGGCCAAACAAAGCTAAGTTCTATCTGGAAAACACTCATCTAAAAATAAAGGCCAGCAAATGTATAATGCACAAAAAAGAACATGCCTGTGATGCATCATTTGGTTCACTGAACAGCTTATGCCCTCAAAAAAAAAGGAGATATATATATATACAAGCAGTGAAGCAAATATGAAGTAGTGAACAGAATTTTTCTTTCAAATTCTGTCACAGAAACAGACATAGTACATGGAAAATAATTTGAAGAGATGCAGAAATCAGTGATGACTTGCTAACTAGCCAGGAGGTTCCCAAAGATTTTCACATTTGCCACAATAGGGACTGTGAATTCGTCCTACTGACAAAACTCCAGCCACACATGTGGCTGTGTTTCAGCTGACAAATACCTTGGAAAACATGGGCAACTCTGCTCTTGAGGTTCTGCAAGTCAGCTGGGAGAAGAGAGAAGTTTTAACAAGAAGTCATGCAAGTAAGTCCATTAAAGAACTTTTCAGGCTGTTGCTGAAAGTAAACTGAGGATGTCTCCAGGTGTAAACTGTTATGTGAAGTTGCTGAGAGCAGCTCTAAAGCCAAGTGGAAAAAAAACAACCCACATGTAATAATTTTATACTGTGTATTATCCAGATGCAAAGAGGAACAGAAGGCATTTAGGATAAGAGGTATTCAGTGTTAGCTGTTTCTTTTTGTCTTCAGCATTGAAAGTTTCTTTCACTGTAAACATCCCAGCACAAGGGGTGACATTGCTCACTGGGATGGCACCCAGGTAAACCTCCTGCCCCCCAGTAGTTAGAACCCAAGGGTAGAATTTTGCCCTATAAATATGAATCTATTCATTAGCATTTCTAGCATCATCTGCATTTTGCATGTTAAGGATGTTATTATAAGGAGGGAGTTTCAGCTATTGCTTAGTTAACTCTATGCAACTGTTTCCCATGCATACAGGAGAAGACTGCTCACAGGCAGGAAAAAGTAATTGCATATTCATAAGTATCTGAACACAATTAATTGCTGAGTGGTGAAAAGCAGTAATGAATAGAAAAGGCTTCTACTTTAACACTAAAGAAAATACATATTAAGCACACACTGTGCATGATACACTACCACCAAGCACACTTGACTTCACACCTGCCACAAACCCATCATTACATCAGAAATCCAAAAGCTTTAGTTGCTTAAAAAAAGAGTGTGTCCTTCATTTACTACTACTGCAATCACACTAGATCTTAAACTAACTCATAACAAACAAAGTGTTGGAGTTTCTTTTCTTTTTTTATGCTGCTCTGAAGCACTGGCAAAGTGCACAGTACAAGTCTGCAACATTATCATTCTGCTCCCCACTTAGGCATTCAACTAACTTAGCTATCATCTAGTCAAGACAAGTCTTCTGATGGCTTTGACACTTCCATTTTCACTTTCTCAGTTTTGTTGCTTCTCATCATTAAATTAGCTGTACTCTGTAATTGTTGTTAAATGACTGTCAGCAACAGAGCCAAGGAAAATTATTTCATTTTTGTATTGACCTTATAAAGCCATTTAATTGGCATGCAATTGTCAGGCCAGATGAGTTGTTGGATAAAAAACTACGTCCAAATATGTGAAGCCACAGTAGCCTTCCTTACCATCCTCTCTGGCCCATCTACCAGCTTTCTCAGGTTTTCATAGACAGGTTTCCTGCAAAGCTTAACAATCTGTGTGAACACACTGTCCAGAGTCAGGGTCTTGATTTTAGTTTCCAAATGCCCAAACCTTTTGTTATTCTTAGGCTATAAGTTTGATCATATTGCTAGAAAACGTATTTGTATTGAATTTATATTGCTCCTAAATTAATGCATGCATGTTAGCATCAAGATTTAGTACTTTTTAACCTTGAAGGTATGCCATATAATAGGTATTGATTTTATCTTTTTTTATTACACAGAAAAATAATAAAATGTGTCTGCTGGTGAACTGTTATATGACAGAATAAATGGTTAGCAGTGTATGGTATAAAAAAGCACAGTGACACCACGTGTGTTTGCTTTAAAAGCTTATTATAAAAATCAATGATGATATACATCTTGGTTAGGCTCATTTTTTCTAATTAAAGAGACAGTGTTAAAAAGAGGTTTTCAATAGTTCAAGCTGTAATTCTTAGTTTTCATCATCTGGAATATTTTCACTTTACTGAGGAGGTCTTACAAATAATGCTACTCTATAAAATTTCCACTCAGAAATAATTCTGCATATGGCATTGAGTTTAACACTTTTATGTATGATCATCATAACATGCAATGCTTCAGATTAAATCTTCTAGTTTACCTAAGCAGAATCTAAGGGTGAAATTCTGATCGCCTTTAAGTCAGAAAAATTTCCACTCACCCCAAGAGCCAGATTTTACACCCTGAAGGTACAAAAGCTGCTTCTCTCTCCTCCAAAAATGCAAGGAGAAACCAAGGGGAATAACTCAGTGGAAAGCCACATAGAAGAATGTTGGCAGGATCTCCTTCTCTAAAGGGATCCCTCCCAGCAAAAGAGAAATAGCTTGGGAGACACTCAGTGCTCTTCCCATCTCCTCTGAAAGTGCATGGAGGCAGTGATAAAGAACAAATCTAATTTCTACCTTAAGTGATTAAGGTGATCTTCAAGGCTTCAGAAGCTTTGCACTAGCACTTGAACACAGTTCCTCTCAAACTCCCACAAAACCCCTGTGGTGCAGCCCTATCTGTTGCTACTCTCCTCAGCGTACTGCAGCAGTTCTGGGATCCAGCTTTTAGAGACAGGCTTCATTTATATCCCTCGTGGTGCTTAATAGGTACATAACTTTCATAGGAACCACTTCCTGTACCTTAAATATCCTTGAAACATGTTTGTTGGTAGTTGCCCCTTTTAAGGCAACTGGACTTCAATCAAAATGAAATATATCGAAACTATTTTGTTATTCACCCAGAAAATTCACTTTCAGACACAATCATCTTTCTTTCCTGAATTCCACCTAATTTGTTAACCTGGTTCTATTATTGAACTACCTGTAGATGAATGCTGTATTCTGAGGCAGAAAAGAGGTCTTTGTACAGAGGGAACATTACCTTTCTGGCTCCCAGACAAAATTTCATTGGCATTTATTGAATCTATTTTAGATAGCAAGCTTGGGCATTCATAATGCCTCACTCATTAAAGATCTTCATGTAAAACTGATTATTGGATATGCACCCTCAGCAAGCATGTGGATGGTACTAAATTAAGAGGACAAAATGCAAAGAAGTACCTGCAACACAACAGAACCCTCTCTTACAAGCAAATTCATTTCTTTCTTAAGACTTGGCCTTCCTTCTTTTGAGAAATAGCAGCCAAGAGAGGCACTATGTGGTCAGACCCCTCACAGTCCTTTTACTGTCTTTAGTTTCCTCTCAGCCTCTGAAAAGGAAAGCAGAGCCTGATCAAGGGAACCAGAGAGAAAAGTCAAATGCAGTTCTCCATCACCTCAGACTGCCTTAGCCCTCCTGGGACATCAGTATCAGGCAAGAAAGGCAGGAGCTTAAGAAGCCTTCCTTTTTCATCTAGTTTCCACTTTCCTGTCTCCTCATTCTTCAGATATCAGTCTGACAATACAGATAAGCAGAGTGACCTATACAGACCTCTCAGATATATTTGGATCTCTGGAGAGAAAATGTCTGGAGAGATGGGGGAAAAAGCAAGTGCTATCTCAATTGTCTTAAGATACCTTTTATGAAAACTTAAAGCACAGCCCATGCTCCATGCTTCATTTCATGCTACTACCATTTCATACTACTCTCAGGCTACCATATGGGTTGCACTCAGAAAGCTCTTACAATAAAGTCTTGCTAAATCATATTATACACACATAATAATATTCTTCTGAGAGTAAAAGGATGAAGTTTATGAAGACAATAAGTTATCAGACATAATTTTAAAATATCAGGTCTTACAGAGTGCAATATTTTACTTTCTTCTGAACAAAAGTGTACCTGGTGGGATACATAAAAGCATCTTGCAAAAAGCATAAAGGTATTTGCTTTAGCATCAGAGATACAGAAAATCTTTTTGTCCTTGCCTGAGCCTCAACTACTTGATTTAACCTCAGCTAGCACCAGTGTCAGCTCACAACCCATCTCCCCTTACTCCATCTCCTAAATCTAAACGTTCTTGAGGCCAAATTCACAAGTGTTGAAGGTTTGGAGAGTCTCAGGAAAGGGAAGTGCTGTCATTAGTACTACAAGACATGTTTCAGTGTGTACTTTGTACGATTTGAGAGCTTGCTTCCTCCTCCTGCTCTTAAATCTTTGTTGAGAAAAGATTGTGACTAGGAATGATGAAGTGTGTGAACTAAGGGGATTGTAGTGTCCTTAAAAGAAGAGGGGGGAAAAAATGGCATGGTATTCTTTGCAATGGTTATCATCAGCAGCCATCCTTTGTGCTTGAGCACTTGCTAAAGCATAAAGTAACTGCAATACATCCCATCTCTATTGATTCAGAAGGGAAAGGTAATTGATTCACCCTCGGGATTCCCTTTAAAAGACACTGGGTAAGAGTTATCTCTCCTATATCATATCACAAAACATACTTAACACAGCTCCTTGAGATTTGTATACTGACATCCATCACTGGAATACCTCAGCTCTTTTCAAGTCTAATTGAGAGTAGACAACTGTAGTTTGGGGGTCGTTCCAGCGTCTTTCTCCCTCTCTCAGGGTAATACTCTCCACTTGTAGTACATAGAAGAGTGTTGGAGTGAAGGAGGATTTGTTATTTTGCTGATTGACTTGAGCTTGAGGCTCAAAAAGATGCAAAATGATCAAAGTAAACACTGAAGACTAAACATCAAGTAAGCCCCTTTCTCCCACTCTCCCGGCACAGTTTCTATTTGCATACTTAATTTCAGTACATTAAAACTGCAAAAAGAGCTCCTGCCAAAGTGCTGAGGCATATTATATGCCTTCAGCCCCAGGTTACACAATGACTTGTACTCAGCAAACCCAGATCCAATGCTACTGTGATAATTTATACAAAGGACTTGATTTTTAAAGCTCCTGATTGCTCCTTTTCTATGGATTTGTGTATTTTTAATGCATCCTGGCATATAACCTATAAATGTTGGCCTTCTTTCTGAAATGCTGTCAATTCTCCTGCTATATATTACAAAACATCAGTCACATGATAGAGATACTTTGCTTCTCTAGCCACTAGCACTTGTAGCTAATTACAAAATGTATGAGATGCTTGGACACAAAACTCTGAGAACATCTGAAAATTTAACTTGATGAAGCAAAGCTTCATCTAATAAGGGCAAAGAATAAGGAGAAAAACTGTGGTTCTAGTCTAGAGCCTTGAAAAATTCTTTGTAAGAGATCTTACTGAGCAGTTGGAGTGGTAATAAACCATGAGAACCACAGTCAGTAGCTCCACTTGTAAAACCAGAAATCTCAAAGTTATTCTGTGCAACTCAGCACACTGATAGCCAAAAAACTGCCTTCCATAATTAACATGCTGCTTTCCTAGATGAGCCTCTTCACGAAAGTATTTTTACTTTGAATTTCTGTCAAGTTAAAAAAAGAAGAGCTGAGTGCTCAGACTGGCAGATTGCCTGAACATACTTAGAATCATTAACTGGTCTCATGTTGTCACCTGCTGCCACCTTCCCACAAGGGAGCAGATGTCCCAAAACAAACAGTGGTACTAGAGGGGGAACATGAAAGTCAAGTGAGATGCAAAGGGCAGCTCAGAGCTACCATTTCTCAGAGGACTAAAGCCTAACCACACACCACTTTGGGAAGACAGAGGAACTGTAAAGGTCTTCATGCCACAGTCCATTAGACCTTGTGGATGTGAAAATAAAGGGCAATACTACCCCAGAGTTGCTTCCAGATGTAGCTACAGCTGAGTGATGGGTGAGGAGTATGGAATATGTATCAGCCTCTGTCCCTTCTGTGAACAAATGATCAGTATCTTGACTTTATCACAGCAGACACTGACTATTACCTGAGATTAGTCTGTAAATACCTTCTGTGACTACTTCCTAATCCGTGACATGTTTCTAAGTATTTGATTATATAAGATACCTGAGTGGATTTGGTAAGACTTAAGTTACACAGTGTATCTGTTCCTTGACTGGAAAAGACAATCTGAGAGTCAGATTTCCAGGGTGAACAGTCACAATTAACTATCCAAAATGCTCCTTCTGGAAACATTTTTCAAATCCTTCTATCTCATTGCTAACTGCAGCCAGAAAACCTATTGGCTAGTATATTTATAGATAATTAATGTAAAATGAAAATAAACAACTAAAGCTGATTCACTATCATATCAAAAAGAACATTTGTGCAAGCTTATACACTCCTGGGAACCAAACCAATGCCAGGCAGAGGAGTCACCTTTGGAAAGCACACCTTTGGCTGATTCCAGCTGCTAAGCATAGACACAGGGACTTTAACCTCTTTCAGGCACCAATGTGGGAATGACCCATAGCTAAACAGCTTACCTAGCTCCATGTTGGGGGTGGGGTGTGAAACTAGTGAAAAATTGTAATCATCCTAAATATGGTATCCTCAAAACACACAGCAAATTCCTCCTTCTTCTTTGGACCCTGTAAGAATGCAGGGGAAAAATCCAGGTATTTTTTGTAGAGCACTGGAACTCCTGCAAACCCTCATTAAAGGGTACTGAGAAACCATACATTTTAATGCCTCCAATGTGCTGATGCTTTCCTCTTTGTTACCTGGAAATAATAAACCTACTGTGTACGTTATCTGCATATAGGCTATTCACAGCACACTCCAGGCATACATCTTAGTAGGTAGGAATAAAATACCCAGGGTAAAATAAGACTTTTAAACACACATGGAAATGCTGGCTGGAGATTGCCAGCAATTTATGCAACTCATTCTCCTGCCTTATAGACAATGTATATCATTAATGAGCAAATACATTTGCCTGTAGACCAATACCTGAAACTCTTCCCGATAGCTACAGCTGGCATGGGAACAGGCTTAAAATTTACTAGTACAAATATAAATCTGTCTTTGGTTGAGCTTTAGCCATTGCACAGTCTAAAGCTTGGCTCTCAACATTTTCAGGCTAATCAAGAAGACAGTGGAGTCAAGGTATTAATAGTTCTTCACTGCAGAGAACACCATAAGGCACCATAATTCACCTGACTCTCTGCACAGCTGAGATACTGATGGCTGCCCATGCATACTGTTGTGTACAAGCACAGAAAACAACAGACTGCTTGGCTGAGCAAAAATTTCTTCACAACACACACACACAAAAAGGTCTGCCTGATTCTGGCTTTTTAGTGTGTACAAATGATAAAGGGTGGGTGGACATGATTAGGAAAAAGCATGTTAGGACCAATGCAAGTCCTTGTGTGTACAGGATCCTGCCTCTGTGCTCCTATGACTATGTGGGGACATGGTTTTAAGGGTGAATTTGCACCTCTGAACATGATAAAGACACCCTGTCTGGCAAACTGTTAGATTTGCAAGAACAATTTGTACATCCAAGTATGAAAAAGACTAACAGAAAAATACATAATCCTTTTTTGTGAAAGAAACCACACTTCTCTAAAATTGCTATGCTGAACATCTACTTTTTGCCAGCTATTTTATTATCTTCCTTCACTGAAACTAAAAAACTATTGCCAGCTATTTTATTATCTTCCTTCACTGAAACTAAAAAACTATTCATTGTTTTTCTTAAGCTCCTAAAAGGGCTTCAAAGACCTTCACTGTGAATTACAACAAGCTGTGGAAGGCATAAGAGTGTGCAAGTGCCCATCTCAGGTCCTTCCAAATGCTAAGAGATCCCCATATTTCCAACTGGCTTGCAAAGAAGTGCACAGTCCACAATAATTTTTAAGAGAATGCATTTTCAATTACATAAATAATGCATAGGAAACATACACTTTGCTTGCTACCTTGTGGGGGAGTTGTGCTTGATACATACTCATATTAAGGCTGGAGGGCCTAAGCTTGTCACCGAGGAAACAGTGTGGGATGGATAATCAGCTGAATATACAGAGATGAAATTCCCAACTACTTTTCTCTTAACATTAATGAGAATTATATAGCAACGGTCTAACTCTAAACAAGCCTCCCAAAGACAGCTAATCTTCATCAAACTAGAAGCAGACACATGCCAGTGCTGTGCAAACACAGCCAGAAGGCAGCAAGACAAGAAAAACTTTAAAAAAAAAAAAAGGAAATTTGTAGAAAAATAGCTCCTCATTCCCAAGCCTAAATGCAACACAATAATCCCTTATTCTAAATTATTCTACCTCCCAATGGAGCTGACGAAGAAAAGCAGAATTGGAACGCCTTGGAAGATTTGCTACTGCCAAATGGAATGTAAAAATCAGTGACTTTGGGGTAATTCTGTCAGCTTTGAGACACCATGGCCAGGAGCTCTCCAACTGTTCAACAAAACAGAGATTAGTTCTCAGAGCTTTTTACCTCGTTTTTTTCCCTTCTTTGCAATATTCCATTCTGTGTCAGGACATCTGGTCCCACTGCAGGAAGGTGATAGAGTCTCCCCGCTCGAGGAGAGGTGGTTTGGGAACTCTGCCAGCAAGAAGGTCTGCTCTCCATCTCTGCTTTGTCAGGGAGGTGCAGGACGCTGAGTGCCACGCGTCTGCCCATCCCCAATTGCCTTAGGTATGAAAAATGGCTACATGTCACCTACTGCTCTGTGCAATTAATCACTGACTGGAAAACACAGGGCACTAGTTCCTCCCCAAATGACACAAAGGCACTACTGCAAGTCGTTTGGACACACAGGTCCCTTGGTTGAGAATGGCCTTCCTCCTCATAGCCAGGGACAAACAAACACACAAAACACACAGCTAATCTGTCACCCCCAAAGTTTCATGGAGCTTAAAGGCACTGTCTGATAACCACTCATCTTTAGGAGACAAAACAGCTACTGAGGGGCTTCAGTTCTGACTCCTTCTACAGGGGATGCTGGATCAACACAAAAACCAGTCTGCTTCACTGGTTGCTTCCTGTTTAAACAAATGAGACCAGAGTCAGGTCCAAAATGTCTCCTCTGTGCAAGTCTCCCTGATTCTAGAGCATGATTGCTTAAAATGTTTATCATGAATTATTAAAATAGCATTTTAAAACTAATAATGACTGTTTTGAGACAGTCCAGAATATAAAAACCTTTACCATAGAAGGGAATTTTCCCACTTAGGTCCTGCTTTGGATGTACCCAGCCAGCACTCCAAGTCACATCTTCATCTGACCATACCCAAAGTTCATTACTTGGTTCCAGAGCTCTGGGTTGCATCCAACTCTTAAATTACTACCACTTTGATAACAGAAACAAATGCTGTCTGTTTGGCTACTGATTAGTCAACAACTATGAAAGGAAAAGAAAATAAAGCAAAACTTCTCTTCTCTGACAAGCTGTCATAAGGATATGAAGAGCAGTAAAATAACAAGTTAGCTTCTCTAGAGCATGAGACAACACAGAAGCTCATTTCAAAGCATGATTCATACTGTCTCGCAAAGGAGCAACCTGTAACTACAGAAGTATCACCCTGCCAAGGAAACAAGAGGCATGGGAGAGTCCAAAAATCTTCCTAGTCATATTAGAGAGATGGTGAGCGAAGACGGGGGAAAAAAAAGCTTGCTGCAACTGTGCTGTCCAACACTGTAGCCATTACCAGCAAGATAATGTGATTAAAGACATCTTAATGATGTTCAAGAAAACGCTGTGACTTAAAGCAGTCATTCTGTGACCAGTAACTGTAAAAGGATTTACATATCCCAGTAAGTCCACCATAGGTAAGTTAAACTCATGAATTTCCTAAACCTCTTCAACATACATTCCCGAGACATCACCACTCCATGCACAAAGAAGCACAGTGTGTATTATGCTCATTAAAAAGGGTTCCCTGAAACTGAGTCTGGAAGAAGCCATCCTTTAGCCTAAAGAGCTCAGCAGCTGAGCAGGAAAAGAAAGAACACTGTTGCTATCTTTACTCCTCTCCACTCTGCATCCCAACACATGCTGCTGCTGCTCAGTGCCAGCCAGCAGGACACATCATGGGACACAGAGGAGGACTGAGACCTCCATGCTGCCAAGACATGCACAAAAATCAATGTGCCACAGAGCAGCAACCATGAGAACTGGGCAGAGGTAGCCAGAACAGTTCAGCATGTCCCATGAAGCACAGATTACAGTATTTTGCTTGTGCTGGTGGACTTCATGTCCTGTCCTGAGCTTGCCAGGAAGGAGTCAATGCAAAAGCTTCCCAGCCACACTGAGTACATCCCTCTTGGCTCTTATTTGTAAAACAATCAGCTCTCTGCACAAGAGTCTGAAATAACACACAAGTATACACCAAAACCCAACAATTCTAGAAGAGTGAATTCCAGGCACATTGCAAGGAGGCATTCAGGGACTTGGCAACAGAGTAAACCTGAATCAAGGTCCTGTGATGAAAGTGTAACAAGCTCACATCTCCCTCCTGTAGGTGCAGTTTATGAGCTGACATATTACATGATACACTCACTCCATTCCAGATGAATATAGAACGAACAAGCCCTTGAAGGGTTTCTGTGAACTGCACAAACACTGGAATCAAATATGAGCAAGATATCAGCCTTCAGAAATGCAGATTGGGAATCACACACATAGACACAGACTAAAACCTACAGGATTTAAATGAACCACCATTTATAAATCTGCCATGTAGGCACATGCAGGCTGCCATGCTACACCTTTTTTCTACAAAATTATTTGGCTGGTTTGGGGTTCAGCAGTTTGGGGATCAAACTCAGATTTTCCAGCTCCCTTGGCAAACTTCTTAACTGCTTAACAGGAGGGGAACAAGGGCTGCAGGGAAGCTCCTGAAGCCCTTTGTGAAAACTTATTGTATTTTATATAGGAGAAAGCATACTGCAGTTTTATCTGTAAAATAATTTTGCTTATAAAAGCTCAAATCCTCTTTCACCTTCTAAAACTAGTAAAAAGAATCCTTTCTTAATCCAGGTAGAAAACACTCTAGAGCTACCAATCAGAAAGCAATAGGAAGAACACAGATGACATAATCTATACCTCAGGTAATGAACTTTCACTGTGGTCAGGACTAAAACACCTTCTGGGAAGTCATCTGTTGACAGACATTCAGACATTGATACTCACTCTGAGAAATATTTAAAGAATGTGGAAAAGCAATCACCAAGCATTGTTTCTTACCTGACCACCTTATATCAATATCATTTTAATTTATACAACATTGTTTGTACTAAACTGTATTCTGAAATCAAACCTGATGTAACACACAACTGCTGCCTTTGGGAGAGCAGAAGTAATGATTTCTTACCAAAACATTTTTATATGACATTTTCATAAGCAGCCCAATGGACAGCTAGAAAACTAGGACTGCTGAATTTCCATCATTTTGGAGAACTTAACTAGAGACTGTTTGGGAGTTAATGTAATATTGACTTTCCACCACTAATGATTGAACTGTTATGATAGAGTAAATGATCCACTGTTAATATTTCACCTTTCTTCTGTAGGTTTAGTTTTTAAAGATACTCAAAGTTAAATGGTATGTGGTTGCAGTGTCATGGAATAAAACCACCAACCACAAGAGATGGAACCAAACCCAACTACAATTTGCTACAGGAAACAAGCTCCTGTACAGTTCACACACACGTTCAGGTGCCCTCAGGGCTGCTCACACCGAACTCTGGAACAGCAGCAAACTAACCATGAGCAGCACAGCAGCAAGGGTTCCCTAAAAGCTTTTAGTATTTAAGAGAAAAGGGGAGGATCTGTTTACTCACCTGTTAAAGTGAGGGCTCTCAGCCTTGAGGAAGGCCTGTGCTAGGCCGTGCAGGCAGGACTCCATTTTAGACTCAAGTCTAATGAGGGCTCATGTCCATATATGGTAACACACTAGAAACTTCTCTGGAGAAAGGCACCTCATTGGCTGAGAGCCTTGTCCATCAGCCAAAGGGCCCTGCCTCTCGCCTCAGGTGTGCAGCAGTCAGTGGGGAGAGCTGGGGTCTCACATCCAGAAGATTCCAGTGCTGCTGGTGCTCCTGCCACAGGCAGAAACAGGGACTGGGACTCATAGAGCTGTGTTATGGTCCCAGTTATGGTTTTAAATCTTTGGGCCAAGCCTTGCAAGATAAACTTTTACCTGTTCACATCAAAACTAAAGCAAAAACATCTTTACATATCACAGGAGCTTGTTTTCACAACACATCTACTCCCCTTTTGAATTATAATAAAGGTATACCTTGAGCTGAATATATTTTCATTTTAAAAATCACTAGTTTACTTCTTAGAAAAAAAAAGTAGTCTCCCAAATCAGGTTCAAGTCCCTCACTGATCTGAGGTTTGTGGGCCCAGCTGCATCACTTCTCTGTGTTTAGTGAACAATGAGGATTTTATTTTCCAATACTATCCTGAGGAGGTTGGGTTTTTTCCTTCTGAAATAGTGTTTCTGGCAAATTAATAATTCAGTGATGTTTTCACAGTGGTTCTTTCACCTTTATTTATTGCCCTGACTGGAAGAGACAAAATTTCCCTTTGGAGAAGGAAGACTTAAGAACACATCATTTAGAACAGCTGCCTCAAAAAAATAAGTGATTTTTGTGTCTCACTGGAAATAGTTTCTGTTTTAAATTACTTTTAGCTCTTTTGGTAATCTGTCTGCACTATTTAGGGTTTATATTTTTTAAAGTAATGATAATGGTAGAAAATGTCAGATCTCAGCTAAATATGATTGTAAAAAATATCACATAAGTGTAATAAAGACCTATTACTTCCTATTTCATAATTGCTTTTATTGATGTGCTTTCATAACTTCCAAGAGGCAAGGAGAGGCTGCACAACAGCTCTGGAAAAGTTCAGGATATTGGCAGCAAAGGTACAAACCCACATCAACTGGTAAGCAATATCATCTCCAAACATGCTTCAGCACAAGACATTTTAGCACATACCTCTCCCTGACTGTTCATGAAATATTTTGCTGTATCAGCACCACAAACCCTCTTTTATCCCCTCAATAAAAGGCAAAACAAAAGCAAATCAGAAGAAATGAAAAATAATCTCTTATGGAGATGAGCAAACACAGACTTTCCCCAAGTGACAGTGTTCAGCCTTCTCAAAATGGCTAGTCTTTCCAACATGCTTTGCAAAACTAGAGTTTTGATCTGAAAAGAAAAACTAAAAATACTTCTTTTTAAAACTCTACATTTTCAAGGTTTTACTCATACATTTTGCCAATTTAATTAGTGAACAGAGTCCCTCTTCTCAGTGTGAAGCTGGATACATCATTAATGTAAAAGCAGCTAAGCATTCTGACCAAGGACAACTTCAAACTGAGAAAACATTGGCTGTCAAAGAAGTCTTCCCTATGAAATAAACCTCCTGAGAGCAGATGAATGTAGACACTTAACTTTATGATATTCAGTAAGGCTTTGTTTCTTGAAAACATCCCATCATTAGAAAGATGGACCACCTGCACCTCCGTATGCCTCCAAAGCTCTGCTTAGAATTAGCAGTGTCAGTAAATTAAATTAGTTTAATAAAGTGAACTTTTACCCTAAAAGACACTGAAGACTTTCTGTGAAGTCTTTCAGGGACATTGCTGGGATTCAAGGTTATATCCTGAAGTTTCCTCAAATACCTTTTGGTAAGGGCCAAAATAAAACTTTTAGTATAAAAAAGAAATCATCATAGTACTATAGAAACTGTTCAAGAGAGATAGGGAGCTTCTGGAGAGGGTAGAGAGAAGGGCCACTAAAATAATCAGAGGACTTAAACACCTCTCTTATGTGGAGAGGCTGAGAGTGCTGGGGCTGGTTAGCCTGGAGAAGAGAAGACTGAGAGGGATCTTATCAATACTTAAAGGGTAGGGATCAGGAGGATGGGACCAGGCTTTATTTCTGTGGTACCCAGTGACAGGACTAGAGGTAATGGGAAAAAACTAGCACACAGTAAGTTCCATCTTAACACAAGGAGGAACGTTTTTCCTTTGAGGGTGGTGGAGCACTGGAACAGGCTCCCAGGGAAGTTGTGGAGTCTCCATCTCTGGAGATATTCAAAACCTGACTAGACCCCATCCTGTGCAAGCTGCTCTAGGTTATTCTGATCTTGCAGAGGGGAGACTGGACTAGATGATCTCCAGAGGTTCTTTCCAACCCCGAACATTCTGTGATTCTGTGAAACTGTGCATGACACAAAGATGGAAACACTGAGCCTGCTGATTTCTAGCATTTTTACACTGACATTTGTCATCAATACTCTACTTAAAATAGCCCATCCTGGCAATACCATTGCTACCATGGCTCTCTGTGTTCAACTTCTCTTAGTGTCAAGAGAGAAAATTAGTTGATAATGAGTACAGACTTTTTAAAGTATATAATAAAATACATAAGATATATGTAGGAAAAGTGCAAGAGGATAGACAATAACAGAAAGAACAAAAAACCCCAAGTTCCTAATGTTTAATGTAGTGTCCTACTAAGATGCTGTGACCTAAAAGGGTCCACTCCAAAGGGTGAGAAAGTATGTCACTTCATCAGGCCAATTCTGGTTTTAGGTTGTCTTCTGAGACTGCTGATAAGCACAGCAATTAATGACACTTTTTTTAGAAGATTTGAGGAGAGGAACATCTTTGCAAGTGGAACTGGAGTGAGGCCAGCATGCCTGCTGCCATAAGCCTCTGAGCAGACTGCTCTTCAAGAGTCTCAATTTGAACTGGATACACAGAGCCTAAATGTTCCTTTCCTGTATGAACACCTTCACTTAATCTTTGCTCCTATTTATTCTTCTTTCCAAGGACCATTTTCTGGTGGGTCACATGTTAATACACAATCCAAGTAAGAAGTGTGGTTATTTCCACCTACACTACTCTCTATCATCTTCTGTAGATAGCTTGAAGAGGCCAATAGACATCTCACAGCATCTTCATAAATAATTTAAGTGTCCATCTAAGCTTTCAGTGGGATTTATAATTAACTCTTTTGCTATTTAAACAAAATACTGTCTCAAATATCTGACATTCTTTAAAATCTGGTCCTGAGTAGCTGATAATTCTCAAATACATAGAACTTCACTGCCCAGCACCAGTTTCCTCCCTCCAGCATTTTGCCTTTTGGAACCAAGCAACCCCAGCAGCAAAAGCACAGCACAAGGGCTTTCATTCAGCTCTCTGGGGTAATTTTGAGTCTGCAGCAAGGTCACCATACAAATTAGCATACTCCAGCAGGAAATATTAAACCTAGGCAGCACAATCTTAACCTACTGACTTCTGAGTTTACTGGGGTCATTCCATTCAATAAGCTTTATTTCACATCAAGGTGTGGTTTAGAGAGGAGTCTTCTCATAAGTAAAATAAATAAAAATAAATGAATGCTTCCTGTCTTCCAGAGAGATCCAGGACTGTAAACACCAGGCTGTCAGGACTGATCTCCACTATCCAAGTTATCAGGCCAGGTAGCTTATAATGTACATGTTTTCATGACACCTGATTAAAGCTGGTGTCATCACACTTTTATGGACTACTTAAATGTGGCAATTTCCATTAAGTGTTTTTAAAAAAGCAATTAACAGTTTTAACAAGAGTTCACTAGTTCAAATCATTTCAGCATTGACTGGTAAGATTGTCCTCCTGGGTACCACGCTTGACATTTGAAATCTCTTAGCCTTTCACAAGTAGCATTTTGGCAAAGTAGGAGGGCAATTATGAACATTACTCAGTATTGCAAATAGACCTCTTTTTAGAGGAAACCTCAGACTAACAGCAAACCAAGGCACTATTAATGAGCAATTAACTAAACTTGCAAACAATGCTACTAGGGGCAGTCTTTCTGCTAAAGAATTTGATCTCCCATCTAGCATGAAAGCAAACCTGTCTGCAACAACCCAGGAAGAAAAGACAGGGAGGCAGCTATGTGTGAAGGAGAGCTTGAGAAAGACAGATCACACCTCACTTGTTTGGTGTGATTGACAGATGTGCAAAGAAAACCAAAAATCAGTGAAAAATAGAGTCTGCAGTATTGGTGGAACTGAAAGAAGATGATTTAGCAGAGTCCTAAAGTGAGTGAAGGGTCAAGGGTCAACAATGCAGATGCCAGCCTGACTGTTTGGAAGACATCCCAAAAAGTATGAAAACAAAGCCTTCTCAGTCATTATCTTTTTTTTTGCTATCCTTTTGCTAATGGTATCTACTGTGATGTCACAGTGTAAAAGATCAGGGTGCTGTACCAGATCTGAATCTCCTGTGCCTTCATGCGATGAACCACACAATCTCCACCGGCACACAGATACTGACAATGGGAAAGCAATCCAAGGAACACTTCAGGGTACAGTGTCCAAACTATAGCATGCCTTCTGTTGGGAAATCAAAATGCTGCCCTTAAATGAGATAAAAGGGAAAGAGGACCAGGATAATACCATTGTAGGACTACATCTACACAGGATGTTACAGGTTGTTCCTCACTAGTTTGCTCCATGGCACCACTGGCTACTTGGAGAGTGTGATAGCCTCCCAACATCCTCCCCAGCTGCCTGCTTGCCACAGCTACTGGGCACTGCTCCTGACCCTCTAAATGGCAGTCAAAGCCCAAAGCCAGGCCAGACACACAAGGCATTTCTCAAAGAGCAAGACTTCTTCACCCTAGATGGAAACCCTCCCTCAAGCCTTCACCTTGCTTTTCCAAAATAATCCCTTTTTAAGGGTGGTTCTAAACCATTTTGGTGCCATTTATTCACTGATTTCTTTCAGGATGCCAGAAGAAAGCTCTACAAAGGATAGGGCCTGAAAACAATTTGCTTTTCAGAACCCTCCTCACGTAACACAGGCTGGGAAGTCCCTGCATAAGAGACTTGTAGCTTTTTTCTCCCAAGGGGAAAGCAATTTCAGACAAAGAGAAGGAAACAGTTGTTCTTTTACAATGCTCATTTTGGCAATTTTCTCTCAAACTAACATTTCTTTCTTTAATTAGCATCTTTCCTAGAAGCTACAGAGGGTGACTCTTCACTGTGACAAATGAGAAGAAAAAGTGCAGGAATTGCCAGCAGTGTGGAGCAGCAGGAGATGTTGTTCTCCTACACCTGGATTTTATTGACACCGAGGCAGCCCAGCCACAAGTCCAAGATGCCTGCTCTGTCCATACCAGCTGCTAGTGATCCAGCTTCTTGTTCTGACCAAGGCTCACTGACACAAACCCATCCTGCAGCACATTTCACTGGTGCTGTATTTTGGGCAAACTGCACTGTTGCTCATTGCACAGTAAACTTGAACTAGCACTGCATGTTCCTAGAAAATTTAGGCTTAAATAGCTCGTAAGGCACAGTCATCTGCAAACTTCTGCCCCCAAAAATTTCAGCAACAAACCGTGCCCAATAAAGTCAGTTTCTCTCCTCTCAACTATTTTTCCATCACAATAAGACACAATAGAAACATACAAGTGGCTGTCATGCTTGTCTCTTGAGGAAAGTTGTTAAACTGTTAAGACACACACTGTATTTGACTGGAAGATAACGGAAATAAGAACAGTTTTTACTATAATATTAAAGCAACACATTATCTATTCTTAATTGAGACTGCTTTCTATAAATTGAAACAGAGGCCTTCCTAAGTTATCATGTATGCTTACGGAAGTATTAGGAGCACTTTTAATTAAGCCATGAAAAGGAATTTGTTTTCAAGGATGAGGTGGTTTCATCACACTCATTATGGCCTATTCTTAACAGGGGATCTTACAAGAAGCTCTCATTAAACAGCTGTTTGAAATGAGAGCAGGTTGATACACACCAGCTACTCCCACTACTGTAACATCATACTTAACAGCTTAAAATAATTAGAACTCTACATTGACCACAGCATTTCTTTATATTCCTCTTCACAATAAAATTTACCCACAAAATCTCTGACTGCTACTGAAAAAAAACCAACAAATTAATGTCAAGGTCCAAAACCAGCTTAATTTTTTTTTTTCCCATCCTAAAAAACCAGTGGGGTTTGTAGATAAAGAATACAGAAGCCAGGTCAGGAGAGAGCTCTGGAAGCTTACTGAGGTATTGAGTTCATCCTTTCTCATTTTCTGTTAGCCAGTCCCTGCCTAAGAGCTGCCCACAGCCACAGTCATAGGTGACTGGGTGCAAGCCTGCACTGTGCCCTCCCTAGTAACTACAAAAAATTGAGAAGCAGAAGCTTAGAGAGAGGACTCTACAGCTAGGAGCATCCAGGGATTGCCCTGTGCATAAGTCTTATTTAGGACAGTGTGGCTTGCTCTGACAGCTTGTTAGCCATATAATGTCATGTCCACTCCATGACACAAAGAGAATACTGAATCTGTGGAAGTATGAAGGAATATAAATGCCAGCACTTTAGCAGAAAACCTTGTTTCTTCTAAGAATGGCTGAAATGCACTGGTGTACATACTTCTCAGCATACACTGGTGCAGATTGGAAGCAACCCCAAGTAACAGAGCTCCATCAATAGAACAAAAGCACACTCTGTCCTACAGCTCATAGCAGCATCATACAGGGCTCCTCAGGATTCTCATGCAGTAACCTTCCCCATTCTTTGCAGGAAAACTCAATCGGGATTCCTTTCCTTAAAATATTTGTCATTGTGTGACACATTTTCAGGACAAACCCAGAGGCTGCAGAAATTGTGCCAGAAAGAAATGGAACAGCTGAGCTGTGATAGTGAGAATACCTGGCTCCAGGCTAGCTCACACACAGCACTGGACACTTTCAAGATAGTAACTAGGTTTATCCTGTTAGAGATATGGCAATGGTAAGACAGAAAAGGGAAAAGGATTTGTTTGAAGTCGCTCAAACTCAAGGAGTGTGCTGGAAAATGAAGTCTAAGAAAAGAAAACATAAAATGAAATAGCATTCAAAATTCCCTCAAAAACTCTTTGACCTCATTAAAAAAAAACTCAGTCAGAAAACTCTTAAAATCCTGGACTCCATCCTAAAAGGCAGTTAAAAGGAAAAGCCACCGTGGGCACAAGAAGTTTAATTGCAGAGATGAATGAGGGATGTTCTCACCTCTCAGCAGTAAACCTTTTAGTATTTATGACATTGAAATTATACTGCATAAACAGAGGAAAAGTTAGAAAGGAGCTGGCTTCATAAATAATGGCTCATTGTTGTGCCAGCCTGATTACCTCACGTCTGTTGCCATGCAGGCACCAAGATTTTGCAGAGCAGCCTGCAGTTCCCTCCAGCTCCCCAGCCAAGGGAAGTGGGAAAGTCACACACAGAATCACACAGAATCATTTGGGTTGGACGGGACCTCTGGAGCTCATCTAGTCCAACCCCCCTGCACTGGGCAGGGACATCCCCAACTACATCAGCTTGNACAGGGAAGCAGCACTGGCACAGGAAGATTCAGTCCCAGGTTATCTTCTGTACATGTTGCTCTCAAGCCAAAGAGTTTTACAAGTGTGCATACATTACAGAAATAATTACATCATTTTTAAAGATAATAAAGAAGCACAGTAAGCAAGGTTGGAAGAGAGAGCAGGTCAGCAGCCAGCACGATATGAAGCAGAAGGAAGTTAAAGTATACAAAAATTCTGTGGTCTATCTTATTGAGTAGTCTTATTGAATCAAAGCCAATAAATAAATTAAATTATATCAGGCACAAATTAATTAGCAAACTATGAGAAATACAGTGAATGAATAAAATTGCTGGAAGCATCTAGAGACTCTCCTATGTTGCTTAACACAGTGCTGGTAAAAGACACTGAAGGCACAGACACAAAGCAAATTGGTTTGCCTGAACCCTGGGATGCTCTGGGCACTGCTCCCAGCAGACACCTAGAGCCAGCTGGGGTAGGTGTATTCAGGGAAGCACAGATGGATATGTTTGTCACATAGAGTTAGTGGTCACACAGCCAAAAGTAAAACAGCAGATAAGCATTGGCTAAACCACACTATCCTCAGTGGCTAGTGCAGCCATCAAACATACCAAAACATAGAGGAGCACTGACAAGGCATCACCTTGTCACAGGATCTGCCAGTGTACTGATGTGTCTGTACACTTACTGAAAACAGAATTTGGGGATTTCCACTACTCTGCCGCCAACTAGCCAAGGGTCAGGTTGTCCACTTTACCCGTTTGTCCTCCCTGCCACTATCTGCTGTCCTTCCCTTGAAGGTCAAACTCTCAGGTACCCCTGTGCTCCAGTGACTATTCACATCAAAAGAGCTCCTTAGGACTACACAGCTTTTAGAAGGATCAAAGGAACATCTTCTGCCTACACAAAATCTACAGCAATTGTTCCAAAAAGGCCTTTGGGCATCACTACTGTAAAGTGCTAATAGTTATTCAACATAGGCCTTAGAGAGAGAGAGGGAGAGCACAACATCCTGCAAACCATGCAGTGGCTAAATGAGGGATTAGAGGTACTCACAGAAACCACACTCCAGTTATTCACCAGAAAGGAAGGAAGTTTTGTTCCAAATAAATTAGTGGAACTAATTAGGCAGCAAGCAGGAATTACACTAAACTACCATGTTACACAGTAAATAAACTCAGCCTTAAGTGCCCCCAGAGACACTCAATATAGGTGTCACATCTCCTTTTACAAGAAGAGAGTACCAGCAGCCTCCAGTCACCCAGCTGGTTTCTAAGCTGTCTGCTCTGACTTTTAACATCTAGAGTGGGAGGCTGGAGGTTGATTGATGGTGTAACCCAGGATTCAGTTCTTCAGCTCTGCTCATCCTTGGGGACAGAAATTATGGCTCTGACAGTCCAACCAAACATCATCATCTTGGACAAAACCATCTGGAACTGTTTTCTTTGATGGTAGGCAAGAGGATTATGGTAGATCTCCCTGCAAGAGATTAACCAAACTGCTGTGGCATTTCAGCAGTTGAGGATTAAGGCAGACTGCTCACCCAGAGGCAGGTGGGAAGTTAGACCTTGCAGCCTCAGCTCAATTGCAGACTTGCTGCCAGAGCCCCTAACCTGTCTGTGCCATTTACAGTCTATACAATGGGCACAGCCCTACACATGTCACTGCATCAGAAGGATCTGCAAAATCTTTCCACTTCTCATTCAGCTCTCCTTGAATACACCTTGGCCAACAGACCACTACATGTTATCGTCACCCAGCTAATCGGAACTTTAAAGCCAGCTATAAGTTACTCAACTCATAATCATACAATCATAGAATCCTAGAATGGTTTGGGTTAGAAGGGACCTCTGGAGCTTATCTAGTCCAACCCCCCTGCAGTGGGCAGGGACATCCCCAACTAGATCAGCTTGCCCAGAGCCCTGGCAAGCCTCACCTGGAATGCCTCCAGGGATAGGAACTCAACCACCTCCCTGGGCAACCTGGGCCACTGTTCCACCACCCTTGTGGGGAGGAACTTCTTTCTAATGTTCAGTTTAAATCTACTCCTCTCCAATCTAAAACCATTGCCCCTTGTCCTTTCACTGCAGGCCTTTGCAAACAGGCCTGTTGTCTGACTTTTGAATCTTCTGTGTATGTTGAGTTAAACTGCACAATTACCAGTGCTAAACCAAGGAAATTCAGAACTACATTTAATTGCATAGCCCTTTAAATTTTGACTTGGCAACAGCCATGCCAAGTGTCATCTAATGAGCAGCACAAATCAGACAGACAGAAGAGGTGGATTTCTTTAAGCAGAGTGTAAAAATCATGTGAGAAATTATTTTCCTGGTTGTTTGATAACCCATAGCTCGATAGCTAATAACCGTATTGATGCCCATGGAAAATAAAACCAAAAAACATAGCCTCAAATAAATTTTAACTTCTAACTTGCACCATTTTCCTTATCATTATCAAGTGTTTACTATCAAAATGCTGCTATACAAGTGGAAAACATTCTGTCTAATGAGTATGTGTGTATTTGCTGAAGGTCCCCAGGAGGTTTCCCCAAATGAGGTGCTCACTTCAATGAGCCTAACATGGTAATTAATAAACTCACTAAACAGATTCAGCTGCTGAAGAAAAGATGAAGAGAATTGAAGGGAACTCTGCCACGATGGAAAGGTTTTCAAAACTACTGTGAAGAGTGCACAGAAGAAAAGACAAAGTCAAAAGGGAAATGAGGGCAGCTGGAGTGAAAGATGAAGAGTGCAAAAGTGGTCAACTCAACAGAACTCTTCTGGGTGGACAGACAGATTGCAGGCTATGAACCAAGGCAGCAGAGGCTCTACACCATTTCATGCTCCACTCTGGACAGGCTGGGAGGTTTTATGCTGAATCCTTACTGTAAAAAGTTACAGTAGTGCTTATTGTATTTTGCCTGCTGTGAAGTTATAATTCCTCCCCATGAACTGTATTAAACTGATTTTTTTTCTATTTAACAGAGTGGTTTCTTTCTGGGTTTGTCAATAAATTGGATTCCTAAATTAGACATAGCATTATTAAGCATCTCAGTCAATTATTAAAGAAAAAAAATACATCAGTGATAGCTATCAAAATTTTATTTGGTGCTAAAAAGACATTAACACAGTCTTGCTGGAGGGGTAATTTTTATTTGCTGTGTTTCCATTATGATGCACTGACCACCATCCTGCTCACAGTATGACTTCATTCATTTCCACTTAAGAAGAGGAAACAATTTAGCAAAATTACTGCAGATCTTACTACTGCAGGTTCTGCTTTTGTACACAGGCCTGCAAAAATGGGAATGACTGTCTGCTCTGGTGGCTTTTGCCTGCAATACTCTTGGGGGGGTCTTCCCTCAAAGTTTGGTACATCTATAACTGCTATCATTGCACACCTTCTCCTCTTCATCTTTGGTCTGCAGGTGTGGTACCTGCCCAAGGGTTTGAGATCAGCACATCCTACAAGAGGCCTTGCTGCTGGGGGGGTTGCAGTGTCAATGCTCCTGGGAAACATGGAAATGGCCTCTCTGCCTCTGGTTACCTCCAAGAGTTTTATTCTTTCTCTGGGTTAGAGACACATTATGTCAGCCAGTGAGAAAGGGAGTGAAGGCTGCTGGAAAGACCTTCTAGTTTTAAATTAATTGAAAAAAAAGTCTTCCCAGGCAAGAGGACAGGAGTTTCCCCATGGTTAGGGTACTCACTTGGAATTTTCAAAGCAAAGGTCCAAGTCTCAAGTCTACCTGATTCAAGCCCTGCTTCTCCATGATAGAGATTAATGCATCAACAGCTGATTCTGGGTGATGGTTCCTGCTCTCCACTCTGAAAGGCTGCTCTGACTTCTCCACTCCCAAAAGTTGTAGTCCATCCTGATTCCAAAACCAGGAACTTTTATGAAGCCTGTAAAACCCATGACTGAAGAAATGTTTCTCACCCAGCTACACAGACCAGTTGATGATGCATTCTCACCTTTTCTTCTTTCAGCAAGTCATGTGTGAAAGAAAACAGACTGTGCAAGGGGCCAGCAGCTCTTTTGTGCCTGCGTGGTTTGTGTGAGACACACGTGGCACATCCCAGCAGTGAGAAAGCCTAACACCATGTCACACTCCAACTTCTCAAAACGACCACTGTTAGTTTGGAAAAACCTTTAAATCACTGAGCTACCATCCATGTAGGACGGCTCCAAACTGGTGAAAGTCTTGTAACTGCTGTGTAATGCTGCAACATACACTAGGAATGCATGGGCTAATTAGAGACTATCTACAAATATGGCTACAGCAGAGGGGGAAGCAGACATGATGACACATGCTGTATTGGTTAAGTTGAGGGGATGAAGATGCAATGCTGCCCTAACAGTAGAGCTGGGAAGGGATGCCAAAGCTGTCAAGTCCAAAACACTGCCCTCCCAAAGATAAAAAGCAACCAAATGTTGCTGCTGTTATCAAATGCAGAGAGATATAGCTAATCATAAAGACAGGCACGCCCCAGAATGGTGAAACTAATCCCTATACAAAGCCACAGGTTTAACTTTCTTAATAAACAGGCAAAACTTCTTTCGTCTACCATTTGCACTGCAGAGTCCACATGGGCACTGCCATCAGCAGGTAACACTCCAGCAGCTCCTCTGCATTAGCTGCCTAATTTCCAGCTAAGTTACATTCCCGAGTCCTTCCCATCAGCGCTGCCTGGTAATGATTGATGAAGCAGACAGCACACAGCTTGGCTTCTTGGCTAGCAGGTTGCTGTTGCAAAGCTGGCAGCTAAGAAAAATCTCCTTCTGAATCTTTAAATGGGCCACAATTGAGGAGGAGGAGGAAGTCACTGAGAGAGTCATGCTGAAGAGTCTCGCACCTCACACCATAACCACTCTTCAAAAAGAGTCCTCTTGCAGATGTGCTTGGCAATATTCCCAAAGCAACTCTGCAGCTGTGCAGGGGTGTTTGCATCAGGCAGCTGCCTGCTAGCTGGTCAGGGAATCCAGCACACAGAACCAATCCAGTCTGAAACCTGAGGAAGGAGCTCTCCTCTGTACGAACTCTCCTGAACACATGCATTCATTTTGGCAAGGTGTATCACTTCCAATCCAGGCACAGTCTGAAAATCANCAAACAAGCTGCAGGTCATTCTCATCCCATGTAAGTCAGGACAGAGGATAATAGAAGGCCAAAATGAATACATTTTAATCCTAACTCTAGCACAAGGCAGCAGCATTTCACAAGTTGCCAAAGAGAGGGCAGGTGGCTGAGAAGAGGTGGCCAGGAGGAGCTGCACAAGCACAATCTTGTCAAAAGCTGGTTTTAATACTAAACATCAACCCAGGGTTTTACAGGTTAATCTGTGTGGCACAAGCTCTGCCCTTCATAACTGCATCTCCTCCATCCTCTTCAGGCAAGTTGCTCAAGAACATGCTTTACAGAACTAAAAGGGAATGTTGGCAGTTATTAATTAATGAAAACAAACATGAGAGGGGGAAAGGCAGAAGGGACTTTGACAATACAAAAAGGGCAAAATCAAATCACAAAGTCAGCAGAGAACACAGTGGACCTAAATGCAGCATGACCAGCATACTTGACAGTCTCCACATCCAGTTGGAAACAGTTCCCATGCTCTCAAAACATACAAGTTGTAGAGGCAGCTGCTGAGCCCAGCCTTAGGAAATGGCCCACTTGAAATTTTGGAATAAACATCATTCTTTTCACTGGTGGAGTCTACAGCTTAGAGGAATGCTGGGAAACATCTTTGCTTTTCTGACACTCTTCTCAGTTGGAGAAACATTTCTCTTTGCTGCAATATGCTGAAAACCTTTCCCGTGCTGGAGCCCCATTCTTCACAATCAGATCTCACCCCTAAAATTCACAGCCATCTCCCCAAGGAGCTGCATGGACACAAAGCTAGTTTCCTTGGAACATGCTAAGAGAGTTTTGGATCCACCTCCATCACATGCTGAAGTAACATTCCTAGCACTGAAGAGACTATCCTAACTTCCTGCAGTTTTGGAGAGAGCTGGCAAACACAAATTTGGAGAAATGCAGTAGCATCCCAAGGAGCCTGACTATCTGCTCCCCGATGTGTTAGTGGTGCTCACTCCCCTTGCTTCATCCCAGTCCTATTCATCTCAAACTCCTCTCCTGACCCATAATCTCTATCCTCTATACACCCTTTCAGCTATTCCTTTAACCACACACACACACACTCCTCAAGACACATATAATCTAAATCCAGCTCATAGAAACAGAGAAATAAAATCAACTGTTGAACTCTTGACATTTGCTGTCCATTACTGTATTTGTAAGCACTATCTATTCCCCCCTGCTCATTATCATTTGTCTCCATATCAGCCCTCGTGGTTTTTTTAATCCAATTCTCACAGTATTCAGTACTTTATATAATCACACACTTTGAAAAGCTAGAGAATCTCAGCTTTTAATGTGAGAATCTCAGCTTTAGTCAAAATGATTTTCTACCTGCTGGCTTTTGAAAGAGGGGCGCACGGAAGAGAAAATCCTGAATACATAAATTCTCAGGAGCTCAAATGCCACTATGAGAAAGCTAGACCAAAAAAATAAGCAGGGGAAAAAATAACCCAAATACTTCATTTTAATGAAGTCAACTTTCTAAGCCAATCTCATGAGGAAACAGGTAGTAGGAGTGTGACCTACATGGCCCTTGTAGCTATAAAGGGGACTGGTCTAGATTAACACTAATGTCAAGATTAGCCAATATCCTGCTTCAGGAGAGAGTTGTGACACAGCAAGAAAACCTTCAGAAAAATCTTGCTTCTCTTATCTAGACAGATGTGGGCAGAACGGTCTTTAAGCAAAACATTTTTCAAAGCTTTCCATGAGGCACTGGGGTGAATCTTTGTTTAACTGTAATTGGATTTCCAATGGCAAGAGGTTCTGCTGTTCAAAAACCAGCTAAAGGATGAGCTGGGGACACGGGGGAGCAAGTCCCAAATCAATTGCTGCTTCCTGGGCAGTCGATTTGGCATGAAGGGGTCAGAGAACTCATAGCTGTTGAGACCTCATCTTCAAGAGCTTAACAAGCTGAATTAGTCTCAAGTTGACATTTTTCTGGGTTTTGGCAAGTTTTCATATTCTCCATTGAACCTCTGTTAGTGCCACAAAACGGGGTTTGCTCCAAAATGATCTCATTACAAGGTTCCCAAAGGGTTCAGAGTGCGCCCTGGAGTTTACAGATGTCTTCAGTTAGCCTCAAACATCACTTTTTCAAGTCTGCATGTTAATAAGGTGTGAGCTATGAAATTTGCTTTATGACTTCTACTTTGAGATCGTTTCATTTCTCCTTTCTGCTCAAGAAGCCATTGAGGGACTCATTTTAGTTACAAAGCTCTCTCTTCTAATCCTGATGTGCTCAGGGAAACATTGGACTGCTTTTAAGATGATAAATATTTATTTTTTACTTTTGCACAAAAATAGCATTTCCATTCATTTGAAGCAGGAGTTATGAATCTGATTAGAAATATGGAAGCAAACAGGCAGCTTCTAATTACTCACTTTTTGCATGTTATTCTGTTTCTCACTTCAGGCCTAAATAGCAGCCTTTGAGGATATTTGCATCACCTTCTGAGACACAGAACTCAGATATTTTTACATCTCTGATAGTCTACTCTAATTGCATAAAGATCCATAAAAGATTTACTTGCCCACTGATAGACAACTTGAGAACCTGCCACATCTGCTAGACCAGTGAAATGCCTCAAAACCTACCATGCTATGCCTGGTTTATAATAATCTAGTTTTTCTTCTCTGTAAAAACTCTAAAAAGTAATTATTGACAGTTACCCTGATCCTTTCAGCTGTGTTTTCCTGCTCACAGCTTTAAAAACCATCAACATGATTTCTGTATCCAAAATTAAAGCAATGTATATGCTACCACTGCCAAAATACATTCACAGAGAAGTACATCTCCATCTACAGAGCCTCTCACCAAAAATCAAATACTGTATCTGTGTATTGCAGAAAATCAACTTGAGGATGCTGTTATCCTAGGACTGTAAAATATGCTCAATGCATCATGTTTGGATGCTTTCCACTGACTATATCATAGCTGACACAGGTCATTTCAGATTGGACTTGAATTTTGAATACATGCATTAAAATGTAACCAGTCCTAGGGAAGAAAAAATATACCTGTGCTTCAAAGGTGACAGCCAATGGAACCAACTCAATTTGTCATTAATAGAGAATCATTACTCAGTGCAATGTGGAAGCTTGGGCCATACCTTCTGAAGGGCTCATCTGTTACAAGGACTTACAATTTGACAAGTGGTGGAGAAAAACCACCCTTAAAAATATACTAGAGCAATAAATCTACTAACTCAGCAAACCAGAAAAAGGTCACAAGCATTTAGCTATCCTGTGATGGCAGCTACTGGCCTGACATGATGCTAGATTTCAGGTGAAATTTAACATTGACCTTCAGTGGAGCACTGGATCTGTTTACACAAGACCACAAATGATCATGGTTAGCCTCTTTCTTGCCTCATTCTAGTTATTATACAATAAACAGAAAGCAGTGGTCTTCCCTCCTATGAAGTCCTTGATCTTTCAGTACTAAAGCAGGAGTATGACACATGGACATCCAGATGTCTAAGCTGGCCAGGCACTTGAAACTTGCCTATAAGCAACTGTGGTTGGTTCCTGATGAGCACACACAGCAACTAGTTGGTCTCTGATATCAAATAGAGTAACAAGTTAATAATATCTATCTCCTCTTAATGAGAGGAATTTCACACATTGTGATACTCATAACAGACTAACAGAAAATGTTATGAGTAAAACCAAACAAAGAGATGGATCCTCCTCCAGTTCGGCATCATCACCAGACATTAAGGACTGAAAATGATCCATTTCATCAGGAAATGTTTTGTCAGAGTCACATCAGAGTGGTGTCTTCCCCCTCATGACCCCAACAGTGAGACAGACACCAGGTAAGATTTGCCAGTACAAGAGGTACAATCTGCATAAGCATTAAGCAGTCAAAGGGAAATCAAATAAAAAGAGAAAAAGTAGAGATTGTGATTTTCTTTAGGCATTCATTAATGTCTATTCAAATAGAAATCTGCATTTCATATTGTGGGAAAGCACACTTGTGCCAAATCCTTTGGAGATTTGGTTCAAGAACAGTTCATCCCTATGTGAAGAGTTGCCTGAAATACTGCCAAAACCCACTACTGCTTCACGTTAGCTGAAATAAAAGCTGCTGGTGCAGAAGAGAGAAATGCAAAGGAGCTTCACAGGACAGTGCTCTCACTCCTGACTGTATATTCATGTACCTGATCAAATTCTCTTTGGTCTTTGCTTTTCTGCTACAACTTCACCTATGCCCATATTGAAAAGCAGCACAATACACTGATGGCAGATCTCTTCAAGTTATCTACATCATAATCATCAGAGGAGATAGCTCTGAATCTTCTATTTCTTTTCTAGGTTTTAGTGGTGCCTTTCTTGTTATCCACAGAAATCAAATTGTGAAACTCCCAGGCAAATTCTTACATGATCCCTGTTCTAGCCTCTTTTCTCTCCTACTCATCAGCTCAGGCACTCAGATTTGCACACAGACAAGACAAACATCCACACAAACAATTTCAGGTTGGGACTCAAGGAGAAATCTGTATTTAGTGGAACAAACATGGGATTGGGGCAGGGAAGAGATCTCCTCTAAGTTAGAGAAGACCTAAGTGCCACAGATCTCCAAAGTCAGATCTTTACAGATCATGTGCAACACTCACACTGGTTGTGCCCATGCTCCTCCGTGCAGTGTAGAGATGCTGCTGATCAGCTCAGAGAAGTGATGGTTATCATAGAATCATTACAGGTGGAAAAGATCTGCAAGATCACTGAGTCCAACTGTTAACCTAACACTACCAAGTCACCACTAAACCATGTCCCCAAGCACCACATCTACATGTTTTTTGAACTCTTCCAGGGGTGGTGATTCCACCACCTCCCTTGGCAGCCTGTGCCAATACCTAGTAATCCTCACGGTGAATTCTTCCTAACATCTGATCTGAACCTCCCCTGGCACAACTTGAAGCCATTTCCTCTTGTCCTAGATTGCCATGGTACAATGTACCTGGAGAAAGAGTGACAGAGCCTGAATACTCAGAGAGGAGATGCCCCCCCTCCTTCCTGCATCAAGCATACCCTTAATGTAGGGCTCCCTGATGGGAATGGCAGCATGTCCTCCATCACTGGTTGCCTATTCACCAGCTTCTCCAGGAGGTTCCTTCAGCTCAGCCAAGTCACTTTACTACTTCTAAATACACCTACAACCTTTTTGCTCTGTTCTCACTTGTGCTACTCTACCAAAAGAAATAGGCAAGCTCATTAGAGCAAGCTGTCAAAAGCACTTGCAAGAGGTTCTGTACTTCAGAGGATTCTCATCAGCTATCAGGCTTCTCTTCAAGAGAAAGAAGAGTAATACAACTCTCCTGATTAACCTGGATTTCAACATCTAACACTTGCAAACAGAATACTCACAAATACTCTGTGAGCTGAGAATTGTTAGCAGTCCTTTTCCCATCTCTGGTTTCTTGTAAACAAGAATACTGGAGCAAACAGGACACATAAATATTCATTTCACAGCATACTGAATTCATCAGAGTAATACTGAGCACTAATTAACCAAGGGAGATGCACAGACCTGCAGGACTGTACTGGTCAAATTAGGGATCTACACTCTCCAAAAGACTCTTGGAAAGCAGAGAGAGGAAGTTTGCTGATATCAATTTATTCAGGGTAATGAGGACAAAGGCTGACTTGTGAGGAACTGCAGAAGGACCTTATGAAATTATATGACTTGTGAGATGGCAGATGAAATTCAATAGAGAGAAATGTCAAATATGCATGTGGGAAAAACATCCCTAACTTCATATATGAAATGATGGACTCTGAGCCAACCTTGACTACATGGGAGTAAAACCCTGGATTTACAATGGACAGCCCCCTGGAAACATCAGCCCAGTGCTACCAATAGTCAAAGGAGAAAAAGCTCAAATGTTAAGAACTGTTAGGAGAAAAGGAAATGTAGGCAGGTTATACCTGACCTCTCCAGGATCTTGTACAGCATGGAAGCATGGATGGGGACTGCTTGTTCATGGGCTTCTCCAATACAGACACAAGGAACCCTTAAACCAAACTGGAACCATGTCCAAGACAAACAGAAGTGATTTTTGTACCTAACAAGAGAAGCTGTGAATGTCACGAGCCTACACTAGCTTAAGGGTAGAGAAGATTAAGTTCACAGAAGGAAAACCTATTCATGCTTACTATCTACACAGAAATCACTTCTGGCACAAAGTCCCTGAGCTAAAAACAGCTGGAGCCTGGGAATTGTTAGAGACTAAGCATCATGTATGCCTGCCTTGTTCATGTTCCCCTTAGCCTATGGCCACTGCTGGAGATGGAATGTTGGGCTGGACCCTGTAAATGGCAATGAACAGAATTAGCTGAAGTTCAGCTAATTAGCTGAAGTTCAGCTTTGTATCCCCTAGGAGGAATTTGATTTTTGTTCTGTTTTTAACCCAACAGATGTTGAATTGGTAATTTTATATTTCATGTTCCAGTGCTATAGAATTTGGCAAACTGAATAAAAAGGAATAATGGGAGGGGAGAGCAGCAGAGCAAAGACATTGCTCATTTTAAGACATCCTGGCCTCACTTCTCACCACCCAAGAGATAAAGCTTACCAAGACTTTGGCTACCTACTTAGCTTCTGCTATTTTCAGGACTAAGCATGTGCTATTTACACAGTTCTTCCTCCCCACAACACAGCCACTTGTAAAATCACCCTGACATGAGGCTATCTGTGTGTGGTCAACAGTGCCCATCTCAAGGGGATCTTCTGCAAGAAGGCAAAGAGCTGTGTGAAAAGGAGGTTTAAGAGTAGCAGTAATCCAAAGACATGGACTAGGCAGCTCCCAGCAGCAAGTGGTAACGTGATGGTTGAATCTCACAGGGAGTTTGTGCTTCTGCTATCAGTGCTCTTTGCAAGAAATTCTGTTCCACAGCACACTCCCCTCTGATATTAATTTTGAATGCAAGACAGCTTTGTAGTACCTAATCCTATTAGCATGCTCCTGAAATCTGTAAGAGCAGAAATGTAGGACTGGCCCAGAGACTTAGCTCTCAAGCTCTGCTCCCCCATGAAACCAATTTATGTTCAATTCAACAGCCCTTGGTCCCTTAAGGACTGATTAGGTAATATTTACCAACTCTAAGAGTTAGTTATGCACAACAACAAAGCAAATAAATATATTTAAATGAAAATACTTTGGACTAAATATGCTTTCTTAATTTGGAAAAGTTTATGGGTTTTTCTTTCTGTACTTTTCCAACCAAACTGGAAAAAAACCAACCAAACAGTTGATCACATTTTTCTCCCTCACATTCAGTTTTTACTGAGCTCTTTTCTTACAGTCTCTCTACAATCTCTCCTTTTTGTCCCAGGCCTTTTCAGAGGCAGGAATTGAAAAAGATGAAGATAAGAAAAAAACAGAGAGAATGAAGGAAAAAAAGAAACATGAAAAAAAACCAAAACCCCACACTTGTTTAGAAAACAGAAAAAAGTGCAAGATTTTAGAATTAAAATGGTTCCTGTCAACATACTTTTCAGAAGAGTTTCATTTTCACTGCATGATGGTAAAGGGGATGAGGTGGAACACATTTGCTTTGGACAGAAATATCATCCCAGATCTGGGCATGTTCTCTGTGCAGCCAAGCTGAGTGCCTGCATCCTGCTTTAGATGATCCCCAACAACTCTGGCAACAGCTGATCACAGAGAAGCCTATAAATTGCCTGCAGCAGCTGATGAGAGCATCTTCAGTCACGTGGATTTCTGTCCAAGTTCCTCTTGCATGGCTGCCAAAACGTTGTACCATTTTTGTAGATGTGTTTCTGTGCAAGAAAATGAAGCAGCTGTTTTCTGACACAAACTGTAGGCTGGTGGTTAGGGCTAGTTCTGGGAGATGGCTGAGCATCAGTCAACATGATGCAGCATGAAGAATTCCACAGGAAATCAGGCAGCCAGTTACACCCATTCCACATGATTCAGCAACCAACTTAGGAACAATTCAATTTGAGCTAAAATGATTTGGTTTTTATTGAATTTTGGCATGAAAACTGGTTTTATATCTTTGAGAGACACCATGAAATAGAATCAACAGCTTGTAGTCCACATCCCCTCAGACATCCAGCATCTCAGCACAGAGACAACAGGTTGGCAGCAGGGAATTGTTCAGACTCCACAAACATGCAATTACCTCTCCATGGACATTGGTGTTTTGAGGATAGCTAATTTAAAAGAAAAAAACCCACCCCACTAAGTAACAACTACTATATATTGGAGCTTAACAAATTCCAGTGCTTTTCTTTAGCTTTTTGAAAGAGTGGCATTTCATTTCTCAAGCATGGAAAACATCCCAAATGGTTAAGTCCATCAACAGTGTATCAGAATGACAAGGTGACTGGAATTCCATGGTTTCTCAAGAATTTTATTACACAGTAAATCTTAATGAAATACAATACTGGCTGTGATATAATAACTATCACAAAAGGAAAAAATATAGGCTGGCAATGTGACATGCTGATGATTAGCCAGCTCCCACTCTCAGGTAGGAAGCACTTCTGGCACTTGCCCAGTGAAGCTGCCCTAGCTTTGCTAATTCCCTGATGACAGCATTACCTGGATTCACTGCTCTGGCAGCCTTGCTGTACTGTCAACTCCTACCACAGCCATTGGTCTATGCTCAGCTTTTCTCAGCATCTTCATAACTGCTAATTGATGCCATATTCCTCTATGAAGAAACACCAGACTCTGTGGGTACCTGATCCATTTAAATCAGCATTCTAAGCTTTAGGTCAACAGTTCTCTGCCCAATTACTAATGCCTAATTAGCCCTACAGGTTGGCTGTATTCAGTGGCCAGCTAAGGACACAGCTATCACACAGGGCAGGCTGAGGGCATTGATGTTTTCTGTGGTCCCTGCCAAGGAATTTAAGACCTACAAGGCTGCTCCAGAGTAACAGGAAACAGGAGTCTATGAAACTTCATGCTGTCCACACAAGGGACTACAGCACATACTGCCAGGGCATGGAGCACACTCATCTTCCAAATACTCTAATACAACAGGAAACATCCTTCTTACTGACAGGGTCAGGGCTGGGAGAGCTTTCACACAGAGAGAGCAGATTGTGCCCTCTGAGGATAGCTGAGCTAACACACACACCTTTTGGTGACCCATTTCCCATCAGCTCGTGTTTGCTCCACACCTGCACAATCTTTAGTCAGCCCTGAGGCCTTGAAACTGTGCACTGCTGCACCCTTCTGACATGGAAAAAAAGTAAACCAATTACAAAATCAGACTAAATGTCTTTCTCTTCCAAGAGAGGTTTTTTCCTGGGAGAACATGGATATTCTTCTTCTCATTTCGTACTTTCTTGCTTATTCAGTGCTGGAAGTACCTACTGGGATTTCTGTTCAGCTTTGCCTCTCTTTCTCCTCCTCCCCCTCAAAAAAACCCCATGAAATACTGTTCATTTAAAAACATAAATCCAAGCTGAGAATTATTTGAATCACCTGTTCCTCACCTGCTGATAGCCTCTAGTGTAACTGGGGGTTGTTATCTTTCATTTATTCATACTTATTTCAGAGTACAAGCAATGAGAATCACCACAACCCATAACATCAGCGGTATTTGAGTCTAACTTGCCTGACACTTGTATTTCAGGAGAGAAACAGAATTCTAAAGGGATTTATTGGAGCTTTGAAAAGCTAAAAGGGGTTAAAACTGCCTATTCCTATCACGGCATCTCAGGCTGACATAAAATGTTTTGAAAAGATGATTCAGAGAAGCAAGGATCCCTTGTAAATCAGCCAATATTTGCTTCATATTGAGACTTTAATGCTACTTTTATCTCCCCAAAGTTGTCTCTGAGGTCAAGGCTTCACCTCGCTCAGGTTTGGGAAGCCATGGAGTGCATTCAGAAGAGCTGAGTTGAGCACAGGGGAAATGAGTTTTTTTTAATGGCATCTGCTTTCCTAAGCTAACATCTGGCAAACACAACCATTTCTGATAGGCAAGGTAATATCTCTGATAGGAAAAATAATCTGTCTGATAGCATTTCCCTCCCCTTCCTTTTTTTCTGGTGTACATTCCTATTGCACTCAATTACATATCATTTCAAAAACCTCTTGCAAAACTTCTCACTATGTTAACAGGTCTGATGAATAGTAAGTATTCAAACAGCTGCAGAAATATACTCAGAATGAAGCTAATTCCCAATGAAAAGAGCTATCAGGACTGTGATAGGACCATGCTCTACCCCAAAGAGCAGCTTCAGGGCAGCAGCTCATTACCAGCAATCCTTAACATGCAGATACCACAGGTCTAACCTGCCCTGGGATAATGATAACAAAGAGTCTTGTCTAAGTAACTTCAAACAACCTGAAAATCACCAGGAAGGACTCAGCCAAATGCTGAGTAAATGCATCAAATCACAAACATGCACAGAAACATTAGAAACGCTTAAAAACTGTAAGAGGGAGACACACATCCTCAGTTAAAACTCAGAGTTAGACTAAGCAATCAGCCCAAAATAGTGCAGAGCAAGTTGTTGCAGGCAGTTCACCTGCTCCTCAGACTTTAGGTTGCTCAGTTGTGTGTCATTTGCTAATCATATTTGCCTAACTTCCAAATTTGTTTTTCCAACTGACTACCTAAGAAACAGCAAAACACATTACAGCGAAACAGCTGTGAAATGAACATAATAAATCAAAAAGCAAAGGTTTATTTACTTTCTCTTCCTCTCCAGTTCTTTAAACTACAGCAGTCCTAGGCTTTGCCTGCAAAAATTAGATAAAACAATACAGACAACAGCAACAACAAAAATCCCAACAGAAAAAGAAACTTGAGGCAGTTTTTAAACGGATGGCACTCCTTTCACAGCACAAATCCTGCTCTTTGTTCCAGGAGTTCAAAAGAGACAAATCTTCAGAAGACATGAACCATCTCTAATAAAACCACAAAAATATTAAACTCTCATGCAAAGTATGTTTGCGAGGTTTTCTTTTTTAAAAGGAATTGAATAGAGCTTCATTCACTTAATATGTTTTTGAAGCATACAAATTCTTGCAGTACAAGATAATGGCCTATATCCAGAAGGGGGAAAAGGGCAATACATCACTCAGCTAACATTTCTTTTCCATTTTGTGATATAATTCACTATATTCAGTTAGCTCCTTTCTGTAGTCAGAAAGGAAATACTGTGAAGGATCAGAAAACAATGAAAATGAAATTAAAACAAAGGGAAAAAAACCCACTTACATGAAAATACCAAACTGACACATTTGAAAAGTACTGAAGCATAACACACCAAATTAAAGATATTTGTAAGGAAAGGAAGAAAATGCTTTGCCAGAGACAAGCAGTTTGACATTCCCTGAAAGAGAATTCAAGGAAATAAATCCAGGAAGCTTCTGATTAAATGATGTCAACTTTATTTTGCTTTTGCTGCAGTTCAGAGAAGTGGCTGCCTCCACCCTGGACTGCTGGCATCTGGGAAAACTCTGATGCCCGTTGGTCTTATTAACAAATTCACATAGGAATCTAAAGGGAGAGGCACTCAGACCATCATCACCTTCAGACCAAGCTACTACTATACAATAGTCACATTTTCTGACAGGAAAAGCTTCTGTCCTCTCTGTTCCTAAAATGGATTTTGTTGCTATTACAAATTGAATTTCTGGTTGGTGGCATTGATTTGATTATAAATTCCAGAGGTTATTTTCTTTCAGGCTTTGAGTCGATGCCTGCTCAATCTCACACACTTCCATGCCACAGAGCTGACTGGAGCAGCGTTCAACCAACATGTGAAGCAGCTCAGTTCAGTGACTTTACAGAGATGTGAAGAAGCAAGGAATATGGAAGAAGTTTGATGTGTGCTGGAGGAACAGGCAACGTTGGTCTAAATCAGGCTTTTGCTGATAAATATCAGCTTAATCCCCAAACTGGATGCTTCAATTATGGGATTAATGTCAATTGACACAGAGTAAGTAGAACTGCTTTCCTTATGGAGCTACTAAATCAGCCTTTCCTTGCTGGCTCCACAGAGGCAAGCTGGCTACCTGCAGGGAGATGCCAAGTTTCCTATGCTGGAAGTAAATAGTGGCTTTTTTTAAACAATAAAAATATGGGATTAATTGCAAAGTCTTTTAATAGGACCTGAGTGGCTTAGGAGTGAAATGCAAAGGGATGAAGAATCTCTCTGTATCCAGCACTCTTTCAAAAAGACAAACATGAGAAGAGATAACCCAGAAGAGGCATTGCCAAAACTAGAGCTCAGCATTCTGCAGCAGCAAGGTTTTTTTAAATCCTCTCTTTTTATTCTTAAAACAAAAGTCCTCCCCACAGCTGAGTATTCCAAAGACACTTAGGGAAATGCTGAATCAGTCAAGAAATGCAGAGACACTGCAGGAGAGCCAAGGAGAAACTCTCTCTAAAAAGTGATTCCTTTCTCTCCAGGCCCATGGATATAGACATGAAGAAAAAACTGAAGAGTGAACTAGAAAAGCTGAAAACACCATAAGAAAAAAAAAAATCAAATAAAGAAGAAAACACCTCAAAACACTTAAACTAAAGATTTTTTAACTACAGAAGTGAACTGTACTCCCCATGTCAACCATTTCCCCCCCCCCTTTTGTAATCTATCTATTGGAAATGAAACCTATCTCCAATCAACAGGAGACCCTAATGCATCAGTTGTTATTTGTTGGCTAGATCTTGTGATCCTTATTCAAAACAGCATCCCAATGCTGAATACAATGTTTTGCTTAAGAATATGTAACATGATTTACAGATATAAAATAGATCACAGTAATAAGAGGCAAAGTACAGTTTAGATTCTATCCTGAGGAAATTTAATAACCCAGAATTAGAAAAGTCTACCTCATTTGACAGCATTTCTTCTAAAAGTTCCATTATGAGCTCAGAAAGTAGACACAGGCTGCAAGGCCTTTAAAGACTCTTACAAAGACAAATTCACAAACTGTGAATTTCAAAGCTACCTATGAAAGACAAGTGCACAAGTGCCACCAGAATCACAGAATCCTTAAGGTTGGAAAGGACCTCCAAGATCATCAAATCCAACCAACAAGCCAACACCACCATGCCTCCGAACCATGTCACAAAGTGCCACATCCACACACTTTCTGAACGCTCTCCAGGGATGGTGACTCCACCACTGCCCTGGGAAGCCTGTGCCAGTGCCTAACCACTCCTCCAGGGAAGAAATTGTTCCTAATGTCCAATCTAAACCTCTCCTGGCACAATTCAAGGCCATTTCATGGTGATTCACAGAATGGCCTACATTGGAAGGGACCTTAAATATCATCAGGTTCCAACCCCCCCCTGCCATGGGCAGGGATGCCAATCACTAGACCAGATTGCCCAAGGCCACATCCAACCTGGCCTTGAACACTGCCAGGGATGGGGCATCCACAACCTCTCTGGGCAACCTGTGCCAGTGCCTAACCACCCTCTGAGTGAAGAATTTCCTCCTAACATTCAATCTTAATCTCTCCTCCTTCAGTTTGTAACAGCAGGAGGGATCTCCTGGCTGCTTTCCCAAACCCAATCCAACTCTCCTGCATGCCCAGTTCAAGCAGCTGTGGTTCAGTTTCATACTCATAAAGAGCAGTCAAAGGCACCTTTCAGAAAGAAAAAAATGAACACAAAATAAGCACTTCAAGCTCTGCTTGCAGGATATTAACATCACAAAGATGCTTGGTGCTCTTTGGGAGTGCCAAGCTGCAGTGAGGAGGGTCAGGTTGGCCTCCAAATCCCTGGGTAACTCCCTACACTGAAGCATGAATAGAAAGCCAGAGAGGAGCCTTTTCTGTGCTGAATATGCATGTTATGTCTCCTAAAGTGCATGGCAACAAGGAGCCTGCACAATCTATGGTAAATTAAGTCAATAGCTCAATGAATTTACAATCCCACAGAGATACTGGAGTGGTGGAAATGGATAAGCAATGCTGCTTATGGTATTTTTATACCCACCTCCCCCCAAAAAAATCAGAGGGGTAGGAACATGTTGGAGAAGACAGATTTTTCACAAATATTTGTATTTGAATTGCTGATGAACTTTTCCTGCTGTTATTTTTATTAATGTTTTAATTATATATGCAATACACTTCATGAATAACTAGAAATATATAGGGGCTACAATATTTTATAAGCTAGAGAGACATTTATATAGCCAACTTCAAATATACTTCCTTTCTGTTAGGGAAAAAATGCATTGGGACCATGACTTTTTAAGTAATATATTTACAAGCAAGTCTGTGACGGAGCAGTTCTCCTGAGCTCATGTCAAACTGATGTTGCCATCTGTGGAGCAGTATTTCTCTCCAGGTTTTTTTTTTTTAAGATATACCAATCCGCTGAAATCACAATGAATATGGAATGGGGCAGCAAGTTTTTGCTGAGACATCTGAAGTTTTGGCCTATGCTCAAGATCTCAGGTCCTAGAACAACAGCTCACTATTCCAAAATGACCTCTAAAAGGAGCAAAATGTTAAACATGCACTGTGCAGGGCCTTAGTAAAGCAAGACTTTCTGTGGTGAGCAAAACCAGAAGGCCTAATCACAACGCTACAAATGCATTCTACAGCAATATTTTGAGTCCCAGTTCAATATGTAGGTAAGTTAAGCATATCTCTTCCTTGGCACAACAGTTGTGTACGTTCTTCTTGAGTCTTTAGTCAGCCCAAAGCAGTCTAGTCAGAGTGACTCCAACCCATCAACCAGATGGTGCAATAACCCCAACACACTTAACATTCAAGAAGAACCAGACCCACAGTGCTCTCATCCAGTCTTCTCAACCTCATCTTAAGGACACTATCCCCATTTGAGATGCAAGCCTTGAGGTCTACTGGAGACCTCCTGTGTTGACTCTTCTGAGAAGCACATAATGAAATCTTTATTATAATTGTCTTTCAACCCACACTGCTAAAAGAAAAAAAAAATTGTCAGCTGCTTTCAAATGGTCTCTGTTTTTTTCTGGCCCTGCTTCTGGCAATCTAAGTAGCTGTCATCACTGTAGGAGCAGCCTGCTTGATAAGATTATAATTTTGTTTACATTGTGCTATAGGATGCCACGCTGAGTAGAGCATGAGGAAAATGGCAATCGACAGCACACGATGTACATTTTCAGTATAATGTGGGGTAGCTTCCTTCAGTCCTTCCTCAGAAGTGCATGATTTTGGCTGATGTTCTTAATGGTAAAGGAAAAAAAACAACTGAGTTTTTATGTATTTCTTCACTGGAATGTATGACAGTAAAACCTGTAATGGCCTTTTTTGGCACCAAACCTAAAATATACAGCATTCGGAAAACAGTTATTTATTGAAGCAAGAAATGCAATAGCAAGGCTACAAATCACTTCTTACATAAAGAGAACTGGAAGTAAATCTGGCTAACATCTTCCTCTCTACCAAAGGTAAAGCTCCTAGTCTAAAAGCTAGGAGCAGCCAATTGGAATTGGCTGTGTGGCTGCAACTTAAAGGCCTTACTGCACCTCATTTTCACCCTTTGTAAAATGGAGATATGGTCACGGATTTTAAGAGAGGGTCATGAAGCTTTCTTAGTACATGAGACTGTAAATCTACCAGGGAAGTGTCCCAATATTTTTATAGCAGTCAGTTGGGTTAGTTTTAATTTGTGTTTGATTAGCAAAGTGCTCTGGGCCAGGCTCACAATATTCACCCAATTCCCAATGCAGCCAGGCAAAATTGAACAATTATAGTGGTAGTAATATGCATTCAGTCCTAGCCATTAGCTGTTGGGAAATGGGTCAACAATAACATAGCTGTATAGCTAGAGGATTGTTCCACCACACAGTTCAATGCTGCAGTAAAGGGCAGAGAGGACCATGCACCAGATTCCCATTACCACTGCTATCTTTCCTTTCTCAGTAAGCCAAGTTTTTCTAACTCTCTCCAGAAATTAATTTCTCAGCTGTGCACTGTTCTCTCCTTCCTCTGAAAGGTCAGGCAGAGCTGGAGAACATGGTCCCAGGAGCAAAGTTGAATGTAGGACTTTGCATTGGAAGGAGAGGCACTAAACAGCTTTGGGGGTCAAGCAAAAGGCAACAGGACCAATCCTTATGCAGTGCAAGTGCAGAGAATGGGTATTTCATCTTAATAATTGATGGCATACCAAGAAGGCTTACTGAGTGGTTTTACATCCCAAGTCAACACTGTTAAGCCCCACTGGTACGTAGAAAAAGAGCAAGCCAAGGAAGCATGAGTTTCTCTGGTACATTTGTAAGGTGCTGTGTGGGAGGTAAGTACATGGATTGCATTAGGAAAGCAAGGGGTCCCTGGGCACAGCCACCCACACACCCTAGGACAGAGCACTTTGCTCCTCTGCCTGGCCAGCGGAACGGAAAACTTCATCTCACACTCTGACAAGACAAATGGGGAAATTTATCTTTCTCAGACAGGATTGTCCTCTGTGTAATGGGAATAAAAGACAGTACCAAGAAAAGAAAAAGCAGCATTAAAGCCCTTTTTTGAGGCTAGAAAAGGAAGTAATGGTACATCGATACGCTAAGTCAGTGCACAACACATCACTTAGGTCTGGAGGCTCAGCTCAAGCCTTATTGACCCACACAACAGTCACTGCACAAGACCTTGAAGCATGGCTGAGGGCTTCAACAGCAGGACCTGCAACCATCAAAGAAAAGGAAATGAAAGCACCAGGAAGAAATGCTTGTCCTTACCTAACAAAGTGCCTGGCTTTTACCTAGCTCAGGCAAAATTTTTAAGCAGCACATTACTGCAGATGACAACGGTGGTTTTTCACTAGAGGACAACTGGAAGTGCCAGATTTATGAAGGTATGAATGTCAAAACATTATTTCTTCATTAATGGTATCAAAGCCTGTGCCTGACTTAATGGTCACATTTTTAAGGACTTAGCAATGTCATTCATTTGAAGTCTGCCAAAGTACACATGTAATTTAGTCTGATTGTTTAGGAATGTATTTCATCTAACTCTTGTTGTTTGAGAATAGAGTCAGGTGTTTTTTGGCACAGTCTGCTCTTCGTAACAACTGGAAACAATAGCAACATGAATTATACCTTACTTCACCCATTCAAATGCACAATGATTTAACATGTTGATGAGAAAGAAACTGGTGGGACAGAAGCACCAAATTTCACATTTGAGAAGTCTGAACCTCCCATTTGGAAGTAGCAGTACCTTTCTGTGAAGCAGCAAACACAAAGTACTGAATTCCTTCCATTAGCTCCATTTTGTAAAGTGAGGTAAGGAGACACTAAAATCAGCCCTTACTGTGTCTCAGCAAACAGTGCTGCAAGACTAGAAATCCAGTCACCCATAATGATACCCTCTTGCTCCTCACAGGAATAAAGCTTCCCACAGTTCTGCTTTCCAGGCACCCACTTGGCACACACTAACACCTGCAGAGACCAGACACTACTGACACTTTGGGTGAGGCCACATGCATTTACAAGCTGATGGTTGCATATTGCAAAATTAGGGCTACATTCTGGCTTTGTTCCCAATGAAGCAGCACAGCCTGAGCCAAGAAGCAAGAGAGAGATGTGTAGGAATGTATTTTCAAACACAGCATCAATCTGTCTTCATCTATAACAACAGAAGCAGGAAAGGCACCAGCCTGTTTCACTCTCAGCACTTTCCCCTAGGTGTACCAGAACATACAGGAGGATCCACAGCTGCATACACACAAAACACCCTTAGGAAATCTGTATCTTCTGACTGAACATGATGGTAAACCACAGCAGAAAAAGCCCTGTCAAGCTGCAAGTTACTACAGCAGCACAAGGGGTGTGAAGCCAGGAAAGCATAAGCTCCTAGCCATTATCTGAAAGGATATTGGAAAAACAAAGGTGACTATGTGTAATTGAAAAGGCAACTGGATGCTGTCCCTGAAACACAGCCTTGGACAGTGTTTTACTGCCCCTCCCAGCCAGCTAGAGATGTGAATGCAAACATAAAGCAGCCAGAAGTTATCAACTGTCAAATGGTGGAAGAGGTCAGGTGCAACCATTCCACTCCCCATGCCACTAACTCTGCACACAAAGCAGATGGCTTGCCACAGATGCACAGATAATTTCTCTGACCAAAATCAACATGCCAAATTATCCTCCAAACCAATGGCAACTGGAGGACACACGAAACGATACCTTTGAAGCCAGCTGGCACACACCATCGTGGGCCTGGATGTGATCAGTGGCACGATGGGCGCACAACTTTGCTTCCATCTGGTGTGGCTGGCAATGGTGGAGGTTAGCGTGCAAGCTGAAGGAAGAGAGCACTGATAAGATGAAGTAGTTGACTGATGACAAGGGAGAATTGAATGCAGGGAGGTTAAAATGACCTGCAACAAATCAAGTGTGGCTCTACAGATGTGTGTCTCTTCAACAGACTCAATCAGCAGCAAGAGGGTGACGGAGATACCGGAATGGTTAAACAAATAGCTTCACGTCACCCTGCCCAGAGTTAGGATGAGATGGATAGATGCAACTAAGAACCACTGACCTTAACAACAGAGAAAGAAGTGAGTGCTGTGGAAAACACATGGATAAGCCAAACCCCCAACAGAAGGATAAATGCCAGTATGTGCTACGATTTGTATGCTAATCCATGAAGCCCAAGGTAAATGAACAGACAAATGAGTAGTCTAAATGGCAGATATGTCAGTACTGTAAATCACATTGCCTGCTAGTAAGTGGTGAACAGAGGGACCCCCCAAACCCCACAAGAGTCCTCAGTCTCTGACTTGTCAGTGTAGCATAGCTTCATGCAAAAAACCTTTCACTAGGTCTTTTTGCCACCTTAGCTCTCATTTCTCAATCACTACACTGAGAACTGATCCTATCTTTGGTCAATAAATACTCCTTCCATGTTACATTTTCCAACAGCAACCTTCAGATTTTTATCTACACCTGATCTGGGCTCTGCAAAATCACCTGCTGATCTTTTTTAAGTCTTTCACTGTCATGCCTTTACAAAAAAACACTGTACAAGGGGCATGCAGGAATGGTTGGCACGTGAGATTACCTGTTCACAGAGGGATTCGTTCTGACCTTTTGTTTACACGTGCCCATCCAAGTGCATCAAACATCTCTCACATTCCTAGGCTCTCAGTGAGCAGAGAATTTCTTTTCTTTTAATATTTATCTACAACAAAGTCTTGTTTCACAATGAAGGTTCCAATGCACAACAGCAAGACAAATAATAAGCTGAAGGATTTAAGGGTACAGAAAGCAGCATGCCAACAGGTACTTCAATTCAGCAGTGACTCGTTTATCTTGTGCAGGGAGCTTAACAGAAAGCCTGGAATGGCCAGATGCCAAAATTGAGGCACTCAGCACAAAGGCATGTTTCCTGCACATCATGATCAGCAGCAGTAGCTGTGAAAATCAGAAGCCAAGAGACATAGTCCAGCTGTAAAATGTTTAATGAAGAAAAAGGGGCCTCACAAGTCAAGGTTACCATCCAACATTAGCAAAAACAGGTGCACATCTCCTGCATTGCTGTACCCTCACAGCTCTTCTGCAAGTCCAAGCACCAACCTGCTCCTCTCCACTATCCACTTCTCAGTTCAGTCTGACTGAATTAATGCAATAATGTTTTTAAAAGCTGTTAATCACTGTAATTTCTCATAAAAGACCATTATTGTCCAATGTCCTAACACCATCTAGCACTACCTTCTGACTGGTTAGTCCTACCAAAGCAGACAGTTCAGCTGAGAGGTGCTGAGGTGCTGAAGCAAACATTAAAAGGCAAGTGTTCTCCCAGGGCAGCTCTTTTGCCCACTGACATTTAAAAACAAGCAGAAGTTTTCTTTTGCTGTTAGGTGTTAAGCTGCTTACTGAAGGCAAACGTGCTAGTTTGCTGCTGCCAACCATTCAAGTCTCTCTTTTTGTTTGGAGGGAAGGAAGGAGAGAGGATTATCCAGCTGAGGTTGGATAATCACAAATCTTAAGAGAGGGTGAGTTTTTGTGCAAAGGGGAGTGGGATGAAAGCTGGCCTGAGAAAAACTTATTTACCTTTTGAAATTATTTCCTAACAGAGCTTCAGATACAATAGGATTAAAATGTCAACACATGAAACCTCTGCTCAAGTGTCTTTCTCAAGGTCTTATATGTAAATGAATCTTGAGATCCCAATTCAGTGTTTAGGTCTTGAAACCAGCCAAGCACATGACACAATAGGAAGGATCCTATTAAGAAACCTGCAGAGTGTTTAGAAAGGAGATTTCTGAAGACCTTCATTGGTATTAAAAACCATTAACAGATCTATCTGAAACCTTCCACACAATTTCACTCCAATTTAACTTTCATTTTTTAATAGATCAGTAAGGTTTACTTTTCAAGCAAGAAATAGCTGCATTTTCTGATTTATTTTTTATTAGATCTTCAAAATGTTTACACAAGCATGGGGCAAAAAAAAACAACAAAAACAAACAAGCAAAAGGTGCAATGGAAAATCAAATTCTCTCATTGCTTCTTAAAAACAGTTTTTCTCCTGATTGTTCCACTCATGAAGGGTTAACTACTCTGAGAGATTCCCTACTCAGCTGATGAAGAAAGCCAAAGGAGCTGGTCGTAAAATATTAACTTCTTCAATTTTTTATCTTCAGGAATCAAACACAGATTAATTATCAAAATTCTCTGCCTTTCTCTCCACGATCTTATTAGCACAATCCACAGGGAAGAACACCCTGCACAGCCCATTACCAGTTATAATCATGGATACATTTATCAACAGCCAACTCTATTTTCATCGCTTACTGCATGTCAAGTAGAGAAAAACTGAGCCTGAGAGGATAGTTAGCTGTGGTCACTGCAGCTCCACTTGCACCTCAGACAGAGCATCCTCCTGCAGGGGAATGGCACTGTGCAGGCTGTGGCTCCTGGGATGTCACTTGACAGAAAATACTAACCTCAATGACAGCATTGTAAGGCAAGACTTAATTCCCAAAAGTCAGCTCTACCCTTCTGAACTGGGTTTGTTTGCTATATTTATTGTAGCAATGTCTTTTCACTGTACAAGTAACTGCCCTTGCCAAGCACACTGCTCTGCCTTAGGCTATTTTAAATCTCTCTAAAAACCAAACAATGATGCTTATCTTAATATAAAGTATCTGTGAACAGTTGAGAGCAATACAGAAGAGCTTTATATTGAGAGAGCTGGGTCAATGATGCAGTAAGAGCACTTTGTTTCCAAATATAAAGCAGAACAGAAGTCAGTTTTGATCAAAAGCACAAGCTACTCATGCCTGGCCAGGGAAGGCTCTCCTGGCCTCCCCCCAGCAAAGCTCTGCAGTGCAAGATCAGCACTGGGGCTGCCCAAAGCACAAGTCAAGGATCAAGCTCTCCATGCCTAATTCTCGTGTGTCACATCCCTCCCACCCCATTTGGCACAGTAGGTCATAAATGCAGGCCCTTGTTCAGGAAAGGAGCTAGCAGTCACTCTTCTTCAAGTCACCATATCTACCACATCCCCTGGCCAGAAGGCAGCCAGAGCACCCCTGCCTCCACCTCCACCTTTGCTCTGCTCTGAGTCCAGCTAGAAGCAAACAAAACCCAGCATCCCTCATGCTGTGGAGTTGTTCATCTTCCCTAACGTTTTTTCCCCAGTGCCTGGAACAAAACCACTGCAGCCTGACCCCTTGCAAGGCTGGTCCTGCCTGTCATCGCTGGATTGATTTGTAGCACAGAGCCTGCTCACTGTCTCGCTTGTCCTATTTTCTTGGTCACAGCTGATCACACACACTTACTGGCTGTTGGCCACTGCCAGAAATTGGGTTTGAGGGCTTTTTGTGGGGGGTTTGTTGGGTTGTTGGTTTTTTTCTATGTTTGTTTTGGTTGGTTGCTTTTTTGGTTTGTGTTTGGGGGCTTTTTCTAATAACCTCCAAGAAGCTCTCAGAAAAATCTGTTTATGATCTGTTGTCTCCTTATTGAAAAAGACTGTGTTAAAGTCAAAGAAATAAAAATGAAGCAGTAGCTGCAGAGGGAAGGTGTGAGGTGCACCCACAAATATTGCCTCACTATTGCTGTTATGGAGGCCAGTGTCAACTCCTGAGAGGAGAGAAACTGCAACCACTTGCAGGTATCCTTCACACATTCTAAGCAGCAAATACTCAAGATGTTAGAATAAAAGAGACTACACTCAGTGACATTAGCAAACTTAGAGCACCCACTTCTATTTCCTATCTTTTAGACTATGCAACTGTTGATCAGGATGGATTCTAAAAGGAGACGAACTACAATTAGAAATGGAAGCAAACTTTGTGGGGATTTAGTGCTTATTTGGCCACCACAGGTTAAACCTTTCCTAGCAAAAGTGAATTTTTTGGTGTTCAAAGTCCATTTCATGGCACTCCTTGAAGACTGGAAGAAAGGGAAAAAAAATGATACTGACATTAAACTCACACCCTGGAGCCAGCTAATTAGACAGAGCAGAGCAGCGTTAGGCACAACATAGGAGGAGAGAAAGAGCAATATCAGCTGGAAGTCCTGGAGCTGGAAACTGGGTAGAACTGGGCTGGCACAAGGGACAACAGGGATGTGCAGAGGAGGGAGGCAGTAAGGGGTATACTCAGAGCACTGGTTAGCACAAGGAGAAGAAGAAAACTGAAGTACAGAAGGAAAGAAATTTTGCTTCATGGAGTAGAAGGCATTGCTGCATGAGAGCAGAACAAAGGGGAAGCGCAATGGGAATGCTCAGAGCACCACTGGATCACTGGCAGCATCACACAAAAAATGGCCAAAGGGCTTCAGGATTATCAAGAGCATCCAGAAGATGCAAGAGAGGAAAAAAAAGGAAAGGTAGAAGAGAAAAAGAGCAGAGAGAAGAGGCTCTAAGACAGGGGGGTTCCAGGGATCTGACTCATGGAGGAGTACTGGACCATCAGGCAAGAAACCCAGAAGAGAATTATAAAATGCCAGTGAACCTTAATTCTGTAAACTATAGTGGCAATCAACAGCAATATGCATTATATGGTACCCACTACCTCTTTTCAATGTGGTACATTAATAATTATCACAGAGTGAATGGAGGAAAACATCATTGTAAGCAGTCAGGTAAGGGGATAAATACATTTCCTCTACAAATGCTTTCACATTTCTTCCACAATAGTTTCCTCTCCAACAAAACAAGGCCTTTTAGACAGTCCTCTTTCAGAATGTGGGAGGGCTTTTCTTTGTTTGTCCAGGTAATTTTAAATAACATAGCAACACCTCCAAATATATTTCTTAAAAGTGTTTCCTTATTTTAATTTTGGTGTAAAGTTAACTCTGAAATAATAGCTGCTTAAATGAAAAGGATTAGTGTCACTTTACATTTGAGAGCACTTAGTAACAATAATACTAAAAGAATCAAGAATCTCATAGGGCTAACTACAGGTGGCAAATATATTCATCTTTATATGAATTGGTATGTTCTAATAAGTTTTCTGAAAACCACTGGAGCTACCTGACAACACTGGTACATTTTTTTTTTCTCAAGGAAGAAGAATGGATCTTTTAATACTTGGTTTTGTTTCTCTTCACTGGAGGATTATGGAGTATTACTAGTTCCAAACAATAATCCCCTGATGACAGCATAATGCATAGAGAAGATGATATAGTTGTAATAGAACATTATAAAAATAATTGTGTAACATCTTTTTCATTTCAGAGGGTTCTAAAAATCTAAATCACTAACAGCATTCAGGAGATCAGCTCTAAAGAACTCTTAACATTTCAATCAGCTATACAAATGGTGCAAAGGCAGTGATAATTAGCCCTGCCTTTAGGAGTTGTTTCTAATCTTTAGCACTTGAGGGGTGGACATTCAGAGAGGCTCATGTAAAGCTCTGCTAAGAAAGTGGCTCAAGGCCTGAAGTCATCAACTCTTCCCTGATAAATGACTCTGCAATAGTCACCATCAGCAGTAAGACCAGAGCTGCCATTGCTCTTACAAGGCTCAACAGCAAGAGCATCTGAGCAACTGCAGGTGACACCAAGCTAAGCAATGTGAGCAGAGCCAGCAGAGAAAGGAGATAAATCATCAACAAGCTGCAGACTAGGATACAATATCCAGAAGCTGAAACCTGATACACTGCAGCACTTCCTATTTTATCCTTCCTTCTAAAAATGCATATGGTAAAAGTGTGAAGTGATAAAAGGCCAAGTACCTGTGCTTCAGCCAGTTACAGTGAATAGATGTAATATATGTGGTATCCCTGGAAAACCAGAAATATCAGAGGAGTAGGACAGAAGTATGAGATGCTAAGATGAAGGAGCTTATTCTTCTTTTCCCATTGCACTAGAAAGACATTGGCTATCTCAGTAGATATCCTATTTTGAGTGTTACTCCTTAAACCACAGGGAAACACGAGGAGGAACTTCTTTCCAGTGAGGGTGCCAGAGCACTGGCCCAGGCTGCCCAGGAGGCTGTGGAGTCTCCTTCTCTGGAGCCATTGCAGAGCTGCCTGGACACATTGCTGTGTGAGCTGGTCTAGGTGATCCTGCTCTGGCAGGGGGGTTGCACTAGATGATCTTTCTAGGTCCCTTCCAACCCCTGACATACTGTGATACTGTGAAATGTCAATATGACATGGGGTGGGAAACCAAGCAACTAAGAGATTTCAGAAGCATGGTCAACAAGAAAAGAACCAAGATGCCCCCCCCCCCCTTTTTTTTCTGCAAAGCAAAGAAAGCCAAGCCAAGATGAAGTTAAGGAAGTGCTAAGCATCATCCAAAAATATCCAACAAGGCAGTAAGAGAAGAGGCCATTCATCAGTTCTGGTAACAGCTGACAGGAGGACAAGCAGTAGAAAGAATTAGGTATCAGAAAAATGAAAGTCTTGTTAACAGTAAAAGTGGTGAAGACCCAGAACAGGCTGCCTAGAGAAGATGAAAAATCAATATCCAAGGTTTAAAAAGAGGTTATAGAGACTGTCAGCTTCTGGAGGTGAGACAGGTACACCTCATCTCTCCCTAAGATCCTGGCAATATACTAAGTTACGTCTCAAGGTCTTTTCCACATCAGCATTTCTGGGATTCTTTTAATTCTTCAAGTAATTTGTCTCAATTATGAGATGATTTCCCACACGAAAGAACAGATCTGATATTAGCATTGGCATACATTAACCACTTCTCCCTCCTTGTGTTCTGTTTAATGGCAGAAACTAAATTCAGTGAGAAATCAAATGTTTGTTTTGCTTTTTCCCCCCGCTTTTTGCATTGCTTTGTTTTCTTCTCTCAGGGTTCCATGCTCTACATGTTTCTATCCTTCAGTTTCTTTTCCCTCAAAGAAAAACAAAATATTTCAGGATTCTGCTCCAAGGTCACTACACAACTCATCTTTGTTAATCACAAGGTGATGTTTTGATCTTGTCCCTCCTTTATTTAAGTACATAAGGTGCCCTAAGGTATGTGCTAATTGATACTGTGCATCTGTGTGCTCCAGCAAGGAGAGGAACAGGATCCACTCACATTGTGAGTCCCTTGTGCTCTTTACTCATTGGCATCTCTCTGACTTTCAGAAATCAATCCATAAGGCAGTCCCCAACCCCACAACTGCTTTCTGAAGTTATCTGCATGAGACATCCTCCTGACTACTTAAAAAAAAAAAAGACAGTTGACTGACAATATTTTTCTCCCACAAGATAAAATCTTGTCCTTCATTTGCAGTCTGGAGAGCAATTTTTGGATTATTGAGCAGAACGCTGCTGATAAAGAAGTTTTGGCCAAAGGGCACCAATCTGGTGAGCCTACAGCACTTCACAGGGAGCCAAGGCTTCCAGGTGCTGGGCTCATGGGGAAGCTCTGCAATGCAGGTTAGCACAAGGTAACTTCCACCCTTGCAACTCATTAAACTCACAGCAACTAATTCAGGATCCCTGCTTTCCAGTAGGGAAGAATACAGAACTGCAAACTATCATTTTCCAAAGCAAGTAATTTTATTGCACTTTATTCCCAAGCAAGTCCAGATCCATCTCTCCAGATATCCCTCAAAGCAGAAAGTTCAACTTTAAACTCAATTTACTGGTGCTTCAAAAAAAAAAACAAAAAACAAAACCAAAAAAACAACAAATGCAAATTCCCATTTATTCCCCAACTAAACACACACCTTTTAGGCAAGGAACACTGCCAGGACTATTTCTGTTGTGATAGAGATGTACTGAAAAAGAAGTGGATTTACTTTTTTCCTCAAAGGGCTTGTTCTGCACAGAGTGAAACCACTAGGTGACATTTTTAGTCAGTGTTTCTACATGGCATTGCTCAAATGAGGACATTAGCAAGTTCATTTCTATTTGCAAAATAAACCAATTTGAGCACTACCCAGGGGCAAGGACACAGGAAGCTAAAAGACAGCAAAGAACACAAAGCTCTTGGGCACTGCACTACCTTTCCTATGCTCACCTTTCTCCACCTCATGTCAGAGTACACCAAGGAGCATTTCTTTCTATTCCACTCCTACTAAAACTCAGATTAAAATCTATCTTGTGCAGAGCAAGTACTCTTGGTGCACTGGCTTGGTCTGAGCTAGCACAGAATTCATTCTGTTCAGTGATTGTACTTTTCAGCTCAGCCTCTTCTCAGTGACTGCACTTTCTGAAATTACAGCTTGTTTTCACAGACAGTGTCTGCTTCTAGTAGTGATAAGACCTTTAGAGTTCTGCCATGGTTTGGTATGCAGACCAAGGTGACTGCTAAATCTTGTGTATGCTGTGGGAAGGAGCAGACAGTTCAGAGGATCCTAAACCCACCAACAACTTACTCCATTCCATATACATCATATTCAGTACAAAGCTGAGAGATCATGAGGGTCAAGCTCTCTTCCTCAATGGCCAGCATCTGAGAAGGGCTCTGTCACCCCAATCCATAAGCTCCCCGAGTCCAGCTCCCTGAGTCCAGTCTGGGACTTGTGCCACAGTATCAGTGGTGACAGTGATGTAATTGCCATCAAGGGGGTTGGGTTTGTTATTGGTTTTCTATATATTTGTAGATATATTTCATTTTATTTTTCTTGTTTTTATTGAAGTAGTTTGAGTTTTGTTTTCCAACCCAAAAAATTCTCTCCCCCTTATTCCATTTCTCTTCCCCTTTGGGAAAGAGCATCTGTCACTCATTTAGTGGCTGGCCTAGCCCTAACCCTTGACAGTGCATAATGAAAAGAGAAGTTTGCATTTGGGATTGAAAAGCCCCAAGTTGTGGAGGATGCTCTCTCCTGCTGCTGCTGCACACGTGGGGCATTGCCTTCGCCCAGGCCACCTATGTGCACCTAACTACCTTTGGGGAGGAATGGGGAAAGAGATCAAGGCAACTGTTGCATTTCTTGGCTTCCAAAGTTGAGAAAAATCACAGCATGACAACAAACTGGGTCTCCTGTCCCAGTTAAATACTACTTTTTTTTTTTCCCCAAGAAAATATGATGAGCTGTAAAGCTGACAATTTGTATCCTAATCTGGAGTCCAGCCTTGTCTAAAACAAGTCTAAAGGAAACTGTCAGTGTTAGCCACAGCAGCAGCATCACTGGGTACTGCTTTAAGAACTTTTCAATCACCCACACACAGTCTCTCTTATTTCTCAATAAGTTGGTTAATTCCCAAAGAAAAAACGACTCAGAGCTCCCCCGTTTCTAAAGCTTTGTGAAATTAAAAGTACATTTTATTCCAGTTAAAGAATAAAGATGCAAGGCAGGATCAAGGCTGGCTATGTGACAGTTCAAACGCATTCCACTTGAGGTATCTTGAGCTCTGAACAGCAGACCTGTACCCTTCTGAAATGTTGCATTCTTAATCTTTAAGGAAAGGAAAAAGACACAGAGGAGGACAAGATGTAGGAAACCTACACAAGGTTTAATTGCAACCATTTGTAACCTGCATTTCACCCAGATACCTATCTTATTTTTAAGCAGATATTCCTAATTAAGCAGAGGAAGTGATTATTACTAAGGGAACAACTGGCACAATGGGGTTATCAACACTATCTGATTTAACAAAAGTAACCCAAGCTATTGATCCAGAATTAGGTGGCCATCACAAACTGCAAGAACCCAGGACCAATTAGGGGGCAGGGAGAAAGGATGCAAGACACCAGGAACACAACTCTTGCATTTGAATGAGGACTCAGCAAGACCCTCATCGACTTTTGCCTGAGGAGGTGACAAGGTCTGAAATGGGCTATCTACTACTTAGATGTCCTCCAATAACACAGGATCTGAGACCCACCATGGTGTGCATGTGTATTCTTACAGCCCCTTGAGGTAGAGAAGCCTACTGCCTCCCTAACCTAAACAATTTACCTGGAGTTACAGAGAGTCAATAATGGAAGGGGAATTAAACATGAGTCTCTTGCATAGCAGGTTAACTCACTATGCTACCAGGTCATTGTTCCACTCTGGAGATGTCATTCCAGGCTATTAAGCTACTGTATGACTGTAAGAGACAGGTGTCCAAGTTTTTAAAGAAGCCTAAGAATATACAGAAATTCATAATTGGGTTGGCAGCCACAAAAAATAAAGCTCTAAGATAAAAGTGATCCTGAACTAGCTGGGGCTTTGCATTAAGTATCAGTTTTCTGGGGCACACTGCAGCAAGCTGTTCAAAATCTGAGCACCCCTGGAAATTTTAAAGCAAACAAACAAAACCACAAACCACTCACATCAAAGATATTAGTCCTGACACATCATCACAGTACTGTTAAGGGTAAGAGACTGCATCACGGTGCTGTAGCACCATTCTGTGTTTTAGAAGATCAGGGATCCTGCACTAGGCTCTGGTTTACAGCACACACATAAATCAACCTGTACTTTCAGTCCACCCATCTCAAGGTGACATGTGCACATTGAGGAGAGCTTGCAAAGAAACCTAAAAGGCAAGTAAATATTTGCAGATTATTTGTAAAAGGTAACACTGAAGAGGAGTCTCTGGTCAGCAAAAGAATCAAGTCCTTCTGCCCTTCAGCCTCTCAACTTCTACACATGAAGAGTTACAATGCAAACAGGGCAATGCCAGAAACCAGGCTCTGAAACTCAGCTAAATGCTCCTTGAAAACTTTAAATGAAAAGCTGCCCATGTTGTTTCTGTGAAGCAATGCATGCTGTGGTGCTGGCTCACAGGGGAAACAAATTGCTGCTCTAAGTCTGTTAAAAAGAGGAAGGAAAAAAGGCTACCATATGGTGCTGACTGCAGTATCTCTTAGCAGGTGAAATGCATCCAAAACAGTAGCTACCATACTTAATTATTGTGAAAAATTCAGGGATTCAAGGTGGGAGGCTATTTGTTGGATGATTTTTTTGATTCATTTTGAATAGGCTAATGTGCAATCCCCTCCCAGAAAAATAACTCTGGGGATAAGAGACAAGAGGAAAAACCACACGCTCACGTGCAGATGTTTAGTAACCCAGGAACATGAAGGAGTTCAAGCACTGAGTTTGTGAAACATCACAGGTCTTGGCACACCAAAGGGGATGGAGCAGAAAGTTTGTCATAAAACTCTCTTGACTTCCCTTACTGTCTAACTTGAGCATCTACTGAGTATCAGCACTAAAATCACATGCAATACATGTACCCTGGTAAAGATGGAGATGCCAGACAGTGCCTGGCCAGACCACCTGAGAACCTGCTTACACCCAATGTGGACATGACAGAAAAACTCTTGCTGAAACTCATTTCCTCCTTCTGATGCACACTGCCCCATCCCAACACACCAGAATGGCTGAAGAGATCTCAGATGTCAGGATAAAAGACACAATGGGGCTGCTGCCCTCCCTGCACCAGGCTCTGCCTTCCCACCTGGCAGGCTGCTAGGGCTTTACTGAGTGCTGCCAAGCAGACAGAGCAGCATCTATCTGCAAACACCAATTTCAAACTATCCCTGGAAGCAGAAAAGGTTTCCCAGTGCTCACACATGCTTTCTTCCTCCCCACATTTTCTCAGCTGAGTTGTCAATGCAGCTTGATGAAGTTAATCAGCAATTAGATGCTTCAAAAGTATTTACAATAAAAAGGTCTCAGGTTTATTATATCCCAGATTATGCAAGATACACATGCTTTGATGGCAAAGCATATCAAAGCCTCAAAAAATTACTTGAATAACTTCAGTGTGGCTGGTGTGTGATCTCAAGGTCCATGATGCCTGAGCTGTTCAAAGGAATACCTGGGCAGCAGCTCTACCCAGATGTGATTTCATCCACATGGAAACAAAATTGTTGCTTTTGCATTTCAGCATCTGGATTTTAAGACCAAACCAGACAAACAGAGCAGCCAAACCAAGACTTCCTGAACTCAAAACCAGGACTGAGGGTCAAAGCTTTTCAGTGAGCTTCTGTAGGGATCCTGTTGCTAGGGAAACAGTCCCCATCACTAGCAGGCTACCACATCCATCTCTCTCCATTTTGAAGACTTACCTGTTCTGGACATTCTGAATTATTCAAGAGATAGAGGAAATCCAAAGAGCACCTTCAAACAAACAAGCATATAGATCAAGTGGCCCAGAAATCAATTAGCCCCATGCATAGATGAGGCATATTTCCAAGTTACTTGCCATCCAGTGTAAAGTTTGTCAGGATACTGCTGGGATCCTCCAGAGCCACACCTGCTCTTCTCCTACTCCCCTTGCTCATTTCAATATCACACTGGTCATGTGTGTCCAACATTTACAAGAAGCAGATTAGGTTATTCCAACAATCTGCTTTTTCCCTTCAGAACCTATGTTACTAAGAATCAAAGATACAATGAACACTTCAGGTGAACTCAGCTAATTATATTCATCACAAGCTGAGCTCCTGAGGTTCCCACAACCCAACAGATGAGTTGCCTTGATCATTTCACACCTACAAGTTATAGTTTATTTTAAACAACATCCTAAATCCAAACTGTTTAATATCTTGCAAAGGGGATAAATAAACACCCCCCCCCATATATACTCACACATCTGAAGCAGTGATTAAGTAATTTCCTTTTCCTTCTCAAAGCCCCAATGTAAAATAACACTTCCACTAGCAGGAACAGTTAAGAACTTAACCAAGTTCAAAACTAGAGCTTGTGTAATTTCATTTCATTATTAAAAAACCCTTTAATTACCAAGGGTTGGGGTTTTTTTTCTTCCCTTCATAAGATCCTACAAATCTTAAGGGAAAAAAAGCCTTTTTGTGGTCCTTCCACTCACTCACTAATTTGTTCAGAAAGCCTACAGTAATTTCCCTGAATAGCTTCCAAAATGAATCCCATAAAACAGCCTCTCAATGGAACTCTCTTATTTGTGGGCGAGTCAAAGGATCAACTGGTTACAGGGCTTTTGGGGGGGAAGAAAAAAGAAAACACACCCAAACAAAAAAGTGTTTGTAATTTTAAATTCATAAATACACATTTTATAGCGTGCCTACCCTGAGCTGCAGGCATCTTTAAGTTAGAAATGCACCAAAACCAACACTCCATGCAGTCAATGCAGCTATTCCTCATCTCAGAAAGAAAGGCTAAACAGAGAAAAAAATGTGAGGAGTAATAAAATAAAACCTTGCCAAAAATACCAGCCATGAACTCTCTACAGCTGATCCATGTAGCTGATCTTTGGTGGCAGGGAGGTATCTCCAGGGGAGACCAGGGCTTCCTGAAAAGGTCACTACATCCTGCATCAGCCTCAGCACAGACTGACACACACAGCAGAGCTCAGTGCATGTTTACAGCAGTAATTAACAGGAGCTTGAGGCACAGAAAACACAAAGCAGGAGACTTTGTTGCCAAAAAGGTGTAGTCAGAAGCCCTGGCTTAAAGAAGACTTTCCTTAAAAGAGCTGCTCTCTGTGTACCATTCCAGTGTCATCCCCACGTGACAAATCCCAGATAAGCTTCCCATGACAGCCTGAGGACTGTGAACTGCACCAAAGGAGCAAGGCAAAGCAGTCCAAACCCTCAGCTGCAAGGAGAGTTAAAGGTTTACCAAATGCTCCCACCAGCCTCAGCAAGTACTATTGGCAAAGATGGAAAAGAAAGATTAACATGTCTAAACATTGCCTTGAGATTATATCTAGTGACTAGGGAAGAGTGCCACCAACACCCCACATGGTCTCTTCCTTACTTCATCTGTCATATAATCCAGAGTGACCTGGAAGGCTTTAGAAAGTGATGGTAGATCACAAGAGCCAACCAAGGTCTAGAACAGTCTAGCAAAGAATACACTTCCTAGAGGCCAACAGTAAGACCCCAATCCCATTTTAGGATGAAGAGAGACAACCACAAGGGAATTCTTCAATAGGAAAAGCAAGATTGATCTCCTGTATTGGGAGTTAGAGCCAGCCTCAGACAGTGACCTATCTTTCACATACTTAGCCACCAATCCAACCTTAAATGCTGCTATCCAGAACCATCACACTTGATCAATTATGAAAGCCAAGTCACTGTGGTAAACTCTTGATCCAATTCCAAGTGAATCCTAAAGAATCACTAGTACTGTGAGGTGTTTAGCAGCCATCTCCAGTGTGGAAACACAAGATCACACTTGCATTTTGACACCACACATATCCTGGCACATTGTCACTCTGTGCTTCATCTAGATTTGGGTGAATAGCTGGAGTATGACTTTACCACAGCTCTACTGCTAGGTGTCAGAACTCAGTACAACCCCTGAAAAGGTTTCCTTTCACCCAGTACACCTGCAGTCAAATCTAACAGTATACTTTTCCACAAGCAGACTTAAGACTCTGTAGCTCATCCTCTAAGGGACAACTCAATCTTCTGTGATTTAGCCCAAACAGAGAATACAGTTTGACAAACTGGTTAGAGAGATTTCCCCCATTAATCTGAGCTTCTTCCAAAGAGTTCAGTGCTTAGAGCAGACTACCTCTGACAAACTCCCAGTCTGTGGGATGCTTTACCACTGAGGGAATGAGAAGTTAGAGTGAAGCCTATCATTAGGCACCTGTGGGTTGAGCAGAGGAGTGGGGATGGACAGACACATAAACAGGGCTTGCAAATACAAGACCAGGAACTTCACCCCCAATTAAAATATTAGCCAGCCAAAAAAACTTACTAACTTAATATAATGGACATAACCTTAGAATTTTTGACAACACCATGGCTTCCCAAAATTCACCACAGGAAAATGCTTTATTAAATAAAATCAGAGCATTGCTCCATCTCCACTTTTTCTTCCCTAATGCTGCAAGGATATATCTAGGCAGGGAGTGGAGGAAGAGGGAGGTGTGTTATGAGCAAGCTGGTTCAACTGATTTCTTGTAAATACCATAAAAATGAACACTGAACCATAATATATGAATTGGATATAAAGAGAGAAAATAATTCCTAAAGAAATGAGCACTTTTAAATGCTTCTTGAGCATCAGATTGAAGAAACCATTTATGAATTTTCCATCATGTTGTGAAGCATCATGTCAAGCAGGATCAACCACAGAAAATTATTTTTGTGACAATACATGTAAATGGTTTTAACATTCTCTGTCCCTCTCAAGCAATAGTAAAGACCAGCCAAGCCATCTGAGAGTTCAGAACTGTAATAGGGCCTTTGAAGAGATTATTGCAGACTAATCCTATATTTTCTCATGGAAGCATTCTCCAGTTTGAAGTACCATATTCACACAGTACATTTTGCCCTCCAAAATTACCTCTGAAAGAGGCAGTGAAAATTATACACTGTGCAGGCAAACATATATCTAAATGATACACATGCCTAACAGAAATAAATGATTTTCAAGGGGTCCTAAACTCAGCTTTTCCATTTGTTCATACAACTGCATGCAATAATTTATGTATAAGAATCTATGCATTTCAATCAGATCCAGAAAACTGCCAGTGTTTTCTGTTGTCTCATTTTGCTCATGTTTATATAAAAAATAAAAACCAACATCTCTTTAATGGTAATTTATTTGTGTTGTATTTTTTCAATCTGAAAAATAATATATTTACAATGCTAAAACACCTCCGAAGAAGATATATCTATCAGAACATGGAATTTTAATGATAGCTGCTTGAAAGCAATCACTGAGAGATGTCTTCAACACATCTTCCCTATGTTTCCTATGCAGTGCCTGTCTCACAAAACTTGATTTTCTTTATTCCCCACCTATGAGTCTCAGGAGTTCAGGTTTTTAACCTTGGTCTTCTAGATCCAAGTCAGATGACCCAAACAACTGATCAAAAGTGCGTGTATTCCAGTGACACGTCTAAACACTTCAGTGTACCCCACATTCCCACTGGAGCAGGAAACACTGAGGCTGGAGTTATCCATAAAGTATTCTTTGACTAAAATAACCAAAACCACACACACACAAACAACTACCATGGTTAGAATGCAAAGAACTGGTCTTCCAAATCCTGCTTTTAATGATAAGAAGAAACTAAGCAAGCAAGAAACTAAGGCGCATTAAGACTAATTTGATCCTTCCATCAACCCAAAAGAAAAACCTACTTGTCACCACAGGCAATTCTCCTGATGGTTTGTTTGCAAGAAAAAAAGAGCCTGTACCAGCAGATAATGAATGAAAGTGGTGAGGGGTTTAGGAAATCTTCAGGCAAGCTGCAGAGGCAACTGTTGGGATCATGCTCATCCCAAAGCTCAGCCATTTCAGCAGCCCGCAGTGAGCGCACTGTGCTGTGCAGCTCTGCCTTAGGAGCAGGAGGCTTTCCACTGCTTTGGTTTGTTCTTAATGAACTCCAAAGTAATAACACCACACTGGAAATACATTGGGGCAGCAATAAAAATCTGTAGTTGCATTCCTGGATCTTTGTGGTGCCTGAAAATATCCAGATTGAGCAGCAGTTACTTGCTAGAACTTCAACTGAAACAAATGAGTTTCAATTCACTGCAGCTCTTCTTGGCAGAAGGAGCTTGAGAGTCCTACACCTGCAACAAATTGGAGATGCCACAGGACAGGGCAAGGGAGAGGCAAGGCTGACCTGGATTTCTGAACCTCCAGTCTCACTTGAGATAAAGCATTTAAAAAGAAAATGTATGTGAATATGAAGTAGTTTTAGCAAGGCAGGTGTATTTATTTATATACAGCATATGGTTGCTAAAACTCCTGAAGTACTGAGGGATGGATAGGAAAAGGCTGCCTGTGTCCTCAGCACTATAAGGTGGACCCAAGGTTATGAAAGCTGGAGAATACAAAGGACATCTCAAAGAAACTTGAAATACATATACACACATCCTTCTCCAAAGCTTCACCTCATATTGTACCAGAAAGCTAAACATTTCTGTTTAGGCAGAAAACAGCAGACAGCAAACACCATCACAGGGAGCTGAGGAGATGAACTGCATCACTGTGCTTATGCCACTGCATCACACCTCAAAGCAAACAAGCTAAAAGAACAGTGCAGCAAGCTCCTCAAATTTCTGTCCACCCTTCTGTTTGCATCTTGGCCTCTCTACTGTTCACAGTAGCCAGTTGTATAGAACTAGGCAGAAAATTCATTTACTTTCTCTACAATTCTAACCTGGAAGCAGTGTTGCCTCCCTTCTCCACAGAGATGTTTTTGGCCTTACTCTCCTGTTCTGCAAACATCACTGACACTGCCTTGATGCTGGACATGAGCAGAGGAGGATATAGATGACCCAACTCACAGAACACAGCTGCCTTTAGTATTTTTTCTAACACAAAGAAATTAGATTAGTCTCCTAATCAAAGGTGAATGCTTCCAGTAATAAGCTTGTATCTGTAAAACTCCATGGCACAGCAGCACAAGGCTTCTGTGTTTCACCATGGAGAGGGGAGAAGAATTTAGTTTCACAGGTGCACTCCAGATCCTTGGGTCCTTATTGAATTACAGAATCATTAAGGTTGGAAAAGATCTCTAAGATCATCAAGTCCCAACCATTAACCCAACACACCCATGCCACTAAACCATGTCATGAAGTTACATGTCTACATTTCTTTTTTAACCCCTCCAGGGATGGTGACTCCACTGCCCTGGGCAGCCTGTTCCCAATGCTTAACCACTCTTCCAGGAAAGACATTTTTCCTAATATCCAATCTGAATCTTCCTTGGAGCATCTTGAGGCCATTTCTTCTTGTCCTATCATTACTCAGCTAGGAGAAAAGACTGACCTCTACCTTGCTACAACCTTCTTTCCCCAAGCAAATCAACACTCCCAACTCATCTTCAGCATCATCTGCAAACTTACTGAGAGGGCACTTGATTCCTTCAGCCACATCACTGATAAAAATATTAAACAGGATTGGCCCCAGTACTGACTTTGGGGTGTAACAGCAGGAAGAGTCTCCAAAGTGGCTTTCAATAACTTAAAACAATCAAAGAAACATACAAACCACCAAACAACAAGAATAAAACCCAAACAAAACCAAGGGGGATGTGGCTTTGAGCAACCTGATCTAGTGGAAGATGTCCCTGGCTATTCCATGATTCTATGAAAGACAAAAAACCTCCTATCAAACTCACAGCATCTTCTAAATGTTCTTCTCTGTGTGAGGACAAGCACCTTAGATCAGATAAGGGATATTAAATGGCCTTTAAGTCTGACAGCAAAGAACAGCTCTAATGGGAGTCCCAAATTGTGCTGCCAGCAATATACTGTACTTACAAAACAGTAACATCAAGATGCCAGAACAGTGCCATGACCTATATTTCCTGCAAACCAATTTTCTTCTTTGTAGGGTGGATGGAAAGAATCCAACTGCTTTTTAAGATCCCTTTCTTTCTGCTGGAACTATGCCTTATCATACTCATTTTTCCTAAGCTCAACTTTTCTACACTCCCCAGCATTTAAAACATGAATTAGCTACAGTCTGTCTGTGCAGTTAAAAACAATAAATACTGCAAAATCGTGTTTAGGCTGCAATTACTGGATGGGAACAGAATTCTTTATCCCATGTCTTTTAAATAACTTTTAAAATAACTTTTAAAAGACACCAAATCCCTTAAAAGCAGAATCTTAAAGACAAGAACAACATTACAGAAGAATAGAGGTCACATTCTGGGGAATTTCAGTGGATTCATTACTGATAAGAGTGTGGCTTAGCTGATGCTGTCAGAACATACAAGTTCAGACCTTAGCATTGCACAGAACCACAGAATGGTTAAGGTTGGAAGGAACCACCAAAGGTCATCTAGAGCACATTACTCAGGATTGTGTCCAGATGGCTTTTGAATCTTCTCCAGAGGAGACGACTCGGCAACCTCTCTGGGCTTACCTGAGCAGATTCTAGCAACGTGGCACCCAAAACACATCCATTGCTAGCACAATGCAAAACCATCCCTAAGGACTGAGACTGGGACACAGACCTATTTTGTCCCATCTCTGAGGGTTTTGCACACATGAGGACACCCAAGTTCCCAGTATTTGTCAAAGTGAGGTGTTTACTCTTTTGGGTACTCCCATCCTACAGGAAAATTGTATCCTTTAAGGAGGTCATTAAAAAACAACAAGATAAGCTTTGTAGAGGAAAGGAGGTATCTCTCTGACCTCTATCTCCCACTCCCTTGTGATATCCCTAAAAACTACATTTTTGCCTCAGAAGGAGGCACTTCATCCATGTCTTGTACAGATGTGCTATGCTCAGAGTGGCCAACGAAACACCTGAATGGATTTATGCTAAGCTTGTTTTCACCACCCCACCCCCTTCACAGATATCCTTGCCAAATGCACTTTCCCTCAGGCAGGAGAATTTGGAAACAGGACACCTGATGCAGCTTTTATTCCCCAATTGTCTGCTGTGTGCTGAGTGTCAGGAAGAGCCATGTTGTGCCACAGCACCCGCTTGTCTCAGGAAAATTGAAATTGTTTGGTGTCTAACACTTTGAATGATTTCCCAACTTCTCACTTGCCCCATCTGCTCCTCTCAGTTCATTTTGATTTGTTTGAGCCTTTGTGTCTGCAGTGGCACCAACAAAACTGCAGCATCACCACAAGTTCCTCTGTGATGGAGCAGTGCCAAGTGAGCCTCAAATTCAGCCTCTGCCAAAAGAAAATCGCCAAAAACCAAGATCATTTTCCAGTTTGGTTGTCTCACCCTTCCTCCAAAATGGGCACAAACAGCTATCTTGGCTTCAGTGCTGAGCTCTAAAGTGATATACCACCTCCAGCATAACCTACATTAAAATTATAAATCAGATGTCCACAGAACACAGCAGAACAATGGCATAGCTCTGCCCCAGACTGATTTTATTAGGAGGCCTAATTAGCTAAGGAATTAAGCCAAAATTACTAGAGTTAGGGAAGCATTTTGTTTATTTGATGTTAGCACGGTAATTATAGGACTTCTAAAGCAAAAATATCAGATTCTGAAACCAGACACAGAACTTTTAGTTAGGTGAGAAAATAGATAAAAACAATAGGTGAGATGTACACACACAAGAAGCTTTTTTCTTAAGAGAGTACACAAGGCAAGCCATCACAGTGCTCCCCCTGAACTTCAACAGTCAGGATACAGGTTTTTAAAAGGGCCTTAAATATGATGGAAGAAAGATGGTACCAATAAGCACATGGAAAAAATCCACCACAATCTACACAGATGAATCTCCATTGAAAAGGACTCAACTCTGACTGAGCAGAACCTTAAAAAGAAAAAGCAGAAAACCCCAGGCTCACACACTTGTTCATCTTTCCACAGGCTTAAAGTCAGTGATGATGAATGAGGACCCACAAAGATGCAGGGGTAGCCATGAGAAGGAAATCAATCCAAGGCTGGAAAAGACCTCAAAGATCATCAAATCCAACCATACCTATATTACTACCATGCCACTAAACCATTTCCCTAAGTAGAACATCTGTATGTTTCTTAAACCTCTCCAGGGACAGTGACTCTACCACCTCCCTGGGCAGCCTGTGCCAAGACTTAACCCTTCAGTGATGAAATTTTTCCTGACATCCAATCTAAAACTCCCCTGCTGCAACTTGAAGCTATTTCCTCCTTGCCCTCTCACTGTTAACCCAGGAGAAGAGACCTACATCCCATCTCACTCCAACCTCCTTTCAGGGAGTCGTAGAGAGCGCTAAGGTTTGTAACAAATGTTCAGGATATGCCAGCTAACCATTAACTTCTACTTTAGCTTCAGTAAAGCACACAGCCAGTGTACCAATATCTACTCATACCTGGCACTAGCTTCTCTCTGCTGAATCATTTAGCTAGAACTTCTTACAGTAGCTTCAGTGTGTTCATTCCTCCCTTCCTTCCACTGAAGCTAATGAAATTGAGCTTTACAATTCAAAAGATGTAGGGCTATATATCTTTAAAGAGAAGTCACTAAACACACTGCAGCATCCTGAGCAGCCAGTCACAACATTGAGCTGGTCCTGAATTCAGGGAATGTCATCCAGCAGCCATTGAGGAGTCAATGAAGCAGAAAGGAAGTGAGCCAGGCAACTGCAGAGCCCAATCACATGTGGGAGCTGCAGGGGTGAAGAGAACCAATGTTTGCAAGCTAAAATATATTTGCAACTAATAGGTAGGAGTAGAAAGAGAAATCTCACTGGTAAAGAAAAAAGGCTTGCTGTTTCACAAACAGCTCCTCTTCTTTGGAAGGGGAAAGTGCATGTCAGTGAGCACGTTCAGCATGCTCCCCCAGCAAAGAGGGAAAAATAAATGAGGACACAGAGCAAAAGAATGAATTAACCATCTTCGATGGATACACCACTCTCCTTCAAAAAGCACAATTGCTCCAATCTCTCTTCCTGTCTGTTGATGTCTGCTCACAGGTAAAAACATGTTATTCCAAGTCCCTAATGTGTATGTCTGAAATAAGGGCTCCATGATCTCCTTGTCATTGTGAGAGTCTTAGCACAGTGTAACTCCAGTGATAAAATCTGGGTTGGTTACTGCTTTGTTCCACCACATACTGAAAGCAAAGTCCTTTCAGCCAAATGTCTCCAGCCAATTGCAGAATACATTATTAATGAAATTAGAGGAAGAGGAACCTTTTCCTATGGCTTTTCTTATTAAATAATTCCAAATGACTCCATTGCACAATTACAGGAGCTGAACTTTGCTTTTTAAATGTTGCCATGTGTAAACTCCACTATGTATTTGCACTTGAAGTGGTAATCTGAAGGCAACAGTCTGTATCTAATAAGTTAAATTATTAATTAACTCTACTCCAGGTCCTCCCACTAACAAATGCCATTATACCCCAGAACCCTGCAAAAGGTGACATTCTTGCTACCAGATTAGCTACCAGATTAATATTTTATTCTTTCAAAATCTGTATACAGAAAGCTACAGGAACACACAAGCATTTCCACAGTAAAAACAACCTATTTCAAAATAAGAGAGCCATGTAGAATGCAAAACACTTCCTTGGTCTCAAGAATCAGAACGGACTGGGCAAACCATAACCTCCAGGACCAACAGTGATATTCAGCCTAGATCACTGCTCCACATGCCAAGAACACCTGGTCTCCTGTGACTAGGCACAAGATAACATGAGCTTGTGCCAATTAAATTGCAAGGGAAAGGGAAAAAGCAGTGCAGAAGAAAATGCCTGATCACTCCCTATCACCACCATCAAGGACCTGCTGAATTGAGGACTGAGAGTTGCTCAAGGAATTGGCAATGCTACATCTGCCTTTTCATGTCTAGGTGACCTGTGCAAATCTGGCTCAAGTTGATAGTGATCAAACCTAATTACAATCTGACAGCTGTTCAGAAGCTTATACACTGTTGCCCACTCTTAAGATTTCATCACAAGTTTCATGATCTTTAGTATTCTTCTTAAGCCCTAATTCCTGAAGTCAAGCAATTACCCAGGATTCTCCACTTACAATAAAAATGAATTGGGGTTTCCATCCCATGAGCTTGGAACAAAGCTTTAAACATGACCTGAATTCAAGATAATAGTTTCTAAACTCAACGGAAAAAAAGCAGATTGTTTAAATTTGCAAGATTTTCAAACTGAAAAGGGGATGTTTTAAAGACTAAGCCAGAAGCTGGAATGGTTGCTTGACAAAATTGCACATGAATTGTTTCATTTCAACTTCTGGTGCTCAGACCAGATCAGCATCCACCATCACAACCAACACATTGATGGCCTGTGGAGAAATAGGTCAGAAGAGTAGGACTGACCTGTCTTTGAGGTGATTCACTTGTCCCTCATGCTGATACAGATATCCATAACACAAGTATTTGCTAAGAACAAGTAATTCCAACTGATAGATCATTATACTATCAAACAGCAAGGGTAGAGCACAGATCACCAAGTCAGTGAAATAACACATTTAAACCAAAGTCACTGGTTAAAACTACAGCAAAATAAACCACCTGCCTAATGAATTACTTCAGTTTTCCGAGTGCCTTGCTAGAACTTGAACATCTTTCCTCCATCCCTGATGTCTGCCTCTTAGAAACAACTTCTACCATCTCCCATACCTAGTCCAGATGAAACACCCTTAACTCAAGAGAAATGCAGATGACAGCAGAGGAGAGGAGATGGTGTGCTATCCTACACTGGCTTTTGGCTAAGTTCTTCACCTAAGCATAAGAAAGCCCTTCTGGCTCAGAGCAATAGGCCAGCTGGCCCTGTATTCAGTAACCTTGACTCTTTGGCAGTCACCAAGAGCAGACACATATTGCAATAATTCAGCAGAACACATTTCCAGCCTCCAGACATTATAAACCTGGCATTCCTACACCACAAGCAGCATCACCTCATGCATTAGTCCTCAGTTCTACCACAAACTTTCCCAGAAGATTGTTTGGTCTATGTAAGCTTTTAGCACCCAAAACATCCAAAGGCAGTGAGCTCTACCACCACCTTGTGTGAAGATCTCACTTGTTCTGTATCTGCTGCTTGCTTGTTTTGTTCACTTAATTGACTGGAAAAGATCATTCCTTATTCAGTTCTCCATATGGATTTAATAGGTCTCTATCATAAGTGCTCTCTTCTCTGAGCTAACCTTCCCTTGTTTCACTCCCTCTTGAACACTGCAGGGACACAAAAGCTTTGTCTTGGGGAGTTCAGTTGTGCTCAGAAAATAGACATTCAGCTAAAAATCTCACTGCTGTTTCTGTAAACTAATTCTTGACCTCTTAACTTACTTGTCCAACCCAAACCTAGCACAGCAGTCCAGTGCCTTTAAAAGAAAGACACTTATCTAGTTAGTCTGTTTTTCTTCCATATTATACTTAAAAACATGATTACACTGAAGGAAAATTACATAGTTCAGAAGGAAAATTAGACACCCATTTGTCTTCTAAATTGAGATCTCTCTGGCTTTGGACCAGAGAAACCTTTATGTCCACCACAGCAATCCAGCAGGCTAGACTTTTGGTCATGCAATGAGAAAGAAGATAACACTTCAAGCCCTGACCTGCTGCAACAGCCAAAATGGTGAATATTCACCAGAGCCCTTCTGTTTTCTTTCTACACTTTCTATACATGATTCCTAGGAGGAACCTCACATATGCATAATAAAACCTTGAACATTTTAGACACTAAGCAGAGTTGACCTTTAGATAAAACTGCTCTATTTTGATAATGCGTAAGAAATGATGCATTGGTATCCAATAGGCCTGTTAGGCTTTGTGAAGACTGTGGGGATGCTGAAAAGCTTTCTCTTTTTCCAGCAGGATGACTTTTCAGAGCTCTAAGCCAAGTAACACGTATGCTGCACCCAAGTGGGATTGTGATTTGAGAAGCTGGTGACCTTGATGTCCTCATCTCAGAACACATTTTTCCAAACTCTCACATACAGTTTACAATTAGAAGTCCACTAACCACAGGACAACTATTGGAAGGTCATTTGTATGGCAAACTGCTACTTGTGATTTAACTGAAGTGACACCAACATCAGCAATAAAGTGCATATTCTCAACCCTACCCGAGCCTTGACTCCAACTCTACACAGTCCTCCTATGGACCAAGTCACAAAGCCTTTTCCACACGAAAAAAATTGAACTATTATAATTTGAAGCATGAATTTAAGCTCATTTTAAAAGCTGCAAAACCATGTGTAGGCATGGTTATTTCTGTAGTAAAGTTGCAATTTTCAGTTCAGCTTCAGCCAACTGAAAGCATTTAAACATTAAATCTAGCTAAGCTAGTCTTAATCTGAAGGATGTTTTGGTAAGGACCTCTACCAGCTTAACAGTGGAGGGAAAAATAAATCCATTTGAAATGAGACTTTTTCCATGATCATGTACATCCAGACCTATGACTGGAGAGACTTTGGTCTACTGACAGTAATCACACACTTGAACACAAGCCCAACATCATCTCTTCATTCCCCAGACAAATAAAATATCACGTTGGAAAACAATAATGACAACAAGTTCATATTTCCAGTGATAAGTTCTCTTCACAAAGGGCACTTAACCTTCATTGTAATTTCCACACAGTTTGCAGCAAGCCACCTGTGTGTATAAAAGGTAATGAATAAAGAAATATTAAAAATGATAGAATGTTATTCAAGTAGGTCACAACTCAAACAGCACAATTACTGCCAAAAAAGATGTTTGAAAATGCATCACTCAAAATCCTCCTCATCCTGTGGACATCCTCTATAATTTCTTTTGCCTAACAACAGCTTCTGTCCATATTCTCTCTCTCTCTTTATCTCCAAAGAGTCTATTAAGGCAGCCCACTGTGCTGCATGACAGCATAATGCCCACATCAGGCATGAAATGCCACAGATCACAGCTTTACACCTGGCCAACATAATATATACATCAAATTCTTTCAAGCAGTGGAAGTGTTTGTTATTTTGTGGGTCAAGCCACACAGAGGAAGATGGAATGGGCACTTCATTTACATGGGAAGTCCCTAAGTCCATTCACTTCATTGATGACAGACAAAATCTAGCCTTACAGAGTCATCTAGGAAGCCTTGGACCAAAGACATTGTTATTTGACAAGGAAAAGGAAAAGTGGTTTCCCCTGAGGCTTCTGGATGATGATGATGATGATTTATTTTGTTCCTTAAAACATTACATGCCACATGGTCTGAACATCCCAAAAAGCTTGATTCACATCTTAAGAGGAGATCAGCAAGATTAAGACTCACCTGTAATTTTAAGGCAACTCTGACAGACACTAAGAGAATGATGAGACTCTTCCCAGCACTCCCAACTGCCCCTGTGAAGCCAACACTGCACCATAAGTCTGTGTAACACAGGCTGGAGGGGTCAGCTCTACTTTTAACCAGAAATTCAAGACACCTCGATGTAGATATTGCCTTTACCTATCCTTCCACAAACTACAACACAACCTAACTGTCCACAAATCCACCATGTAGACAGGAAAACCTTGGATGCAAAATATATCACTTGAGACGTTGTGTCTATTTTGAGTGATCTGGAAACAGCATTTTAAATTACTGATACTGATGTTATCATGAAAGTCTGAGGGGAAATTTCCCTAGAAATAGCAAAAATCTTTGTTACAAAGAGGTTAACCATGTTATCTTTAAATTACCTGTGTTGCACATGAATATAAGTGACACAGGTAGCTCAGAAGCACAGCCTCCTTGTTTTGGCTTGCAGGAAAAATCTCAAGACAAGTCTTCCATTAAAAGAGAAAAGAAAAAAATCTACTATTACATTGCTCTTCATCTTTTTTAATGAAATTATATGTGAAAGGCTGCATGCATATCTAATTGTGTATCTCAGCATCTGCCACTGCTTCATGACCTCCAAGACAGACTGCAAGCACTTGGATAAACAGATTAAAAGGTAGCTCAGTAGACACAGAGCAATTCTCCAAGTTCTCAAAACCATATTGGCTGAATCACAAGAAACACACCATCCTTAAACCTCAAAAATAACATAAAGCCTCTTCTCCCCCTGAGAAACACACTGCCATCCTACTGCTTTTCTAGCTGAACACCAAAAAGCACTGTTATTAAAAATTGTGGTTATAGAGAAAATATTTTACACATCAACTCCTTTCTCCTGAAACACCAATTTCAGTAAGATTTATCATCTGTTTGCTATTGACAGATGGTTCCTCCACCCACTAGACCTCATAAAACTGGGGCAAGAACCAGCACACTAGAGCTTAGGAAAGAAGAGAAAAATAAGCCATGGCCAACTGGAATTGCAGGGGGACTTTTCCACAGGGAGACCATGGTTTTTAACATGATAGAGAAGGGAGGAAGGATGGTGTAAGAGCACCTTTACCTACCATTCCACAAAAAGGAAGTTAAGTAGAAAGGAAATACCAAGCAAAGCTGAGTGTCTGGATATCCTTTCAGCTTAGCAGCTCAAGGGGAAGAAAGCCCCATGGCATGTGGAGTTGTAGGGTAGGTGTGCCTGGAGAGCCTTGAGCCTGCAAGGAAGAAAGTACATTGACCAAAGCAGAGATCCTGAAGGAAGGCAAAGCATTCACTTCTTCATGATGAAAAGAAAGCTCAGGCTTTCAAATGAGATGTAAAATAGAGCCCTGACCATTCATCGTCATTAAAGATCCCATGGCAATTCTTGCAACAGTAAAAATGTTAACTAACATGTCCTGGCCAATATCCAACTTGGATAATTGCATTCTGCTTCCTAAATTCCCCTTGCAGTTTCAATTGGATTAGTTTTTCTTCATTTCTCTTCCCTAAACCCCTCCTGCCTCATGTTTCTAGCCCAGAATGGCTGCTGTATTCCACTCCAGAGGTATGTGAATAATCAGTGTTGGGCAATCCCAACTTACATTTTGTATACATTAGTCAGAGAAGATGCTCTGTGAGCTGCAGAAACACCCTCACCTCTCACTGAGAAGCATTTAACTTTCCAAATGAGAAATCCCACTGATGTTAGGAAGATTTATTTTTGTTTCTAATATATTGCCCTGCAAGGAAGGGCAAGTGTATAAAAACCCAGCCTCCTGTCAGTTAGAAAACTCCTTTCCTGGGCCATATCCTCCAATGCACTTGCTTTGACTTCAACTGAATTCTGCTACATTAAAATAGGAGTAAATATTCATATGGATTTTTTTCACTAAGTCACTTCTGATTAAATGTTGCAAGAATCAAATGAGTTGGCTGTTGAATGCATCAATCTGCAGATATAAAAGAGAATCAGAATGTATTCTCCTGGCTTTTATCTGGTTTGCCCAATCTTCATATATTCTAAAAGAAAGTTGGAGGTTCTTTAACTTGGCACTGATGAAAAATGGAAGTGCTGTGAACTAGGAATCTCCTGTTGTTTGTCATGTGTACTCTGCTGTAAGTACTCACAATACTGTGGAGGCAAACTGGAAAGTCCTGACCCAATGTATTTTAGGAAACAGGAAAAGCAAAGGCGATTTATGTGCATAAAAGCAAACAGTGACAAGCCTTTGGTTTTCTTGTAGAACAATCTCAACACGTCTGTCAAGACCACTTGGATTTTTCACCCTCTGCACATCCTGTAACAGGACCATTTTATCCAGCATGCTGTTTTACAGACACCTTGTAAAGGGTCATTTCTATCTGCTATCTAGGTTCCTCTAAAGAGTATTTCTCATCCCCTCTTCCAAGAACTCTTAGCAAGAGTTGAGAATGGCTCATTTTCCTTTCCAGCCTCCTTCTGCATCCCTGTAAAGCATAAAACCACAAATATGCCACCTACTTTGTTCTTTAGAGCTCTGACCACAGAAGGGTATCTTTAAAAATCCAAGAGAGCAATTGTAGAGCAGCCTGCAGTCAGGTGAACAGAGAATATACTTGTTTTGGTGTTTCTTCATGAGTATCACAGCCCTCCTGCTTCTCCCTTGCAGAGAAAGAATTCACCTAATAGGTGTCACTCTGAAAGCATCACTATTTGCCTGCAACATCAGGCTTACTGCCCTACACCAAGAGGAAGGGAGCGTGTGTGACCTCCAAGTGCATCCTACTTCAGTAGCAAACACTCCCAGTACTAAGGTATGGAATTGAGCAGTGAAAGTAAAGGTTGGTATCAGAGGGCGAGTATCAGGCAAAAGCATGACTTAGGTTCATCTGACAAGCACAGATGGATTTGCAGAGGAATTTTATGTCAGAATCAGATGGTTAAAGGCAGACAGACTATGCTGCTGATCTGCAGGGCACATATGAAGTTGGTAAGGAGACAGCTGTTTGTCACAAGTGACTGATTCCATTTTTCTGCTGCTCATGTACTGCCATTCTGGATACTAGTCTTAACTCCAGTTCATCTCCTTTCACACACAAGGGCTGACATCAACATGGGAAGCAATATCCATCCTCAACCACATAATCATCCATTCCCATAGTTTTACTCAAGTAGAGAAATAGGCTCGAGCTGGAGAACACTGCAGTTTGCATCCTCACAATAAGTAGTGCTCAAGATTATCTGGCACTTCTACAGTAAACACAGGATTAGAAAGCTTAGTCCTTTCACTGAAGTTTAATTACAAAAAGTGTACAACTGTTCATCAAAGGCCTCAGTTACAGGAACAACCTGAAAAAAAAAGACTGGAAGATGTCTTTCAGCCATTCCTTCCTTCCCACCTTCATTTTTTGTTTTTTAATGGAAACATTAGCTTCACTGTGCTCTGAGACACAGCAGTTACTGCCACCAAAATCAATAAAAAAATTAGCATGACTACAGGAACAGAAGTTTGGGATTAGAGGGCTCTAAAAATGTAAGGATAGCCCTCCCCTCTGCATCAAGATGAACCCTTCCAAAACCTGACTGCAAACATTTTAATTCTCTGTCAGCTTGCTGGAGAAAATCATTAGAGAAGCAAAACTGGAGCACATTGGGTGCTGCTCTGCAATAAGCATCTGTCAGCCAAGCAAGTCACCCCAAAGCATTTCCACCCTCCAATCCTGGAGAAAGGTGCTGGACTCACTGATTGAGTGATCAAGCCAAAGCTGTACTTCAGCCAGTCAGTGGGAAGATTTCTTATTTATTATTTAAAACCAATAGTCTTCCTCCTCTTCCCACTCTCTGGTTCAAGCAGTTTATACATTTAATTTCATTTTAAGAGATACATGTTTGTTTACCAGAGCAAACAAAAACCAGCCATGTAGAGCTGCACTTAGAAGCAACTTGCTTGTCTTCCATGCAAAATGAAATTTTTATCACCAAATATTGACATTAGAAGGTAAGCAGCTTAGCTCCATGACTACTTTTCACACCTTCCAAGTACACACCAGAGAATTTGGTGCCAGACCACTGCAGGATACGTGCTGACCTAGGCTGTGATTTCAGCCTTACATCTCACAGGAACCACCACCTAAACTGTGTTGGGGTTCCTCACCAACACTCAGTTTGCCCACAGCATCAACCTCAGGAATCTCTTTCCCTTCTATCTCCAGTTTCCTTTGCCATCACTCATTGCAGTGTGACAGATAAGAGTAAACCATACACAGAAGAGAATGGTGGTACCATGTACCACCACTGCACTCTACTTGGTTAAGGAAATGCACTCAAGCAGGAGATCTCACTGGCAATTAAAGGAAGAAGGAAAAGGGAAAAAAAATAAAAGACCAGAAGAACCTGTTGCTAAAAGGAGGAAAAAATTGATTTCATTTAAATTAAAGCTTTGGGGTTGGGGCTTCTCTTTTTGTGTATTTTGAGTTTAGATTTAGCACTTACATGAATACCTACCAGCACTTGAACACCACAATTAAAAAAAGCAGTCCATTCAGCCCAGATTCCTTAAATCTAACATCATTATTTCCCATAGAACTACTGAAGTCTACTGAAAATGTAGCTGCAGCATTAGAGGGTTATTTGCTCCAAGGACCTTTTTAATATGGCTGTATTGTTAACACTGCAGTGCAAATGCCTCTCTAGCCATAAAAAGAAATTTACCTCAGAAACACAACTTGTGGGCAATGAAAAATACATTTGCTTCAATTTGCACTCATTTAATAACAGCATTATTTAACAAGATCAGTTAAAATAACTACCCTCCAAAGACAGAGCAGTCCAGCTCTTCTCATCAGACTCCCAGGGCACCAAAATGAAATTCATTTCTGCAAACCAAACACTCAAAGCAACCAGCAGCACTGGAAAGACCATCCTTAAAAGAGAGGCAAACATTCTGTGACTGACCAGAAAGATCAGCCCCTATCTATATCCTTCCTCCCCCCATTTCACTTTAAAGCTGGCACGTATGTCACTGACAGAGACAATTATGTTCTTTGCTGAAAGTAACAACATATTTGTCATTACACTTAGATTTCCATTCAAAATCAAGAACACACTGGATTTGCACACATTGGGAAAAGGCTACTAAAATCCAAGTGTACACTGTATCACATCACTAAGCAAGTCCCATAGATCCATGCATAATTATTTTCCGACAAGGTTATGCCTAATTGGCCACTAACATAACTGATTAATCACCTCCATCAGAAGAAGACGTTGAGAAAAAAGGCTGAAGGGCAACAAAATATTTATCCAGCTTGCAAATATTAACCCAAGAGGGGACAAGCTGCTTCAAGTTGCTCCTTCCCGGCAGCGCACACATAGGAGGATGGAAAGAGAACCCACTCAAGAGTCACACACACACAGAAAGAAAAAAGAATCTGGTGTCTCACGTCCATCACTACAGCTCGAAGTTGCCTTTGCCCGGCTCTGGAAGTGTTAAAGGAGCCCGCACGCCACCGACACAGCGGATTCCGGGAGCAGAGCGGATTCCGGGAGCGGAGCGCAGCGGCAGGTTGCATCTCCCCGCTCTCACGTCTCACTCGCGCAGTTCTCGCCGATTGCTCCCCGGCTACCAACCACAGAAGCACTGTGCTGCCCGAGCATCCCTGCCCGTCTCCTCGGCTGCCTCTCTCCCTCCCTCCCGACTAAACTTTCCGCTCAAGTCTGCCGAGGCCGCTGCGCTCCTTTCCCTCCGCACCCCGTTACGCGGCCAGCAGCGAAGCAGCTGCCGCGGAGAAGCCACGACCACCACCACTCTAGCGTTGCGCAGGGGGTGCCAGGGGCGACTCCTCCCGCGCAGCACCACGGTTCGCTCCGCGGCTCCCTGCCGCTGCCTTCTCTCTCCTCCACCGTCTCCTACCTGCAGCCAGCGCCGCTCGCCGCAGCGCCCTGCTCATCATCCTCCTCCTCCAGCAGCGGAGGGGTGCGCGGTCCCGACCCTTTCCTTCCCTCCCCGTCANACCGCCACCCTGCCCCAGGCTTCTGACTCGTGGGTCGCTGCCTGCCCACCTGCACCTTCCCTTAACTCTCACCTTACTCATGCCTCTTCTCTCCGTTGTCCACTCCCCTAGCTGAGATCTCTTCCTTCTGCCCCAAGGGCCGAGAGGTAATCCGAGAGAAAGCTGAAGGAAGTCATTGCAGCATGGAGGTGGTGGTAGAGGGGCCAGGCTGCTGGTCATCACTCCAGGCTTTGGGGCAGCCAAAAAGTGACTTTGGGGAATGGGACACTTGGCCTGTCGAGCAGACCAGGCAGCATCATCCCTCTCCAGTGGTGGCCACACAACAGGAAGCAATTGGGAAGACTGACATGCCTTTGGCCAGCAGAGGTAGATTTCTCAGATCAAGTGTAGGCACCAAGAGGTGTTCTGGTCCCAGTGAGATGTGCCATTGCCCTTCCTTCCCATGCTGACTTCTCCTTGGTCAGTTCCACCTGGCTATCCCACAAGAGGTTTCCTTCCTGGCTGCTGTCTCCCCAGAGCTGAGAGGAAGAGTAGATGTCTGCTCACTCTGCTTGAAAACAGACTTTGAAGGCAGAAATACTTTTGAGTGACAGCTTAGAGCCACAAAGGATCCAGCTTCCCTTTTTGTTCACAGTATGATGTTAGATATTTCTCTTGGAAGCTCTGACCTAACCCAGCTCTATCAATAGGTGAGTGGCCTGCTGGGCAGTGTTTAGGAAGGAGAATCACCATCTGTGCACAGATATCTTTCCTGCTCTTCTTGTCCACACTGTCAATGGGGTGTCACCAAGCAGCAAAATTAATCCCTGGCAAGGAAGAAATTCACATGTGAGCTTGTAAACCACAAGCAGTGAGACAGTGATTAAAGTTTTTGTCTAATTCTGGGAGATCAAGCTTGTAATAGCTAGAGAATGAGACTTAAGCTGCTTACACATTCCTCCATATGTAAGATCATCAAAGCATCTGTGGTTACTGTACCTCAGAATAGAGAGAGCCTTGCTGGAGGTGTTAATAGTTGCTACGGACATGTGCCATGTGACAGGGTGTTAACCTTTGGTCAGTGTGACCTGACACATTTGACTAAACCATTTTTCCTGGCCCCACTCTTACCAGCTCTCCCCAGTTACATATTTATTACAGGAGGAAAAGCTCTTCCTGCTTAATAGGCTGCTTTGATGCAAACCTTGAGCCATTTGACAATGGCTGCCCCAGACATTTTGTTATCCTTAACTCATGGGTGATAAAAGATGAATAAAGCTGTCAAATATCCTATTGATTATGTGATTTAGATGTACTCTGATTGCCCTTCTGACGTTGAGGTTCTTCCATTCTATTTCTTTTCTGGGGTCTGGGTGAGGATGAGAAGAGGAACCATACCCACAAAACAATACAGACCTTGCAGTCTGCCAACTCAGTCTGCTTCAACCCCACCATATCTGTGTGACAATACAACTCATGGCAAAGAGTATTTGTCCAGTCTCAAGCCCTGCATCTTTCTAGTATTAAATTATGCTGTCTCTGACTTTAAGACCCCAACAGCTTTCTTTCCATTGTCTTCTTGCCTGGTTTTGGAGGGAGAAATTGAGTACAAAATCCATCATGTTCATATAGAGATTGGATTAAGCCATAGTTGTGGGCTTGTGATGCAGGTGCAAAGTGGGATCTGAGATCAGGGTTTAGCTTCTAACTCCAGTACAGATTTCTCCCTGCTTTTAGCAGAAATACTTGCCTAAGATAGCTGGGCTGATCAGTTGGGTTCAAAAGATTGCAGTGGTATGATTAACTCCCTGAGTTTGGGAAGGCTTTCAACTTGCATAGAAAGAACATAATGATGCATAGCTGTACCAAGAACACTGAATGTACAAATGCTTGTCTGCAATCCCATCCAAACAAAGAGATACAGAATAGGGGAATGCTTGCAAAAGATCACTGAAAGAGATCTATATGCAAGTGACATCCATTTCCATTCCGTAAACGCAGATGTCTGAGCAAAAAAAGCCACATAAGAGCCTCTGAATAAGAGAGCACTGGAGTGCACACACAGAGCTGTCTGAGCTCCAGTGCCTCTGAGTCAGCTGGGAAGCAGAGTGCCACAAACAGCTGGGCAAGCAAAGGAGCAAGCCCCGAGAGAGGGAGCAGGAGCAAAGATGCTGCAGTGCACAACTGCAGTGAGGGACTGATTATACTCATCTCAGAGCAGGCAGAGTTTGAAATGGAAATGAGGAGAAGATTTCCCTGCCACACTACCCAGCAGCTAGAGTAAACGTTGCTCTAAGACAACAGGGAAGCAGGTAGCATGCAGCGTGGATTTTGTGTTGTTTCACTGTTGTTCAGCTTGCCTCAGAGGTTCACTGAATTGTTACTCAGGAAGTCCCCTACAGTAATGAAACATTAAGAAAAAACTATGTCTGCCTTCACATTTTGACATTGATATTGAGGTCTCCCTGCATGTGGACTCAAAGCAGAGCAAATCATTAGTTCTTTACACAAGTCCCATCCATATGGGCTTGGAAACAAAATGTCACCTAGAATGCACCACAGAGGCCTCCAGAGCCAAGAATTCAAAAGGCCTCACACCTGAGCTGCAAAGTAAGTACACTGCTTCCTTTTGCAGTCAGGCATGTCTGACAATGTCTTGGGTTATAGTGTCCTCTCAATCCAAAACTCCCCTGAGGAAACAAAACCCACCTTCACTGATGGAGTTCACTTCTCCCTGAACCTTCAAAGCCTCCTGACACAACTTCCAGGTGAAGATTAACATAAAGGTCTAGCAAACTTTTGCCTCTGCCAGAAAGAGAAGTTTGGCTTGACTTATCCTTCATTACAGCTTGGGGATTTTTTTCCTTCCTTTTTTATGACTTCAGGAAAATCCTGGCTTTCTCAGGCAGGACATGCATCTTCTGATAGCACCTAAAAAACAAAGAAAAAGAACAAGGAAAAGAAACCTCAGATCTCTGTTTTAGTCAAGACAGAGGTGCTTAATCAAATACATGCACAAGACTCATATGCATAGACATGTTCTGAATTTTAAGCAACAATGCTTTTACTGTAGCATTTCCCATGCTAGATCTCATGGACATCAGGCCAGGTGTTATTTCCTCCACTGTACTAGACAAGTGAGGCACTGTCTGGAAGTAGATCAGGTGACATGACCTGACATCTTCCAAGTACAGAGTGATTTGGGTCCTCAGGTGGACTAGAAATCTTTCTTTAAGGAGGTTTCCTTTTGACCTCTGTCATACAGAAAATACCCTGTATCCAACAATTAAAAGCAGGAGACTTTCATTTAAGTGACACTAGTGTCCCCAATCTTCCCAGTGCCCCAGGGTCCTTTCACCCCAAGCAGCTCCTTTTAGGTATTTCTCCTTTATTCCTGGGGTGGAAGAAGGAATGTGGAGGCACATTCTGGGATTATTGGTACAACATAATTTCCACTTCTATCCAAGACAAAGGATCAACCCTTTCTTTATGATTTCCAGATAGAGTATGTTAAAAGGGATTTCTGAGATACTTCCCAATAAAATGCATTGCATCACTGTAGCATCCACCACATGCTCTTTAACTGAACTCCACTCTGCTGGGTGATATTCAGATAGAAGCATTAGCCTGGATTTACATTCAAATAGGCACACCTACTCCTTTCAGCCACTTGAGAGAATAACCTAGTATTTTCATGCAGTAGTCACCTCCAAAAAATACTGCTTCCCAAAGTAAAAACCATTAATAGCAATTGCACTATTTCTTCCTTAAAATATACTCCTCCATGTGATTTCTCTAGAGGATAACACAGAAGATCACTTTTCACTGCCTCAGGTTCCCTTTCTAGAGCATTTGAGAGCTCAACTTTTAACAGCTTAAATAGGAAGTGAGAAAAATTAATTTAAAAATTGAGATTCACATTGCCTAATACTATGTTTTGTACATATTTATTCCAGTAGCAATACCGTAGTCATCCAAGCAGGAAACAAAAACAATACCTATTTCTCCCATCACAAATACACTAATTGTAAAAAGTCAACTATTTCCAGGCTTCCTTTTGACCTCTGTTATAAAAAGCATCCTGTATCCAACAATTAAAAGCAGGAGACTTCCATCAAAATACTTTATATAGAATAGAATGGTTGATGTTCTATTCATAAAAATAGAGGGATGGTGGTTTCAAGGGAATACATACTTAAAACTAATTTAACAATACATTAGTGTAAAAACATACATAATGTGTAGAGCTACTTTATAGAAATCAAGATAAGTTCAGCCCAGACAGTATTTGCTGTAAATGATTCACTTAGTTCTGTTGGTTCCTGAACCTTTAAAAAGGTTCCATGGAAAGCAGGAAAAAAACCCAAACATATGCAAAGCAAAACAGCATCAAAAGTCAAAGAAGTCTCCAAGGGAGATGAACTTCAGTGCCAGAACAGGATAAACAAATGGAATTATTAACAATATAACATTATCATTTGCAATGATATTTTATTCATCGTGTAATCACATGCTGAGTCTCCCTTGTAGCCTATAGTAGACCACAGAGCTATTTTGTTCTGTCTTTCACCTACATGGATGTATGTAAATGCTACAGTTTATTTCACATTTGTACACATCATGCAAGCTGCTGCCTCCTGCCTCTGTTAAAATATAGAATCATAGAACCACTAAGGTTGGAAAAGACTTCTAAGATCATCAAGTGCAACACAGACCCAAGACTCCCATGCCACTAAACCATGTCACAAATGGCCATGCCTACAAAGTTTGAACCCTTCCAGGGACTGTGACTCCATGACTGCCCTGGGCACCCTGTGCCAATGCTTAAACCACTCTTTCAGGAGAGAAATTTTTCCTGATATCCAACCTGAACCTCCCCTGGTGCAACTTGAAGCCACTTCCTCTTGTTCTGTCACTATTCATCTGGGAGAAGAGACCAAACCTCACCTTCCTAGAAACCTCCTTTTACGGAGTTGTGGAGAGCAAGAAGGTGTCCTCTGAGCCTCCACTTCTCCAAGCTAAACAATCCCAGTTCCCTCAGCTGCTCCACAGAAGATTTGTCCTCTAGATCCTTCAGCAGCTTTGTTGCTCTTCTTTGGACACACTAAACTCCACCTGTTCATAGGAGTACAGAGATGTCCAGGTTGCAAGATGTCAGTAGATGATGTGACTACATACAGATTACTCCTTGTCTCTTTGATCCCTGGACAGCAGACTGGCACATCTTCCTTCAGAGCTCTTCCTTATACTAAGGAGGAAAAAACTCTCAAAGGAAAGTCAAGTCAAGAGCTGATGCTCTCAGTAGCTCACTGAACTGAGGTTCTGTCACCACATATCACCTTCCATGGCAAACTGAAGCATTCACAGCAGCCCAGCAGACAGACATTTTTACTGGGAGAGAAATTAGCACAAACAGCAGCAGCAGTACTGTGAATTTCAGTACAAGAGACAAATCAGCCTGCTTATCACCACTTGCCATTCATTTTGGTATGCACAGAATTTTCTTATTGGCAAACTGAGAAGGAAAAGGAGGGTTTGTGTTTCAAGAGTGCCTTGCACAACAGCCTAGAAAGGATGAGGGTTTTTTGTCCTAGTGCAGAGTTAATCGAAATGGGCTCAAGATCATGATTTTTTTTTATAACTAGGCTTTAGCTTCACTGTCTATTGCTGTTTTCTGCATGCTCTCGTGTTGAAGATGTCCAATATTCAAGCTAAGTTTCCAGAATCTCATAATTTCCTTCACAATTTGCATAACTATGTGTATCAATCGAGTGCCAAGCTTAAGCACCTCTTCCCTTAATCCCCTAATTTGCAGGGGCAGCAGGGAGGGGGAACAAGACAGAGTTGGTTCTGTTCAGCAATGCAAATCAGCCAAAGGAGGATACCACCAGGATTAATATAATCCAACTGCTACAACTATTCAATTTGGAGACTAAGGATGATAAAACCTATTCTTCTCTCAGTCAATCAATCATTGTGATCAACTGGCAAAAAAATGGGGTGCAAGTTAATGAAAAACAGCAGAATTCTGTCAGATGACACTGCTGAGAATGAGGCTTTGCATGGGAAGCATCCCACTATTGCTCTGAAGGGAAGTCAACAAATTATAAAGAACCATATAATTAAGAGCTTATCAAAGCACTTTATCCCATCAAGCACTACCTTACAGATACCAGGTATGGCTTTTATTAACACTTAAGGAAATGAAGAGCAATGAGGATGCTTGAAACATCCCAAGGCACTTGGAGCAAGCCAGGAACGGAAGGTGACATAGCACTGTACATCCTAACTGATTAAGGAGGTTACCCAGGGAAACAGGCAAGAGAGTCATCACTGGCTGAAGCTGATCCAGGGTCTGCTGTCAGTGCCAGTTCCATCTGCAAGCAAATCCCAACCACAGGACTTCTGAGCTTCCTTCCTAACTAGTTCTGCTGTTAGCATGATCCCACCACCAGTCCCTGGGAGAACAATTACATGCTCCATCTCCTTTCCTTCCTATTGCATTGTCTCAAACAATAAAGGTGTTTGCAAACAGTAATTGTCTCACCAGAAGCTAGGACCTTCAGATGGTGACTGCTGAAAAAGAGGACTGTGCCCTGGAAGAATGAGCAGACCTCACTAACAAATGCAAACCCACAGGCTGTGAACAACTCTCTGCCACATTACAGGGGATGTCATACTCAGTTTGACTTCACTTTCCAAGCTCATTTGATCCTGGTACCTCAAGCAGCCTAATGAAATCACTATTAGTTTCATTTACTGTGGGTCATTTCTTAATAGATGATTCACTTTCCTCTAATAACCCCTCCCACTTTCCTCATCTAGGCTGTACACAGAGCCAACTGAGACCTTAACACAGGCTCTGACACTGACAAATGCTTCTTTTTGATCACTTGAGCTTGTACGAATCTATCACAGGCACATCAAAATGAAACACAAAGTAAGGGAAGCATTAATTAAACCACAGCAAACACAGACTTGACAAGACTATGATTTAAGTATAAAACTACCCGAAGAATTGTGATTCAATATTTTAGTTTGTAACCCACTTTTTACATCGTTGTACAGAACTCAAGAAAGGGAATGCTTTTCCTCTTTCATTCCCTTCATCTGTTTTGTTTTATCTTTCAACTCGAGCTGGCAAGTCTGTCTCAGCATTGCCTGTGAAAAAAGGTGACATAAATTGCTCACAGAGTTGAAAGAGAAGAAAAACTTGTAAACAAGTTACCAATTCTTATAGACTGTCCCCTAATTCCAAAGGCAGAAACAGCTGAACATCTTTCAGAGGACAGAGTTTCTTATCCTCCAGCTCCAAGACTAAGAATTGCTCCATCCAACACATATGCCTCATGATTCCTTCTCTCCATAAAGATCATCCTAGATCACAGAAATGTTAAACTAGAGCAGAGCCATTCTCAAAAATCTAGCAGGCATAGCTGGTTTGATCATTAGGGAACAGTGTGGGTTGACTGACCAAAGGTTTCCTTTGGATGTTAATCTGGTGCATGCACAAATGCTTTGGACTAGAAGTCTTCAGACTAGAAACTCTTGTGAGATTTCTGATCCTCCCTGCTAGAAACTGCAAGTCTAGGGAGTCATGAAATCTGTAAGGAATAGAAATGAAACAAACCCTTAAATCTAAATGCATATATCCATCTAACAGGAATAACACAACCACTCTTACCCAACATCATGGAGGAGTCAGTTGTGGGCAGGAGCAGGAAGCTGTGGTACAACAGAGGCAGCTGGTGTAATAGCAAGCCAGAAGTGATGCAAAGGGCATACACCACCTCCTGTATTAATTTGTTAAGTGCTTTCCAGCCTATCTCCCATCCTTTAATGTCAGAAAGGCAGATCAGAATATTGAGAAAGCCAGTCAGGCCTGACATCTGACACCAGCAGAGGTCAGGGACACAACCTCCAAGTCCGAGCCTGTTGGGAGGGTAATGCTAACTTCCCTCTAATACCTTGTAATTTCCTTTTCTCTGATTCTGAGCACATCATCTTTCTTACTCTTGATTTCAAGCTAGGCTTTTCTTTTTATGCTTCTCTGTATGTAACCCTCTTCTGTTTTCTTCTCTGCCTTCATTCATACGAATGAAAGAGAAATAATGCCTTTTTTATCAGTAGGACTTCATCACTTGCACTTTTGGATAAAAACAGCTACTCCCACTGTCTTATATTTCCACTCTTGTATCCCTGGCATCCAAAAACCACCTATCATCTGAGCCACAGCACTGTGAAAAGATGATCTTAAACAAGAGCAAGATGCAAAACTTTCCCCTAAAGCAGTAAGAATCTTCCCTGGAAACCTCATGGTTGGTTGCTGCAAACATCAAGCTGGCCCATTGCTCACTTTGTAACCTTCTGTGGTAGCCACAGGCTGAGGCCTTCACATCTCTATGGTTTTATGATGAGTTTTCTACCAAGCTATCTCCAGTGTGCTGCCCCTCACTTGGATGTGACAGGGAATGAAATCTCATTCACAGCAGGATTATGATTATTATTGAGCTGGATCAGGAGTGTAAATGTCATAGCACTGCTCCCATACATCACCTCTCCTTCTTTGCCATCTGCTCCTAGACTTGTCAGTCAAAACAGCTCCTAGCATTCTCCATTATTGCCTTCAAGCTTGCTTCTGCTGACCCAGTTTAATTTCATGTTTGCATCCTCATGTTATCCAAGCATGCAAGTTAGTGAAGTTTGTGTGTGTCATTTATCTTCCTCCTCCTCCCTCAAAATGGGTACATTTGGAAATTTGATATTCATTACTCTTTTTTGACAGATCCTGGTACAGCTTGAAAATACTCCCCAAGACTTACCACAATTGGCCACATTGATTTATCAGATTAATTTATCTTCTTTGAAGAGGTTTTCAGAAATAATCAGCTCTATTGTGTTCACAAAAGTAATTCTAAATGCAGAAATGTTAATTAAGATCCAGGATTCTGATTTAGCTTATTGTTAAGACAAGGACAGCTCTGAAATTCAGTTCTGCTTGGCTTCCAAAACCTCCAAGAAGTTAAGGGGTCCCAGAAGCAAAAGCCCATCTCCAAATTTCCTCTTTCCAAAATGCATGCAGCTGGTTAAGCTCTGCCCTCAGTCCTTTCTGTGCTGTCATAAGGACAAAAACAACATGCAGTGACAGCATTAATAAGAGAAGACTCCTTATTTCTTGGCACAGGTGTTGCACAATCACAGAATCATTAAAGTTGGAAGAGATCTCTAAGATCATCAAGTCCAACCATCTATCTATCACTAACATGCTACTAAACCATGTCCCTAAGTAAACATCTTCAGAGTTGAAGGCTTCCAAACACCTATAGATGTCAGGGATATACACAGATAGAAGAGACCAAAACTAAACTAGAAGATGCTAAAATATACTCAGAACATTCCAGGACCTACACCAAATGTATTCAAACATGTGTAATACTTATCCAAAGTTTTCCTTCTATTCCCAGTTAGGATCACCATCATTTGATGAATAAGGCCTCAGTTTTTCCAGGTATAAGTGTGTTGGTTTAAAGTGGAATGTTGTCCTAGAGACTTGTCCTATTGCAAGTGATGCTGGCAAAGCTGGATCTAAATGTCTATAGGCAGTGTCCTTTCAGGGGGGTTCTAGCCCCAGTGGGGAGAAGAGGGCCTGGATGCTATATTTGTTGCTATGGGAGCTACTAAAACTGCTGCTCACAAGGATTTTTGAATTGCTCTCTGTATTCAAACATGCTTCAAAATAAGGTTAAAAATCAACAGTTGCAGCACTATTAAAGAGCCAATTACTGACTTCTTGATGTTTTCCAAAATGACCAAAAACACACCCAAAATAAGAGCAGCACTTAATGTCCCCTCTGCATCTTGCTTGTGCTTACACTTAATCACATGCAGCATGTAAAGGTTCTTCAGAACAGAGATCTGATGCAGCCCTTATAAAGAATTTAAATTATCTATATAGTTACATTAGAATGCACTGTATTTCTTTTTCTTGGTAATTTCAGATACATGTACCTGCTCTAAAGGTGATCTCTAGTTGGAGACAAGTTGCATATCAAACAATACTTACAAAAAAAGAGTAGGAAACCAGATTTCTAGGAACCATGTGTATTTTGAGGGTGGAAGAGGTACTTTTCCCAGCTTGTCTCACTGTGCATATTGCACACTGGCTGCTGGGCCAGAGCTGCACTGAGGCTCCAGCCCTTTCACTAGCTCCTCCTGATGTTGCCATCCCATACAAGCAGAGAGCTTCTCACAGCATCTCTGCTGGTTGGTTGAGGCAGCTAATTGCAGTTTCAGAGACAGGCTCCAGAGTTGTGCTGCTCTCCTCAGACAGGATGCTGGACCACACCAGTACAGTTGTGACAGCCAAGGCTGACAATGGGAGTGAAGGAGCTTCTGGATATGCAGCCACATCTCCCTGGGTTTGCTGAAGCATCTCTGAAGCATTTCTGTGCCCTCATTAAGGTGTAAATTTCACTATTATATTGTTAGACAGTCCCCCTGCCTGGGCAGGTTCATCCAGGATCTTGCCCAATTTAGCCAATGCCAATACATGCAGTTTTGAGATCCAGATGGAAAGGGAGTGGTTGATGTGTAGGTAAGACCTAAAGAGACTGAGATGAATATGCATTAAGGAGTTTTCCTCTATAATTAGCTCCACAGAAGAGAGATAAAGAAGAGGGCACAGAACAAAGTCTGTGCAGTTCAAGAAACAGCTTTTTTTTGCATTACTGTCAGAGGATTTTGTCTGAATTAATAAATTAAGCCCTAAGGGAAGAGACTTTGGCAAGATGTTAGTCCTTCCTTAGTTGTGGAGACAAGCCAGCAGCCATACAGCTTTTGTGGAATAACCTGCCCATAGGGAAGCTGCTTCTTAGCTCTCATTAGTTAAGATGTGGGGTTACAGCCTCAAGCGGGAAGCACAAATCTAGGAATTCTAAAAGCATTAATAACAAGAAATCCACTATTAGCATTGTTTCAGTGCCTTCTAATTGACCATCATGCAAATACACTACAAATGTTTAAGAGAAACTTGAGAGGAATTCCAGGAACCAGGCCTCTCTGCTGGTAGCATGTTTATATCTGAGACAATGCCCAAAGAAAATTAAGTCATGTCTTAAATAATTCATGCATTTCTTGGGTCAGAGGCTTTGTCAGATCTGATGCTCTGCCAATGTAAGTGGCAGAGATACAAATGAGAAATCAGACAGGAGCATCATCCATAAAGTTAGAAACTGGATCTAATCCCAGCCTTCTTGAAGGGAGATGTGTTCTGATGAAAAGCTTGCTTCCCCTGAAAGCAATGCAGGTTTTCCCAACAGGTGCACTGCCTTCAAGTCATATTAATTACAAGCAGAGTCACACAGTTTAGAATAGGAATAAGAGAGAGATGGTTAAGTTCTCTGAATGCAGACACAAGAGTTTCACCTAGCCACAGTCCTAAGTCTTTCTGCCACATCAGTAAACAGCTAGCACCAGCTTCCAGAGCTGCAGAGAGGATAAAATGAATCATTTGAAGGAGGAAGCACTGCTGTACCTTTATAAAGATCAGGACAGCAACTGTAGTGTGCACAATATTATAGGTGCTCTAAACCCCCAACACTTCAACAGTGACACTCTCCTTGTTTCAGCTCCCTTTAATAGAGTGATAACTGCTTCACTTTCATAATAATGGATTCCTCCAAGTCTGAGTGGAACCAAACAAAGCATGCCCAGGAATCAAGCTTTTGACATCCCTCTGCTACTTCACCTCAGCTGTAGCCTTTAGCACTCTCAAGTAACCCTTCCCTGGATCTCATATGAGAAGACTGCCAATCACCATGAACCATGCCAATCTGTGTCCTGGGTTTATATTGCAGACAAACATCCATTAGAGCTGAGGTCAGGGCCACCAAACTCACTTTGCTCATGACCAGAAGTCTATTGAGACCTTTGTTTTAGGGATGAAAAATGACAGCATTACCTCACACACAAACTGCCAAGTTAGATACAGCTTTCTCTGGAGGTCAGCACAACACAGCTCAGGAGGAGCAAAACATGCAAAGACTTTCATTAAAATCCTAGAAAGGAAACTTCTAGATCAGTTGTTACCAGTGATTTGTCTCTGTTGGAAGCACTCCAGAGAGAGCTGAATTAATTCATCCATGCCTTTTGCAACACCCTGGCTAAGCATTCCAACATCCAGAGAGGGGGTAATGCAGCACTACTCCGCTTGGAGATAATCAAATGTCAGCCTGGCAACTCTGCTGGTATAATTATTAGAAGATGGGCTCAATTCCATGAACACTCCCAGGTTTTTCATCCCTTGAGATGGAAACAGCTTCACCCCACTTAGAAGAAAAACGAATATTTTGCATGTATAAAGCTCTTTTATCCCCAAGGACTTCACTCAATATGGACTAAATTTATACTCAGGCTACCAGCAGGTGCCTTTGGAGTCAGGATCAGTTACTGATAGTCTAGCTCTACATGTACAGTGGAATCTGCTTGTAGATGATCTCATAATTGTGAACACACAAAGGGCAAAAGGATTAGGGTCCCACATTGTTTATCATGTGCATGTGTTGGGTAGGCAAGAGAGGTTGCTACTTAAAAAGTTGAACAGGCTGATGTGAGACAATTTTCACACTAGGGCCTCCGTTCTGCACATCACTTCCCTGTCACTGCACAACAGACATGGTCAAGTAATATTAGAGCTCCAAAGATAAGGTCATACAATCCTGATGCTCCTAATAAGATTTCTGAAAGTATAGAGTTCTTGTGTAGTGTGTAGCTTTTTCCCTGGGGGATGAAGAGACTGAGAGCAGCCCTAAAGAGAAGAACTTGGGGGTACTGGTGGGTGAAAAGCTGGATGTGAGCTGACAATGTGCACTCACAGGCCAGAAGCCAACTGTATCCTGAGTTGTATCCCCAGCAGGATGAGGAAGGGGATTCTGCTCTTGGGAGACCTCCCCTGCAGTGCTGGGTCCAGCTCTGGAGTCCTCAGCACAGGAGAGACATGGACCTGGTAGAGTGGATCCAGAGGAAGACAAAAATGATCCAAGGGCTGGAACCTCTCAGCTGTGAGGCCAGGCTGAGAGTGTCGAGGTTGTTCAGTGTGGAAGAGAGAAGGCTCCAGGGAGACCTTCTTGCAGCCTTTCAGTACTTGAAGGAGCCTACAAGAAAGTTGAGGACAGGCTTTTTAGCAGGGCCTGCTGGGACAGGACAAGGGATGATGGTTTGAAACTAAAAGAGAGCTGGTTTAGACTAGGTATAAGGAAGAAAATCTTTATGATGAGGGTGACGAGACACTGCCCCAGATTACCCAGAGAAGTGATAGAAACCCCATCCCTGGAACCATTCCAGGTCAGGTTATCTGGGGCTCTGAGCAACCTGCTCGAGTTGCAGGGGAGTTGGACGAGATGACCTTTAGAGGTCCCTTCCAATCCAAATCATTCTATGATTTTATGAAATAAAGTGGAGTTCAATTAGATGACTAATTATCCCAAAGAGAAGCATGAAGCCTACCAGGAAACTCTTCACATCTGGGATCTGACCCTGTCATCCTAGGTAAATCACTCACTACCATCCAGCTAGTGTTTCCCATTAGGAGTAAGTCCACCTGAGGTGACCTGGCTCTAGTGTTTGTCATGCTTGTAGACCTACTGAAGCTGAAGCTGTGTTAATTCTATCTCTCTAAAAAGGCATTAGCACCAAGTCAGGAGCTTGTAAGAGCATTAAGAGAATGCCTAGAATACCTACATTTCTAAAAGAAAGTCCCAAAAGACTGAACTGTGGTACTAAACTCATTGAAAACAAAAAGGAGAGCTAATTATGTACCTAGTATGGTTATTCCTTCTTACAAAATGATTTCTTTAACCCAACCACTTGAACTAATCCACCTGCATATTAAATGGATTATTATTTTAAAGAGGAGCAGGGCAGCTTGTTTCTCACTGCTGTGCTAGGAGATAGTTCTTTTGCAGTGAAGCAAAAAGGCATCTCTGTTTTGCATGCATGACATATGCTCACAGAGAGCACATTGGACAGGAGCTACATTACCATTAACCAGCATTTACAAATCAAAGTTCATAGGAAGAGTAATGAATGCCACAGCATTTCTTTTTAACATATTCTGCCATTATACAGCTATCCCAGGAAAATGAGGAGGTCAAGGGAACAGTCAGAGTTGACAATGCTCTATCTCAAAACTACCATTAAAACACAGCAAGCTGGAAACTGAGAATTGCTGAGGATGACTATGTGCCAGTTAGACCAAAGGTGATCATAAGGCCAACAAACTACTTGAGCAGGACCATCAGCCAAGGCAAAAGAGCAAGGGAAAAACTGAGCTGAGGCAATCTACACCAATGGTAGGTTTCCAGAAAGGGAGGACTGACTAACACACCAAGCGAAAATAAGTACATAAACCAAACAGCAAAGTAAAATGAAATGTTGCATCACACACATCCTCTAGCTCATAAATACAGGTGCTGGAGTCACAGAAGGCTGCTGGGCTGAGTCATTTTGCAGTCTCCTGGGAAAGAAAATTGCTGCACAAAACACTGAGGCTTTGCACAGAAAGGTATTAAAAAAGGGCTCCTAAGGAAGAGGTAAGCACTTTCCAAAACCCACAGATGCAAGGTGTAAGTGGAAAGCAGTGATTTGTACAAGAAAGATCTCTGCTGCAAGAATTTTCCAGAAGCATATGGCTATAGCATACAAGTGAGTCTCCTGGGAACTTTCTCCAATGCAGCTTCTGATAACTGCACCTCCTGAAGGTGACATTTCTGGTAGGAACTACTTAGTACTTTCAAGGATGGTTCCTGACAACATTTTGATCCACCCAAGAACACACACATGTTCATAAAGGTCATCAGCAATGCCCTGCTACAGGCAAAACAGAGAAGGGCTTAGCAGCTCCCTGATCACATTGTAGCAACTTGTCAAACAACAATTTCTTTGACACAGATTCCTCCCTTGGCTGCCATTTGTAGTGACTTATCACGACAACTTTACGGAAGCACAACCCAGTAAAATATGGCCAAAGCTCTTTCCATGGCTTGCAGCCTGCTACATAACCCATCCAGTTTCCTCTCCTCCTGCAAATCCTGAAAGCAACAGGAAAAGAGAACAGGATTTATTGTGGCAGGTCCAGAAGCCCCCAGATGGCAGGAGATTGCAACAGTTATAAGAAACAAATAACACAGCTAAGGAAAAATAAAGCTTACACAGCTATTGCTAAACTTCCCAAATAACCTTCCCTCCCAGGCTTGGACCACAAAAAAAAAAAGGAAGAACTATGCAGCAGCAAGTCAACTGAAATGAAAACTCTAAAGATAAAGTGAGAGCAAAGTCCTTAACATAGAGTAGAGTCTTAATGTATCTTCACAGGGGAGCAGAGCAACATGAACTCAGCATATTCTCAACTACAGAATCTTTTCAGAAATCAAAGTGAGCTGTTAGAACAGAACAGAGGTTCAGCTGTGCTCTACAACTCATCTAGAATGGTGATAAAGAAATACTGAAGAGCTCAAGCAAGGCTAGATCTTCAAGTTAGCACAAAAATTTGGCTCCGACAGGGCCAGCATCTTCTAATGTTCACATCTGCAGAAGGACAAATGGCAGGGAGAGGGAAGAGGCTCCCAGGCAGGATCACCAAGTGGTTGGGGTTTTGGGTTTTTTTTTGACAGGATCATAGAATCATTAAGGTTGGAAAAGATCTCTAAGATCATCAAGTGCAACTGTCAATAGTTCCTGTTGGAAGGGATCTTTGAGTGGGATGCTGGAGAACATCCCCTTCTAAGCAGGGTCAGTTATGAAAACTGGTATAATGCTCTTCTAGCTCCTACTCCTTCTCCTAGAGAGAAAAATAAAATCCATCAGGCAGAACCCCCCTTTTCACAGCCCAGAGCAGAGAGAGTCTGCTGAGGTACCATCTCATCAGAGTGCTTTGCTGTTAGCCAGGGAATGTCTCCTCCCTGTTCTGGCACTTGAAAAAACACATCTCTTTTCCCATCCACAGCAGTTCCAGTCAAGCTTGCAGGCATTGGCACCACTGAACAGACACAAAGGGTCTGCCTGGCTTTGGGATGGCCACACATGCTCTTGGAATAGAGGTCATCCATCTGCTCCTACAAGGTAACCTCAGGCTCAAGGACCAAGCCCTGAACAAAAGCATTTGATGTTTTTGAGGGCAGGATAGTAAGAGTTTCAATATTTTAGGTTCTCCATATATGTCCCAGAGAACTCAATCATCTTTAAAAAGGGCAGGAGTCCTCACTGGAGGTACAGTCATGTCTGTACTTCCGTAACAGCAGGTAACATTGGAATAGCACATCCTAAAATGCCAACCTTTTGAGGGAGTTTTACAGCATGGCACCATAGATTGCTTAAACAAATGCTGACTCCTCTAATCTTTAGAGAAGAGGCAATTTTCCTTTCTCAGTGTTTGTTAAACCTCTTTGTTCAAGCAAACATTAAAAACAGGCTTCTCAAAGAAAATTTCACTCCCTTCTCCCCTCCAACCTGTACCTTCCAGTCTGTATTTACAGCACAAAGATAATCATATAATATATATGAAAGTAGTTGCTGCTCTTAGGCATGGATCTGTAGTTTGAGTTGTGGTTGTGGCAGCAGAGCCCATGATTGCCTGCATAGTTCAAAGCATTAGCCATGCTGGGAACAGTGACTGCTGCAATAGTGATAATACTGAAGACAACAAGAGATTAACATCACATATCTCTGCTAGTAGATTGCCCAGATCAGTGCAATTACCCTGTGCAAATCAGCCACCAGAGTGGTTCAGATAATAGCAGCTAGAAGCTTTATGATCTTTGCACATTTCAGATTGTGTCCAGTCCCTCCACCTCCCCCCAAGAAAACAATTAAAGCTAAATAAATTCTCTTATCAACAGTCAGTCAGGATATTACCTTTTCTGCGACAGGAATGGGAGGAGGTTCCAACTCCTGGGGAATTTGGTTCAGTTGATTCTCTTTCTCCCACATTCTAAACCCTTCAGCATCAGTGGTGCAGCAGAACTGCAAGTCTGCAATTCAGAAGTCTTCAAGAGTAGAGAAGCTGTTCAACTGCCAGTCCTGTTCTGAAGCTATGATAGCAGGAAATGCTAAGCAGCTAACCTCCATGAGTATTATTTGTAAGATCTTTCAGAGCTTCCACATATTGATGCAATTGGTACTACTGAATAAGCACCAGAAGTACTAACACAACATATCTGAGCTTACATCTGCTTCTTATTCAGCCTGTTATTGGCTTTAGCTAAGTGAATAAGTGAAAGGCAGAAATGAGATGTCACTTAAGATGGATTCTCCTACACTTAGTCACTTGTAGCATTATCTAGGATTCACACATATTCAAATCCAGATGATGTGTGCTTGCTTTAGTAGGTCTGACATCCTGATAAGAGATGTGACACTTAACACATTAGCCAGAATGTTTTACTGTCTGGAGTTGAAGACAATATTCAGGAGAAAATTCCTTCTGCAGATTTTGAAATCTCAGTTCAAAACATCAATATCTCAGATCATTCTCATTTGAGAATGTAGCAACAGGAACTAATGGATGCAGCAAAGAGAATGCTCATCTTCTAGTTTGTCACTCTCACCACACAAACCCTGGGTACAATTCCACATACAGCTCTAGGTGATTCTTAGCTAGAAGCAGCACTTAAAACCAAAGCTGATCACTTCATTTGCTAATATTCCACCAAGGTATAATTTCTTATAGATGCACTCTTTGTTATGCAGAGCCTTAGCAAAAAGGCTTGAAATATGAGCTTCAAAAGCAAACATCACTTTATAGGATCCCTTAAAGTACTCACTCCCAGTTCTCCTTAGGAAGCAGTGGTGTCAGAATGATTTCTCCCTATCTATCTTTATATCTATGTCTACTCTCACCAGCCAGCTCTTAAATCATTTCTCTCTACTTCAAAGTGAAGAAATAAATACCATCAAGCATTCCTCACAGTAGGACTTCTGACTCCAGTTATGATGCTTTAGACTTCTCTAAGGTGAAGGGAATGAGGAACAAGAGGGAAGGGAACAGGCCTGTGTTTATCTGAGCACAGTCCTTCATGCTCCCTTTTCACATGGGGCTGCAATGCCAGAAACATTCCCATGTTCAGAGCACGTCCTCAATAAGAACATCCCATAATCTTAACATCTTCTTTACCAGGTGGAGAAGAAAGGCAGAATCTGCAACAGAGGAACCAAGGCTACCTGAGTGTGTAGGAGCAGAGCACAGCAGCTGGGCTGAGGGCCCTGCATTTTGGGGCAGTTACTTCAGACAAGCCCAAGATTGATTTAAGTGGGCTAAGGGTCCATTAGCAGATAGATTAGGTGCACTCCTGGAGCATCTCTTCTGACTTAGTTTCATACTAAAGAAATCCACTTTGTGCACTCCAAGAACCACAGTGCAGTGAATGAGAGATTATCTTAAAAGCTTACCACTGACCTGAATTAAAGCATCAGGGTAAATACCCACCTGACAAGCAGAATTTCTTTCCTGTATCCAAGTCTTGCTTTGACCTGATTTACAGAACTATGTAACACAGTCTGAGCAATTCCAGATCCCAATGTTAATCACTACTCACTCATCAGAGAAATTAGACTGAGATAGCTGGTGAAATGAGGTCAACAGGTAAGCAAGTTTCTTTCATTAAAATACATTTTACTAAGAAAGAAAAAAAATCAACATTCGAGACAAGTTTTCAAAGTCACAAACCTTCACTCTTTTTTTTAAACTTCATCCAGGCTTTTAACTCCCTTTTTAAGAAATTAGTGCTTCAGTGACAGCTCTGATCAAAGCTTCTCTTTCTGCAGGCAGGAAATCAGGTTGCTCCAGCTACCCTGATGACAGATGTGTTCCTAGTGCTCCCACACTCTGTTCCAACCTATTGGCTGTAACTGATTTATAGCCTTTCTAGAATACCTTTAATATCTGTCTTTGGGGGTTGTTTAGTTATTTAGCATTCAAATTTTAATTTTATTTGTATGCATTAATAATCCCTGCAGAGGGTCTGCTTCAGCACCTTTCAGATGTGGCTTGCAAAGTGATTTACAGAAGCTAAGTCTAATTACTGCCCATGAGGTGCTGCTCTGCCAGAACATACTACCTTCTCTGTTCAGTGATTGCACAAAGCAGTAATTCATTCAAGCTGCTGCTGGACAAACCTGGAAACCACTGCTAAAGCCTTGACCCTCCAAAGATTTATGCATACAAAGATGCAAACAGATTACTGAAAATAGGGAAGAAAATAGTCCCAGGCATTTCTTTGGGTTAGACTAATTCTGTGAAGGTCTGAAGGATATGCAGGCTAATCCTGGTGATGGAAAAAAAAGGGAGCTTGAGAGTGATTGACCAACAGCTACAGGACAGGCTAACAAGGTGGACATGAGCTGTATGATGACTAACAAAGGTCTGTACAAGGCATTGTGATATTTTGTGGACAAAGAGAGTGGGAAGCATACAACTGCAGCACCTAAAGACACACAGAGTGCACTGAACACACAGGGCATGCAATATAAATGAAGCCTGCATGCACACTTCACAAATAAATAAAATATTCAGCCACTTAGTGAGATAAGAAATAGGTGGATGCATAAGAGGATTATGCTATATAAAGAGGAACTGTAGCTGGAAATGTTTGGGACTAAACTCCTTTCCATCTGCTTGATCCCAAGTCCCTGGGGTTATGTTAGCTCGCTCTCTCAGGGAGTTGAATAAAGGTTTGTTAAGCCAGTTTCAAGCTGAGCTGAGTGCCTAGATTAGTCTAAACAAGTCTGCTCCCCACTGTTAGTCCTTGGACAAACAGCAGCACCCAGGAGTGCCAGGAGGACCAAGCAGCCCAGGAGGGAGTCACCTTCACAAAAGCTGGGGATGCCAAGCACATGCCTCCCTGGGAGGTGTGACAGTACCAGCAGGCATCAGGAGAGTCACAGCTAGCTTAGTATTTTCTCAGCTTCCCAATAAAATCAAGTTTTAGAAGCAAAATTCTGATCCTGGAATTAAATTTGCTATAATATTTGCTAGGAATATTTTTAAGATGAACATTTCCATTATTCTGTAGATGTAAGTTTCCATTCAATCTATGTATTTTTAATAAATTACAACTGTGTCACTGACATAACTGAGTAGGCACATATTTAGCTGCAGATGCTAAAAAAAAAAAGGACTTTCAAAATAAACAGTTCCTGTTTTCCCACTAACCACAAAGCAAGCATGAAAACATCTACAGAAGACTTAACTATCAAAGGCACAGCTAGTAAAATGCCAGATTTTGCTGGGTATAGGAATAGGCAGTTATAAATCTATTTTAGATGTGATTTTAATAAGCAAAAATAAAGTGATCCTGACAACAGTACTGTTATTGGATTACATCCATTACATGCATTTACAGCACAAAGATATGCATTTTCTACACAGCAAGCAATTTGTTTTTGTGTTGAGATCTAAATTTGTCTATTGAAATTTATACTGGGGAGATCATAGAAGGAAAAAAACCTGAGATATAGAGAACTCTTTATATATAGCATCTAAGAAATCAGGAGTTTTACAAGGTTTGGGTGGGTTGATTTTTATTTCTTTCCTTTTTTTTAACAGTGTTCAAATATTTCAACAAATATAATGAAGACTCAGACAAAAACACATTAAAATATATTATGATTGGAGCCTACAAAGACTGCATAGATTAATAAACAAGGCTTACTGAGATGCATGATTTTAATGTAAGTGCTTAGTTCAAGCAAATGTCACTTTAAAATGGCAAAGCAGAGAGGATAATACTCAGTCTGCATGCTTGGTTGTTCAGACAGCTGTAATTCTTCCCAAGGTACAGCCTGAGCTCAATTTATCATTCTCTTCCATTTCAAGGTGTGCTAAAGCAGGGATGCATGAGGAAGAAAAGGTCTCATTTTATAGAGCTCAGACAGCTAGGCTAGAGATCATTGCAGTCAAGGCAGCAGTAGAGCAGCCTAACAAGCACAGCTAGATACCAGGGGAATGGAGAGAGAACCAAGGGTAGACTGAAATAAAACCAAGGTCCCAGAAGAAACTGTGAATGGAAGCACTGACCTCCATTGCTGGCCAGCTGAGGAGTAGTTCTAACACTTCCCACAGGCCAAGTACAACGGGAAGCCTCAGGCCTGACAAAACTAGTTGAGTTTCAGAGATTAAGAAGTCACAGCAAAGAAACAGCTCCTGGCCACCCCTGCATATCACACAGAACCATTAAGGCTGGAAAAGATGTCTAAGATCATCAAGTCCAACCATCTACCTATCACCCCCATGCCACTAAACCATGTCCTTAAGTATCACATCTACACATTTATTAAACACCTTCTGGGATGGTGACTCCACCACTCTCCTGAGCAGCCTGGGCCAATGCCCAACAACTCTTTCAGTGAAGAAATCTTTCCTAGCATCCAATCTAAACCTCCTCTGGTGCAACTTGAGGCCACTTCCTCTTGTCCTAGTACTGATAACCCAGGAGAATAGACCGACCCCCATCTCACCCAAACCTCCTTTCAGGTACCATGCATATTACAGCTTTCTGTCTCAGTTCACTTCAGTGATTATAACGGAACTTACAAGAAGGCTGGAGAGGGCCTGTTTGCAAAGGCCTGGAGGGAAAGGACAAGGGGCAATGGTTTTAAATTGGAGAGGAGTAGATTTAGACTGGACATTAGAAAGAAGTTCCTCATCACGAGGGTGGTGGAACACTGGCACAGGCTGCCCAGGGAGGTGGTTGAGTTCCCATCCCTGGAGGCATTCCAGGTGAGGCTTGCCAGGGCTCTTGGCAACCTGCTCTAGTTGGGGATGTCCCTGCCCAGTGCAGGGGGGTTGGACTAGATGACCTCCAGAGGTCCCTTCCAACCCAAACCATTCTATTGTACTATAATTCTATGATTTCCTTTGATTCCTATTCACTACCTTGAGCCTTCCAGTGGCAGATACACCCCTCTTAAGCACTCAGATCTTGATGGGGAAGGCATGCACGTTGTTATCTGGCAATTAATTTCCATCTCATCCAAAATCAACTAAATCAGACTCTCAGAACACTCCATGCTAGTCAGCACAAGGTGAATGCCAAATCACAACAGAGCCCTCCTTCTCCCCTCACCCAGAATCACTACCCAAATGTAAATGCAGAACACCGACAACTTTATCACATAATTTCTGTTGCTTACCCACCAACTTCATGAAATAAAAGCTAAAAAGGAAATCAAAATCAAAGCACACTCCAACAGCAGACACTTCAGGCTGATTTCCTCCCATGAGCAGATTTTAGCTGGATTTTCCCTTTAAATTAACACAATACCTTGCAATCATATTAAGGTAAGCAATGGAATGATCAACGCTCATACACTACCTAGAGTCTGTTGAGGTTATACACCTTAGGTTATAGGCATTTTAACAACGTGGCATCCAGCATCCAACTGATGGCTGGTTTGCAGACTAGGAGTAGGAAAATCACTTGAAACTCTTCCTCACACAGCAATTGTTGGACTGTCTCGTTTGTGGGGCGTGCTAGGGGCACGCCATGTTACCCTCTGGCATGTCTCAGCAAGGACCAGAGATGAGCTGAACTGGAGCTCTATGCAGTAGGTGCTGCAGGGAGGCTTCTGGTCAGGGCAGCTGAGACCTGCTGTGCACTTGGGCCCTGACACAGTGGTGATGGGTGTGCCAACCCTTCACTTGCTGCCTTTCTGTGAGGAAGAGTTAAGTATCATCTCCCTGAAGCACTGTCAGAAGTAAAAGATTTTAAGATCTCTGAAACTGTCAAGAGTGAGGGTGAGGTACAAGTGCTAATTAGCATGAATTCCACTCATCTCAATATATGTTTTAATTAAAATAATTTTTAAAACCCTTCAAAATAATTTTTTCCTGAGGTCAATCAATGTAACAGCTCTTCATCCTGACCCTACCAAGCCTGGCATATTCCTGATGCTCTCTGTTTGCAATCCCCTTGACTTTAACACTACTACTGCTAGAAGAAATTGCTGTGAGGGCACTGATGCTTTACAGTGCTGTGAGGAAGAGCAGGTGCAGCTTCCTCACTGCACACTGAATAATAAAGCAAGCTCTCTGCAGCTAAGCAATCAACAGCAATAGAGCAAAACTGATACCCATCCCTCTGTGCTCATTCCAGCCTCTAAGCCATCTCCTCTGTTGTCTTATGTTCCCCTCCTGTCATTTTCCACCTGGGTTGATCCCCAGTGAGGATCTCTGCACAGCTGTGCCACAGTCTGCTGGAATAGCAAGAGGGGCAAGGTCAAGTGGAAAGGTTAAGGGCTGCTTAACCCTCACGGCATGCTCCCTCTAGCTTCGGCCTGGCTTGCTGTATCACATGTGTTGGCTGTGAGATGCTCTAAGGTCCAAAACATGCTGGTTTTAGAGAGGACAGAGAAAACAAAAGCCCACCTTTAACCATAGGTTTCCATTATAGACTTGATTTTGTAATGTAAAGCTGTTCATTAAACTGGGTAGCTAAATTTTCTTAGCTAAAACCTGCAGAATGTTACTACACTGCTCTATGTATTTAGCTGATGTTACAGTGGAGCTTCACAGGAGGTGTTACTGTGGTAGCAAATGCTAGCAGGGTAATTGCTCTTTACTTTCCAACGAAAAAAGCCTAAGAGAAAAATAATACTCTTTCCTTACAGACTAAGCTTCAATAATGAAATTAGGCCTTCTTACACAAAGAGTGACAAATCTCTCTTGCAGTTCTTAATTTCTGTTAACCCCTTGACTCTAGCAGGTCTGGAGCTCCTGACATGAAGTGCTAATGCATTTAGCATTAAAGAGACACACTAAATGCATTAGAATTATGCCATGCTAATGGGAACATTCATGGCCTGTCAGATAGGTCGAGTATTTGCTTCACTTGGCTGTTTACTGCAAGGCAGTGTTTCAGCATCAAAGACTTGTCAGAAACTTTAATGATCTTTATTTGGAGAAATTGCATGGCACTAACCTGCATTTCATTGTTTGTTCTCCCATTCTTACCAGCTGAAGACTGGAGTTTGAAAGGGTACTCTGACTAACATCTTACCACTAGCTTATTGATATGGAATTTATGCAGAACAAAACTTGTGGTATGTTACATCTCTAAAGAGGTATCTGTTGGATTTAAAATACAAGGAGCATACTGAATATTGAATACAAGCTATCTTAAGCACAGTAAGAGATAAGAGTCCTGTAGTCAATCTGTTTCTTTTGGTATTTGACTTGAGAAATTTAAAAAATGAACAGAAGTAGAAGAAATAAATATAGGAGTAATTTTAGCAACCAAACACTCTTTAATAATATATTATGAAATGCACTGTCAGGCAAAACCATGCTATGCTTTTTAATATGCAGTGTACAAGCATATTGCAACATGCACATATAAACCTCTCAGCATTGTCATTCAATTGACTAGATCTAGATATTGTCAGATATGTCACTACATCAAACAAGCATCCTCAAATATTCAGACTAAGTAGTTCCAGATCGTAATTCCCAAACATACACAAACCACACATACACCAGAGTGACATATATTTAGACCACTGCCCACAGACTATACTGGAAATGATTCTTGGCTGCAAACGGGACAGGTTATCTATTATACGCATAAAGACTTCATGGCCATTGGGGGTGAGAGGTCACTACCCAAGCTGTGACTGCTGCAGGTCTCACCTTCTCCATTGTCAGTTTATTCACCAGCATCACTATGCAAAACCATAATGCTCTAGAATGTGTTTGCCACTAGTCACCCAAATTCTGAAGAAATAAGTACAACTCATCCTAGAAGCCACAGAACCATGTTCAATATTGTCCTCTGGATTTCAGGTTATAAGGGTGATAGAGATTTCATTCCAGAAAGAAGCTGACAGCCAATTTAGAGTTGCCATACAGACAGATTAGGCAAAATACATGGCACAGCAAATGTTCTGCCTGTGACATACTCTGAGGTTTGCCCAGGGCAGCAGAAGCTTAGAGCTGAAAATGATGGCATCTGGATTTTCAGAACAAATCTCCAAATGTTTCTTATTATTCACAGCTGACAAAGCCTCACACTAAGACATGCTGCTTTTGATTTCTACCTGTCAGGATACATTCCAGCCCCTGTGATGCAACCACCTGGAAAATTCAGAGAGACAACTTTATGATGGCAGAAATAAGACAGCAACTGAATCTTTGCAAATGAGAAAGCACATGGACTAGTCTGTTTTCTCCCAACAGCTTTCCCCATAAGCCATCCAATGGCCATGACTTTAGTAACAACTCCTCACTTCTCTAATGCTCTCTGTAAGGTAAAATGCATGTCCAGATTGAAATGCTTAAGAGTTCAGCACTAAAAGGCCAGGACAAACTTGAAAAGAAAAGCACTAAGCTGGACTTGCATAGTACCACTCACTACCTTTGCTTTCCCACCATTCCTCATCCCACAATCCTGTGACACTCCAAGGAAGTCCACAGAGCAAACAAAGCTGCAGCTAGTCTGAGTAGATAAAGGCAAGCATCATGGTATGAGAAGACTCTACCCCATACCACACAAACCCAGAACAGCACAGGAACTGCTGCTCTCCTTTCCTCAGCAAATCAGAGTATCAGGAAGAAAAAAAACAAGTCACTCTCTTATATTGTTTAGCAGAAAAATCTCTGCTGTGTGAAATCACCCTGTTTGTATGCTTTATCCTTGGCCCTACCCTAACCACATCACTTTAGACACTCTCACTAGGGCAGAGAACATCTCACAGCAGTGCTTGGCACGCTGGGGCTCCATTCTTGGTGAGCACCACAAACATCATCACAAATAATAATCCCCATTTAAGTTACTGCAAGTATTTTTAGGCTAAGGCCCAGCTTAAAGGCATCATTCATTCACAACAATGAATAGAGCCAGCAGAGCATCAGTAATAATCCTCTCACATTACAGAAAGCACACTGTGATGTTCAAAAAACAGTGACTCTAGCTCCTCCTCCTTACCAAGGGCGAGCTGCAATCGGTGGGAGAGATCTCTTCTCAACATCACAAAGCACACAGCTCACTGCAGGCAGAGGTAACAGACTGAGATGGATGCCTCACACTATTGAATGTAAAACTAGGATGTTTGCTATAAGCAAAGAAAGTCAACCTTTGGAAATGCTTGGGGAAAAAGGAAAGAAAAAAATCAGCTGCTAGTTTCATGCTGTGGAAAAGAGTAACTCCAACTCCATGAGTCAGCTTATCAGCAAGTCATCTGAATATAAAAGCAGGAGCTCTGCAAGGAAAAGTGAATGCTTCAGTAATAATTCCCCTTCACACTCCCTCATCACTATTTTCCCTTTCATTAGCAGGCACAGTGTTTCCCATCAGCCTATTGCTTCCATAGCTGCTTTGGTTTCCTCCAGGAATTTCCAGTGACTGTCTATCAAACAGCTCCTCAGTTACCCTGTTTCATGGTCTTAGCTTCACTTCTGCAAGTTAACTGCATTAGGAAATAGTGAGTGTGCAGGAAAAGGAGACTCCATGTTTAAGGAACCCACTAAGATTCACTCTCAATATGCATGTCACAACCATGACATGGAACACTCCTGCTTCCCCAGGTACCACACACCACCTGTGCTCTGCTGCTTACCTCAACATATTTGTGCTATAAGTGCAACTAAATTACTCACATGTGCTGCTCATTGAAACACTGCAGCTGGAGAGGACTGTTGTTTTCTCCTAGTCACAGGTGCTTTCTACCTTTTTCCTTTCAAAATTCTGTTCCTAAATAGTTTATAGTATTCATGATAGATTCTTAACCCAGCCAGAAACCCCAGAAATGTATAGACTAATGGCTAAATTCAGTCTAAAGTGGAGTTTGGTAATCGTGTGGCACAGTGAGGTAAATAACATCTGATGATGAAGTCCAAGAAGTGGGATGTGCTACCAGAACACTAGGTAACCACAGGAAAGATCCTGCACCCAAAGTAGCCCATGGCTAGAAAGAGTAGAACAAGATAAACCTAATTGCCCTCCCTGTTTGTAATGTCTAGAAATTTACACTGCACTATGCCACCACACAGATTAGCAGTATCTAGGGTTTTTTTAGATGAGCTTCCTCTCCATTACTTTAGAATCATAGAATGGTTACTTTACCTTCTTCTTCACTTACCCTGGGACCCAAAGGGAAGATTGAATAGATCGTTAGGAACTGCAGAGCTCTGAGGCTGATGGGAGGGAAGGGGCCAGGAAGCATAATGGGATGCAGGTCTGGTCACCAGCCTGGCAAATGAGGTGCAACTCCAGCAGCACTCAGACAAGAAGCTGAAAATGCCCTGCAGCACTGAGACATTCTGCACTCTCCTTAGAAAAGGCAGGAGGGATATGCAGCTCCAACACTGTGCTCTGCTGCTTTTCCAGGGTTAGGAGGGAGCCTATGCCTTACCTTGACAAACTCTTGTCCCACAAATAAGGCAAATCCCAGCAAGCAAGAATACCTGATTCTTAACAATTCAGGGCAAGAAACCAGGAAAAACCCATGCAGAAATGCTGCTTTACATAAGATGTTGTGGTTGTTCATGGCAGGTCACCCATGCTATAGAATAATTGGCAAATTCTTGATAATTGATTTGTATCATTTAGATAGGTTAACATCAGTCATTTTCATACTGGTGTCAAACTACTCAGTTTGGGCCTTCTGTTAATGACACATAAATGAGTACTGTCTTGTCTGCAAAAGCAGTAACAATAGACAACAGAGTCAGCACTGTCACAGAATCAATCTTTTAAGAGTAATGAATAGCTTTTGAAAAATGTCATGTAAGCCAGTAACTGATTAAACTTCATGAGGAAAAGGAAGATAGGCTGCTTTGGCTAATCACTGTTCACTCTCTCTGTCTAAACCTCAGTCCTTTCTCTGGACCATTGAAGATATATCTGAACATACACCTGAAATTAAAGTGATCTAATGCATTCCAGTAATTGCTTCCCCCACTTGCAGCAAGAAGCTATAGATTAACTTTCTAATTCAAAATGCAGCACATTGAACAACCTTCTCTCTGCAAGGATGGGTTTCAGACAGCTCAGAAATAAACCAGGACAACATTTGTTATTAAATCTTTACAGGTTTCTAAAGTAAACAAGAACTTGTGCAGGTGCTCCATGACTTTGTTTTAACTTCCTAAAGGCTATAGACTGAATTGGATGAGGTCAAGTCAACATTACTACACTCTCAACTGTTTGGGTGTTTTCCCCCTCAAAGAAAAAAAAGAGATATGCATCAAGAAGGGAAAGTTTACAAAACCATGTGGATTCACAGACACACAATAAAAAGGAATGTGCCTACATTCCTCCCTCAATACATTACAGACCACTACTACAACTTTTTTCTTCTAGATCTAAGAAATGGAGTGGGAAGAAGGCCATATAGATCCCTGCACTTGGAGGTTCCTGGAGAGGTGTCTTACAGACTAATGAGCATCGCTATGCTGAAAAGCTGTTTCTTAGCTCGAGAAAAAACAATTATACAGAATCCTTTCCATAGCAAAAAACTTGAATCCATATCACTGTCTGTAACTGTCAAGGGTTAGGGCTGGGTCAACCACCAAACTAGGGACAGATATTCTCTATTATCCCACTTTTCCTCCACTCCAGAGAGGAAAAGGGGATATTAACAGAGAGAGAGACACACTTGGAATTGGAAATGAAACTTAAAACTACTTTAAAGAAAATAACAACAAAATGAAGAATATATACACACACATACACACACAAAACTAATGCCAGAACCACTCCTTACCCCCCCACCCCTTCTTGATGGTAACTAGCTCATCACTGATACTGTAGCAGGAGGACTTGAGCAGCAGCTGGGACTCAGGAGGCTGGATTCTGGAACTCAGGAACTCTTGAATTGAGATGGAAAGCAGACTAGGTAGAGTCTTGCAGGAACAGAGCTGGGCTGCTGATCTTCACAAGGCTCAGGGTGCTCAGTCTTCCAGGATTGAAGACAGAACAGAGAGTCCTGAGAAACAAAGTTGGCTTTCTGCTCTTCACAAGGCTCATGTGCTCAACCTTCAGGCTCAGGTAGAGACCCAGACCCCTCCTTATATACACTAGTTGTTTATTGGCTGCTAATTAGCTCAATAAAGCACCTGTTTTGCTGGGGCCTTAGGCCTCATGCAAGAAACCCCAAGGCCCATGCTCAATATCAAAGCCTCAAGGACTAAATATGACAAATATGGTATGGAATACCTCATTTTGACTCAAACTAGGACAGTAACTCAGTTGTGCCATCATACAGAAAGCAGCTACCACAGTAGACCACACACTAATTGCTGAAGGTAGGTGTCAGGGTACAGCTCCGATGAAGAGGCTTTGCTCACGTGTTGCTGCAGTTTATCATTCCTATTAATCAACTTTTTAAAGAGAGATTTAGCCATGTCTTAAGTTATGTTTATAATTTGCTGCAACATATACTTTAAAGAGCAGAATAAGAGAGGCAATTTCTTTTTGCTAATAAACCAAAGTGATTTTATGACTTCAGGCATGTCAGTAATGCAAGAACTGACAAATCCCCAAATTTTAAACTGGTTAACAACTGCTCCCCTCTCTACTGCTCAGGGAATTTCCCCCTCAGCTTGCACACCTGTGCTGAGAATTCTCCAGGCAGAAATGTAGCTGGTTTCTGTCCTTTGTGTTGGAAAAAACAAGCAGGAAGAAACAGCCTGGACTTCTTCCATGCATAATCAAAACAGTAAGAAGAGCACTGGCATTTTCTGGGTTTGAGCCTACCAGATACAACTGAAATCAGCACTTTAAAAAGACAATTAAAAAGTTAAATGTAGGGCTCTCGCTGTGTTACTAGTTGTCTGCTGTTTGTGAAAGGAAGAGGGTTATCTGCCTGATGGTACCATTCTAAAATTAATCCAGACATAATGTAGTTAGGGTTTGGTTGTTCACTTAAGTGACTGTTTTCCATTTAAAGAATACTGCCTGTTTGCTCTACAAATTTGTCCTTTCTCAGAGCATGTTAACATGTGTAAGGCATAAACCAGAATGCATGAGGATAGTATGCAAAGGCTTAACCAGCACACAGTACCCACACATTTGGGCTTGCTAGTAGCCCATTTCTGTTAGGACTGAATTTTTATCTCAGTGAAACTGCCATAGATTGATCTTGATTTGGTTAGAATAACAACCTAGTGCTTTGCTGTGACCTCTCCCTCCCTGTTTCTATTCATCTTCTCTTTGAATTTATGGACATTCAGCACCTTTATCCAGATCCTTTCCACCAGATACACAGAGAACAGATTACTTTCTTTCTCACTGCAACAGTGACTTTGGAAAATAGCATCATAGTCTCCTTAGCTCTCCATGGCTTTAGGATGCATGGCTATATCCAGCAGTCTCCACAACAGGGCACATCTTTGTGGTTTTAGGAAGCACCAGCATGACCTCTGAAGCTTTTGAGACAACCTCAAACATCTCAGGCTTTAGAAGATGATCATCAAATTTCAGAATTTGGAAAGCAAAATGTGACTGAATCCAGGTCAGATGGTACCAATATAATTGTCCCATTGATGACACTAAGAACATTGCTTCTATTTCCTTTAGGTCAAGGAGATTCAGGTGTTAACTCTCCATTACATCTTGTACTCTCTGAGCTGGATGGTTTAGAACTGTACCAATTTTTGGTGGTTTTTATTTTTTTATTATTCTTCAGAAAGATTTAAATGCTTATTTAGAGCAAAACTGTTAATAGAAAGTTAAAGACAGTGGTAGTTAACCAGTGTTTAATTAACCTGCTGAATTGGAACCTATGGGGTGCTGGGAGCAGAGCATGGTAGTTAGTATTGACTTCATGCACAAAAGCATGAGCTGGAGCATTTCAATAGTAACTGATTAGTATTTCTATTTTAAGGCCAGAAGACAAACACTTTGTGGAAGCAATCTCACCTCTGTAGTTTTAAACTATTAAATGCATCATCAAGGACTTCTGCCTTTCTCCCCAGCATTAGCCAGAGATGGAGACTAAATGGATCACTGATCTGTTTCAATATTGAAAATTGGCCCAGGATATGAGGGAAACATCTCAACACCTTATCTGCACAAGAACATAAGTGAATTTCAAGCCATGCTTGGTAACCACATACATTGAGACAAAACTTAATTTTCCACCCTTCTTTTTCATACATCTTGATTTTCTCCCCCATTTGTCTCTGGAAATTTCTGAATTCATCTCTTCAGCTTTATGAATCAGACCTTAGAAGCTAAGAAGATGAAACCCTGATGATCTAAATTAACCCCTTTGATATTGTGGCTGCTGTGAGAAAGTAGAGCAGACCTTATCTCTAGAGTTGCAGTCATTTATTGGTATTTGCCTAGAATGAAGAGGGGAAAAAAAAAGACAGCTAATAACAAGAGAATCCAATTTAAAATTTATTTATACATTCATTGCAAACAGGGACATGACAGGGAAATGGTTAAGCAGATCAATGTTGGCTACAGAAACAGGAGCATTCTTGTAATTTCCCCATGAATATCTAAAAAAGAACATTTTCTCTGCACCTTCTCTCTGAAATATGTCCTGAGGGTTTCTAATTGATTGATAAGCCAGTGCCAGTTTTCTTCCCAAATAGGCAAGATCTCTTACCTCAAAATTTTGGAAGTATAAAATCATTATCTACACCATTTAAAGAATACATAATTCTCTTTCCCTGCTTTTACACCTTACTCCTTCTGTCCTCATCTCTTGCTCTTTTGCAGGGTAATAGCAACCAGATACCCAAAAACCTGTTCTAAACCCTTTCCTTTGTCTTGTGCATCCCCTCCTCCCCTCCATGCTTTAGCATTCTGCACTTGGAGCAGAATTCTCCCCCAGCTACAAATTCTAATATGCCCTGATCTTTCCATTTCTAAATCTGATCCCAACTGGAAACAAAAGCAATTTGACAAATAATAGGAAAGCCTGAGGTTTGGTATGGAAAAGCTGAAACAGGCAAGGGGAAGATGTGATCTTTCTGTGATGCAAATAATGTTCTGCATTAAAGGCATAACCAAAAATAAAGCCTCCCTGAGGTATATTTGCTAGTTCAGACAAGAAGAAACATCTTTAGCATATAAACACAGAGTGTGGATTGAAATATTTCTCTGTGTGAACATAACCAAGGATATAATTAGCATGGTTCTTGGGCTCAATTGTATTTTTCTAAATAGTTCAACTTTCTGCTGTTTGCATGGAAAATATTGGCATACTGGGCTATTTGCACAAAGGTAGCACTGTGTACAATCAACCAGAAAATGTAACTGGGAGGAATGACAAACCTTTGAAATGCCTTTAACACACAAATATAAGAAAATTATGGTAAAGACTGAAAATCAAGGCCAATTCTCTTCTCATCTAATAATGCAGAGCTCCAGAACTAAGATGAGAGTTCAGTAATGGGCTGAGATTCACAAAGGGCACAATGAACATTAAATCTAAGCTCATAATTTTAGCCCTTTGCTCAACAGCCTGAACTTTTAAAGCAAAAATCAACAATTTAATGTCATTAAATTTTAAAAGAGGTAATTCATTGACTGATTTAGAAAAAGGGCATGTTTAATACATAAGTATGTTTTGGTGTTTCTCTTACTCTAAGGCCAATGTGGCTAGATTTGATGAGTACAGCTGAATCCTGGGAAGTTACAAGACTTGCTGGGCTGAAGAATAAAAGACAGTAAGGTGGGTGTAGTGTCATGACTACCTTGTTTGATTCTGGAGGCAATGGAATTTCACAGGCAAGACTTGGAGAAAGCTAATACCCAGACATAAGATTTCCACCATCTCTCAGATGAGTCATTGAGGATCTCTGGAATCTCTTGTAAAAAATTTCTTCCTTCAATCTAGTCTGAATCTCTAGAACTCAGTTTGAGTTAGCCTGGTGCAAGAATAGTCTGTCAGTCCAAAAGAATAAACACCCCAAACAGCTTCTGACAGTCCCACACCCACCTCCCTCAGCAGGAGGAGACCAGTGAGTCCCCATTTGACTCCTGTGAGTAGCTGAGCAGTAACTCACCTGGGCAAAGGTTATCTAGGGATCTGAAATGTTGCTGATTGACTCAGGGATTTTATAGGGAACGATATGCAGATGCTCACCTTCAGTTTTGCAGAAACCAAGGCTACAGAATGTACACAGAGTGAGGCTGCATTACTGTCTCATATGTTTATATTAGATGGGTGCAGTGTTCAGCCCTGTCAGTGCAGATTGTGCTTTCTGCATTATGGTAAGAAAGAGGCTTTTATCCTAACCATGTTACTTATAAAATATCAGTGTCATCAAACACAACATATAGATCATGAAGGACATAAATATTATTAAACTATTTTTAAAAGAAAGCTAGAGTGTGGGTAGTGGTATCTAAATGAAAATGCTTGTTGCTAGGTAAATATAGGTAAAGGTAGAGGAGACTTCTAAGAGTTTTCCCATACCAGGAACAACTATTACAGAACTGATGGAATCTCTTAGAATCATAGAATCAACTGGGTTGGAAGAGACCTCAGAGATCATCAAGTCCAACCCTTGATCCGACACTGCTATGATTACTAGATCATGGCACTAAGTTCCATAGCCAATCTCATCTTCAAAACCTCCAGGGACAGTGAATCCACCACCTCCCTGGGCAGGCCATTCCAATGCCTGTTTACTCTCTCTGTAAAAAATTTCTTCCTAGTATCTAACCTAAGCCTCCCTGGCAGAGCTTAAGCCCATGCTCTCTTGTCCTACTGCTGGTTGCCTGAGAGAAGAGACCAACCCCCACCTGGCTACAAGCGCCTTTGATGTAGTTGTAGAGTGATGAGGTCACCCCTGAGCCTTCTCTTCTCCAGGCTAAACAACCCCAGCTCCCTCAGCCTCTCCTCATAGCACTTGTTCTCCAGTCCCTTCAGCATCCTTGTTGCTCTTCTCTGGACCTGTTCCAGCACCTCAATATCCTTCCTAAACTGAGGGGCCCACAACTGCACACAATACTCAAGGTGTGGCCTCACCAGCATCGAGTACAAGGGAAGAATCACTTCCCTTGTCCTGCTGGCCACACTGTTCTTGATCCAGGCCAGGATGCCATTGGCCCTCTTGGCCACATTGGCACACTGCTGGCTCATGTTCAGCTTCCTGTCGATCCAAACATGGTGTATTATCTTACACCATCTCTGGCTGCCTGGTGCTTGCTGCTGCCAGGGAGAAGATTCTGGGTGAGAATGAACACTGAGCTGAGCAAGCATTGACAGTTCCTGTACTCCAGCACTCAGACTTTAGAGGTTTGTATAAAAAAAACTTCTCCTTAAACCACCTGGGTTTTCTTTGATACATATTCCCCACTCGGAATACCCCTCTTAGCATCTGTCTCATACCAAAAGCTATCCTGCATTTTCCTCATTAAAGTAGAAAAGTCAATGACCAAATTCAGTCAATATATATTCAACTCATTTCTTCCACAAGACCCTAAATTCTGACACTACAGCAAGGTGTGGGTCAGATGTTTGGGACTCAGATGTGGATCTTTATTTTAATTCAGATGGAGCGAGCATCCTTTGCTGAAAGAAGCTCCCTTTGCAACATGTCAGCAGGAGACAATGTATTCAGCTCCATAATTATGTACTTTGGTACAATCACATCACATTATATACAAAATCACCACACTGCAGAAAAAAAAACCCTCACAACCCTGAAATGCTAATTAGTTCACAAATTAACATTGATTTGATTTAATGTTGAACAAGGGTTTGCAGCTTATACTTAGGAGAGAACTTCACTTTCAGGCATGCTCAGACACTTGTGTTTTAAATAATGCTCTGCAGCCTGTAGCAGGTGCACAGCAGCTTCATTATCTATGGATAAAGAGGTATGACTTGCTCAAAAGAAAATCAAGCCCAGAGACTCCAGCACAATGTCATCCAGCAATACAATATCCTTTGGGACTGAACTACCAAGTGAAAGCAGAGTGTAACAATCACCTGTCTTTGTGCTGCATCATGTTGGGGAAAAGCGAGCAGCTCGTATTTCCAGCATAGTGCCCTTTCCTGTCACTGAGGTCAGGACTGACAGGTGAAAATCACAATAATAATGCATATTCTAATAATGTTCTGCACTCCTAAGGCACCTTCATGGGAATAACTCAGCTTTCAAAGAGCACTGATGATTTCAGTCCCTACTCACTCCCATGTAGGCAAGGGAAATAATGCCCTCCCCGTTCTGCCCTAATTCTGTTCATTCAAGGGGTGCTGTGACATTGACTGAAGCATAGGGATGGTTCCACCCAGCGAAAATGAAGCAGAGAGGAGTTCAAAGGAGAATTTTTAAAGGGAGTTGTTTGAGCTGGGACAGAGAATACAAACATTAATACTGGCTGCTTCAGCATCTGAACAGAGGCAATGGTGATGATTTCAGCTCCTGCTGCTGGAGTGCTGGACCCAGCTATGCACACAGGTCACCTGAGTTCAGAATGGGATTGGGAGAGGAGTTAATGAAGCTGGCAGCTGCCAGTCCTTCACTCCTGCTAGTACCAAATGTAAGAGTGGCCCTTTGGACCCAGCACACCCAAGCACTGAAAGAGAAGTCAAGCAGGCTGTGCACAGTTCTGTAAGTGGGCAAACATTGTTTAATGAAAAGAACATACTCTGATCCAGGAAGGGGCAAGACATCAGATCTGCCACTCTGCATCAATGGGGAAGCAAGGTCCCTCCATATGCTAGCTACTGCAACTGCTCTGGCTACTCACAAAGAAAATATTGCAGAAGAATAAGAAGCAGTTAATGAGTAAAAACTCCCTTATGCTTTGGACAATTCTGCCAAAGGAAGCAAGAAGCTGCCTTCTTAAAGGTGGTGGCCTGGGGAAGCCAAGACACATCTACAGGATGTAGAGATAAGAGTAAAACTAGAGCAGTCAGCTGAATTGTTCACTCTGGTGAAGGGGGTAGCAGGAGTAAAAGTTGCCACAGCTAAAAGGAAGCAGTGGAGACAGACTGACAGAGCTGGGCAAAGTGGCATCAACTTGTTTGTTCCAACTTCCAATATGACTAGAGTTAGAGAAGATACTCCTTGGAAAGGGAGTTTATGTATCATCTAGATCAAGGAATGGGAACAGCTGTACAGGAGTAAGTGAATATAACTTGGATGATTACTTTCTAAGAGCTCCTTATCTTTTTCTCTGCAGGCTTGTGTTGGTGGTATTTCTATTATCTTCTTTTGTGCAGCCTCTAAGTGTGAACACTTAGAAGCCTATCCCATAACATTCAGGTCAACAGCAACCAAACCAGCCTGCAGACTAAAGTTTTGACAAGCCCCAGGGAAAGGGTAGCTAGAACAGGTCTGTGTCCCAGAGGAATGAGCCACAGGGTAAGCAATACACTAAACCCATTACAGCAAATGGACACTGCCTTCTCTTCTCAGCACTGCAGAGAAGACCCACAGATCCCAGAGGATTAGTAGCAGCATTCTAATAACTATTGTCTTCACTCAAGCCTTAGATGTAGGTTCTAGATTTCAGCCTGTATGGCTAGAGAAGAATCATTCTAGGCGCAGAGAACAGGTATCATCCACTGATGCGTTTGACCATCTGCGCTAAATAAATGGCTTTGAATGCGGTAAGTAGGCCCATATGCCGTTTTCAGGGCCTCATAAAATCCTTTATAATCACCCATATCTGCACATAATTGAGTTTTTTCAGCTAAATTGATCCACCATTTGTTCTGGATGTCACGGAGTTTCTGTTGGAGCTTACTGCATGCAAGACGGAAAGCTACTTTTCTTACATGACAGGATGGCAATGCAAGGTGTGCTTGGTGCGATCTCTTCCTCCTCAACAATTCCTGGATCTCTTGATTGTTTTCATCAAACCAGTCCTTGTTTTTCTTAACGGAGAACCCAAGAGATTCGTCAGAGGACTGCAGAATGCTGTTTTTAATATGATGCCAAAGTATTTCAGGAGAGGCATCTGTGGAATCTATAGAATGATTTTCAAGTCTGTTTTAGAGATTTGCCTGAAAACTGACTCTCACTGTGGCTGACTGGAGATTGTTAACATTAAATCTCCTCTTTGTGAAACAACCATTTTAGGTTTGAACTTAAGATTGAAATTAAGTTTACAGCGCACATGTAATGTAATGAAGGTTCAAGCTCACCTACTGGAGCAGGAGAACTACAGCCTCAAGCAGGATTTGGCATACACCTGAAAATATATCTAAATACAAACAACCTGGTTTTAAGTCCTATTTCAAAACATGTTTCCTTATTTCTTTATGCTAACTTGACACTTACTACATTCAGTTCAAGAGTGTAAATGTTAAAATCAGGACAAAAGAAGCCAGGGATAAATTTATATTTGCTGGGATGAAAATCTAGATGCAAAATAAGCCTGACATTTTTGGTATTCACAGCTGAGGATTAATTTTATTAAATAATTCTGCAGTTTTCTGGTTCACTAAGTGCATATTTTCTGGTAACTCCCCAAGAAGGCAAGTATTGGGTATCTAGCAGCTTACACCAATCCACTGCTTCATTCAAGCAGCACTTGACCTGCCATACACTTATTCTGTTGTAGTTCATTTTTTTCACCCTATTTGGTTCAATCTTTTCTGCATTTGCTTGACCTTGTAAAATATTCAGTTCCCATACACCACACTGCACGTAATGTAATCACTGAGAGTCACAAATGAATACCTGCTAGAAAGCACCCCCCAAAAAAGACAGAAAAGAGGGGATGTCATTATTAAAAGGTTAATCTTCTCAACTGCTGCTATCAGTTTGAATAGACAAGCTCAGGACTTCTTTTTGTTTCTTCTACACAAAATGTCAGCTTCTGTAGACTGTTGCCCTCTCTGCCCCACACTAAACATGTTACAATTGCATTACCATAAAGCATTATGTAAAATAAAGTGAGATGAACTTTCAATTATTTGGGTCAAAATTTATTCTGAATTGAAACTCATTCCCCTGCAGTGAATCAGCTCAAAGAACAAAAGCTCTCAAAAGGAGGATTTAAGGACCTTCTGCTAACCCACAGACAGTTGTCTTCACAATTTGTGGCCAGCACCCATGGCTTACAGATGGCTCAGCCCATGTGAGGTTGGCTGTCACTGTAAGGCATACGCAACCTCTTACCCTGAGATCATTTCATATCTCCCTCCTGTTTTCAACACAAAGCAGCTCCATACCAATGGCAGGAACTGGAAGACACCTGACTTTCATTTGCTCCACACTAAATATAATTGCTAATGCAGTAGGAGCTGTTGCATTAAACCCAAACAACTGACTAGCGAAACCCCTTCACTCTCTTCTCTCCTAATCTTACTGCAGTGAGTCATTCCTCTGAGTGATCTACAGTTGTATTTTCTGCCAACAGACTCAGGACTTCAAGAGCTGTTATTTACTGGATGGTCACAGGAGATTTAGACATGAAGTAACCCTGGCTCTGATTCCACATGTGCAGCACATGGCTAGATTTACATCCAACAAAACAGTATACTTGCCAATCACTGAGAAGGATTTTCAATACAGAATTAACAAATTTGACATCAAAATATACATACATCTGGCACAGAGCAAACATGCCCAACCCCAGACATTTCAAGTGGTGGGGAAAACCAGCAGCCTTTGAATCACTACCCCAGCACCAAGCTCACCCCCTGAGATAGGAGGGGAATGTGCTGTATTCTCTGAACTGCATTGTCAGTCCAGCCTAGGACCAAGTTCTGCTCAGCAGCTCCCAGTAAAGGCAGCAGGAGCTGTACAAAAGCAGCTCACATAATAGTTCATCCACCTGGAAGTGCCTCCCTTGCCTCCACTGCAGAGCAAAGAATTGCAGCTAAGCACATAGCTAAGAAGAAAGGTGGGCTAGGGGAAAGGTTGCATTTTTTTACTGGCAGATGCCTAACTGAACCCTGATCTCCAAGTGCTACAGCTTTTCTGGAGTGCCAGTTACCACAAACTGGGAAGTGGAAAGATGAAACAGACATTTTAATGTTGCTTAGCTTTTCAATTCTCCAGCAGAGAAAAGCCCTTACACATTCTGTCCTCTGGTTTGAATTTAACTTGTGATCCTGGAATAAGGGCAACACATTAGCAATGCCATTGGAATTATTGGTGGGCAGTAATCTGCATTAGTGCCCTCTGCTTGTGAGGAAGAACAGCAGCACATCTCTGTGCTAGCAGGATCAGCCTTTAACTCCTGCAGAAGCTCTTCTCAAGGCAGAAAGAGGTCAATCATGGGACAGAACACAAAAGAGCTTGTATTCACACAGCTGTAACTCCCAGGGGCACTTTAGGTGCCTTAACCTTCCCAGGTGCATTACCCAGTTAGTCTAAAGTTACATGGTAAACACAATTTTAAAGAAATAAGACTTAAAGAAGTCCAGTATCTGTGTAAAGAGTTTGGTTCTGTCAGTGTGCCTGCATCACCATTCTGTCCTCTGACTAGGATTCCACATCCAAAGCCCCAAGAAACACTTCTTGAACTGAAGAATTAATAAGGTTGCTGGCATTTTGAAATGTCAGTCAGTTTTTACACATGCTCTCTGCCTGTGGAAAAATGGGAGAGTCACAATCCGCAACTGTCCAGCAGGAGTGTTCTCTTTTTAATGAAAATGTTGAGGATGAGGACGCTCTGGAATGGACATCTCTTGCCCTGCTGTCTGAGGGTTGCCCCCAGAGCTCCTCTCCAGCATCAGCAGGGATGTCAGCTGAGACAGATGATCAGAGTAAATGCTATCCTCCTCACAGGGTAGGCAGCAGCACCCCCAGCTCCCTGGGGAGACTCAGCAATCAGAGTGCAAGGATCTCCAGGGCTACAGAAACAAGGAGGTCAGTGACTTCTCCCTGACAAATATCTGCCTTGGAGACAGCATGACATGTATGCACTGCTGCCCCTTGTTCCAGTGCTGGGCAGGGCAGGTGCTGAGAGCATGGGAGGGCTCCTGAAGCAAATGTGCTTTTACTGCTTACTCAACTGTTGTGGCAATAGTAAAGAGAAAAAGAGAGAGCAAATTATGTCCGGCCTGTAAGTCTCAACTTGAAATTGGTGTACCAAATCTCTAGATATGATGCAAGAGGTCAGTACAGTTCCTTTTAACCCCAACCAAATTCATGCCTCTAAAATCCCAAATATTAGAAAATACCAGTTATATTTTAAAAATACCCAAACCATTATCTGATAATTGCAGATTGTTTATTGCAGAATCCTTCTTAAAGTCATACCATCAGCAAAGCTCTCAGAGCAGCCTGTCAGATTATGCCTCACTCCTGCAGAGAGCCACATTATCAAAATAATCTAACCTTTTAATTCCTCCTGTTTTCATTTCTCAGAAAACACAGCAAGGAAGAATACCAGATGAGCAGCAAGAGTTGTCCAACTTTATGGCAAATATGGACACAGATTAATGAATCAAAAAATGTCTGTAAGAGAACCAGGCCAGTTCGAAGTAAATAGATATTCAAAGTCAGCTCAGACTCTGCAGCTAATCCCACAGCCACAGGAGGTCCCTACCTGAGTAGAGATGTGCTGATCTTGATTGCTGCTGTGACCTTTCCTGCCTGTGCTCCAGTGCCACATGGTGAGCAGAACAAGCTGCTTTTGCACTGCATGAAAGCTGCAGGGTTAACCCTGGAGGCAATCAACACATTTCATCCTTGGCATGACTGGAATGGAGTATATATCACACGCCACCAGTGGTTATCAGGAAACCCTTTCCAGTTCCTAAATTACATATGCACAAATTAATGATCCTTATAATTTTTATTCTGATAAATGGGCAAGCTCTTGTCATACATAACAATTTAAATTTTCACACTCATTTTAGGCTGAAATCCTACCCAAATGGGCACAGTGAGGCAGTTTGGCTGCACTCATAAAAGAAAGCACAGCCTTCATCTCCAGACTCTCAGTGAAGCCAGGGTAAGGGATGGAAATCAAATGGCTTCCCTTTGAGACCCAGACAAACTTATAGCCAAACCTGTGTTTATCCATGGAGTTAACTGCTTTTAACATAAACACTCAATAGGAAAAGGAAATTTGATCAGTGGTTCCTGCAATCACCTGGGAATGCAACACCATACACCCTGACTCCATAGAAGCCCTTAATGGATTTTAGCAAATGACTTAAGTTGCATTCTTACAGTATAAACAAGTTAACTTCTTTGTCTTTAACACAAACTAGCTCTTTGGCTGTAAACTTTGGGACAACACAGTTTCTACAGAAATAGAACAAGATGAAGTCTGCCCTAAGGAGAGCATTGCTTAGCTTAGCCATGATCAATCTGCAGCACTTTGTCTCTGTTGGGATTTTACACCACAAAAGCTGTGTCTGTCTTTACATGGTGAAAACTATTATTGTCTTCTCCATTGGCAGACAGCATAAAACCAAGTGTCTGTGTCTCATTTAATAAAATTAATGTTTGCACTCTGTTCCTGTGCACATGTAGAGGAAGAGGATTTGCAAGGCTTCTACAGTAGCAGTGACATTAGAGTTAGCTTTTGCCTAGTCATTACCATTTCAGCTTTTTCAACATCCCCAGGCAGCATCTCCCTATCTGACAGGCAGCTACAGCATCTAGGCAAAAAGAGAAAACACAAAAGAGCCCCAAAAGAGACTGGCCAGAGACAAACCAAGGCAATAATCTTTTAGAGAAAATACAAACCATTTCTGAGTTTGAATTTAGGACAACACTTGTCCCTGTTTACCACCCAAGATTGCAGCCATGATTGCTAATAGACCTCTGTGAAGAGTAAAAAATTATGTTGATTAGTTTCCAGCAGTGCCATTTGACTTTGCAAAAGAGCCTGAAGTCAAATGAGGGTGAGAGCTTGTCCATGCTGTGTGAAGGGAAGAATTCAAATTCCACAGCATGCTGGGCAACCAGATACAAAAGCAGTACCTGTGACAAGGGCACCCAGCTGAGTACATGTGCATGGGGCAGCCTGTTTCTTCTGTGCAAACCCTCACCTACATTTACTGTCCATTTTAACCTAGGAGGGTTTTTTTTCTTAATGATATTCACCTCTTTTTAAGTGATGGCAGCAAAATCTGCTGGTCAACTGGTCAGGTGCTTAATGCAAAAGCACTTCTTGCCAACAGTGAAGTGCCAAATGCAAATAAATATACTGTTCATGAAAGAGCCAGGTTGATACTATTTTTTTTCTAATATACAGGGGAAAATGATTAAAGAGATCCCTTCTGTCTGTCCCAGGCATACTTTTACTTCAGTCACATATTTCCTGACTGCTCACTGGCAGAACTGGAACAGCAACTCTGCCAGACCAATGGCAAGGAAAAGGATGCTGAACATTTCCCAAAGAGGATGCTCTCCTCTAAAGCTTCACCAAGAAGAAAAGAAGTTGTCCACATGGTTTGGGAGCTGAAGGGTACTTGCAGGGTACAGAGGCATGACAACTTCACATGGCTCTGGATGTACAACTTTGGACTTCCCTTCAGAAGGCTTAAACTATCAGTTTTCCCACCTAGACACTTCTGAAGAATCTGCTCTTTTGATCTGTCTGTGATGAAAATCTCATCCTGAAAGAAAAGCTATACACTATCTCAGAATAATAGACAAAGAGACACTTATTAGTGTCTGAGAAGCACTCAGGCACTCTGGTGATAAACAGTATTGAAATGCTTAGGTAGCCAAGTGGGTATTATATACTAACAGAATTCAGAACAATCTCACTGAACATGACCTTCTTTTAATTCATCTTAGCTTTCATTGCAACCTTGCTGCCATGCAGTGATGGCCTCAGCCACTTATTCAGCAAAAAAAAAGCAAAATCAGGGCTTACTTCTCAAATGTCAGAAAGTGGAAAATAGAAGTCATCTTCAAAATTTGCAGGAATGCTTTATCCACTGTATGTAAGTGATGCAAAAGGCTTCTTTGCTTTACTGTTCATCTTTAAAAGAAAAGCTTCTTAAAAAGATGTATTCACCATATCAATCCAAAAGCACAAAAGGTCCAACAACTGCCCTAAGTGTGAAATAGCTGAGAAATTAAAGCTGCTGTGCAAAGACTGCCAGCAAAGGAACTACTAGTGGCCAACCTCAGTTGTGTAACAGACACTGGAAAGAACCTTTGTAATAATGAACAGCTGAGGAATGATCTTCATTCCTATCATACAGCTCTCATCCACTGAGGTATGTTAATGCAGCCAAGCTCAGTTGGATATAATTCAGTGATAAAATGTTTTCTTTCTCAGAGCACAGTGAGACTCTGCCAATGCTGAGGCGACCATGAACACACATCAGCAATGCCACCACAGCATCATTGGTTCTGTGATGTGGGTGCTGTTGTCCTTGTCACCCTGGGAATACTAGTTTAACACATAAGCATCATGGAAACACAAATGGTCTCTATCCAAAAGCTAGTACAGTTGGAGGATTCCTCTTTCCTATTCCTCTCTTGCCTTTAGCAGTGTGAGAGTGGATGGAAAACATATACACAGCATCATGCTCTAGTACTCTTTTCCCTTGCCTCTTCCTTTATCTTTCTTTAACTTTCGGCTTGTCCTGCACCAGGACTAAATTGTTCAGCAAGAAACTGGAGGAGGACATTCTCCCCATGAATAAACAAGGCACAAGCACAAATGAGAATGGAAAGAACAAATCTCTCTAGGCTGGCAGCTCTGGGTTAAGAAGGAGGTCTATCTATCTCTTTCCTCTTTCCATTGCCATGCAGAGGGTTCTCTATCAAACCATTTCCATTTAATTTCTGACACTACCAAGCACATCTTTGGAATAAGCTCCTTTTAAGAACTGTTTCTTTCACACAAAAAGAAGCTAAATATTGGTCTGTTTTCCATCCTACTAGCCTGCCTCACATGGTAGTTTTGACAGGCAGACTGACAGTAAAAGTAATGCAGGGTTTTTTCATGCCTGCCTACACACCAGTCACATCCATGCACTGGAAAAAGACACTTGCTACCTGCTGAGCTGGTTTGCCTCCTTCCACAGGGTAACTTCCTTGGAGACAGCTGATGCTTCTGCTAGTGCTCTTACCTTACCCTTCACATGAATGCTGTATGATTTTAGGTGTATTTCTGAGTTATCTCTGGACAGGGTGCACAGACACACATGTATGCATGCACACACATGAACTAACACCCACATATGTGCTGGTGCTGAGCTGAATTCTCCTCAGCTTGTCAGGATAGATGTGTACTTGGAGTCTGATTTTCTAAGGTAACTTGGCTTTAAACATGCATTTGCCCTCACAGTTAAACACAACATAACAGTGTCCTTGTTTATAGCCACTTCACCAGACCCAGCCACTAATGCTGTGGCAGGGAATTGGGTTCAGTCACTAGTTCACTATATGGAAAATCCAACAAATCAGCAGTACAGGTGAAGGCAGGTAAAAGAAAATAGTCTGAATATGCATCACACAATCTAAACAGCACAGCCAGGGACAAGGAGTTTTAGAAATCTTTAAGGAAACATTACAACAGAGTTATTTTCCAGGAGATTTAGAGCTTAAAGTTGCCCATTTTCAGAGAGAGCAAAAGAAAAACCATTTATCTTGTCTGGTCAGGACTCTGCAGGGACACAGAGATCAAAGTGACAGGGAAGCATGTGCAGATAGAAAGCTGAGAAACTTAGGGGAGGAGAAAGTAGAATAGGACTCTTATCTTTGCCGAGATATTTGTTCAGCAGACAAGTAGCCAACTGAACCTCCATTTAACAATGAAACCACTATGTTTTTACATCTGACTGCCTCAACCCAAGCAAGCAGGCCATGATTTTGAACTTAACCCTGACTGATGCCAGAAGCACTAGGCAGGAAAAGTAGCCAGTGTGTTGGGAGGTCAAACCCATAAAGCTCAGAGAGCTAAACAGATATGCAACTCAGACAACTAGTGCTGGAGCCATGTCACTGAACTGTTCCTGGTTAGGTTAGGAGTTAGTTATTTTTTAGAGGGGCATGTGTTTATGGGGAAGGCCTTTGCCATTACGGGGACTGTCACCACTTGGGCAGTTGGATGCGTGCAACAGAGCTGGCTTTAATAAGCACTAGGCAAAATAACATCTTCTACAAGTTGTACACAGAACTCACACTAGGACATGCTTGCACTCTAACTCTTGCTCTACTGTTGATCCTCTTCATCGCATCATTCTACTAGTTTGAAATTTGACTTTGAGATTATTAAAAATCAAGGCCTAATGGAAGAGGTGGCTTTTGCAAATGTTGGTCTTTGCTCTTCTGGTTCACTTTTCCTATCTATCTGTGAAATGGGAATAATTCTTCTTTCACAGAGAGATGATGCATCTGATGCATGAAGATAAACACTGCAGTTACCTCACCAATGAGGCCACTCCAAGGGTGAAATATGGCTCAGTGTAAACACTACTTTCTGAAAACATTCATTAGCAATGTTTAGTCTAAGGAAATCTCTGTGGCCATATGGGCTCCAATAGCCTTATTAATCTGCTTCATTAGTGCCAAGCAGAAAGTTGCATTTATTTGACTATTATTCTTATAACCAGCAGGGGCTTCCCCTTTTCAGTCTGTGCTTCTGTTTGCAGGATTCTCTTCTTCACATCCCAGGTACCTGCACCTCTTGCTATGTACTTTCCAACCACAGTGATTCCAGACTGACACCTCATTTCCTTCCCCTCTCCTTTTCTATTGCATATTATCAAACATGTTTTTCCCTGCAGCAAGGCTTAGTCATAAAATCATCTGGAACTTTTTACAGTGCTGTTGCATTTGCATGCTAATCAGCAAAGTCTTCATCTCCCAGCCCAGAAGAATGATCAAGCTCCAGGCTTAAAGAAACCCTTTGCTGGCAGGTTTAGGAATCCCTTATTACTCCCTGAGTCCCTCTCTGAGCTTCATTTAATCTATCACGATTCCAATCTGGCCTTTAACCTCCTTCACCCCTTCTTCCCCCATCCTGGCCTGTATCAGAGTTTGACCTACCCAGGTCAATGCCATGGATTTTCTGCCTCCAGCTGTTCCTTTCTCTTCCCCAGTGCTAATACTGGTTGCTACCAGGACAAGATTGGATTTCTCAACTCATGGGTGAAGCACTGAAAAGAAATGACCATTTTAACAACTCCTGCTCACTGATGTTGAAGTGATGATATCATTTTACCATCCTTCAGGCCTCTTTTAGATCTTGGCACTTACTAAGCTAAACAAACCCCACTTTGATCAGTTCTAAAGAGATGGTAAATACACATATACACAGGTGATGCAAAATCCATCTCTTTGCATGAGATTAATAAACACTTTGTTGAAATGTTGTCCAATTTAATCTTTTTGCTGCTAGAAATACTTCAAAAAATTTAAAGGGAAAATTCCCATGTCCCTAATATATATATATTTGTGACCTCATCTAGGTGATCCTGCTCTGGCAGGGGGGTTGGACTAGATGATCTTTCTAGGTCCCTTCCAACCCCTAACATTCTGTGATTCTGTAATAAATCTTGCCTGATTTTGGTTCAGTAGCAAAAGTTTGTGTTTGGGTTTCTGTAAGTATTTTTGCTCACTACGTTCACTCACCATACAACAGCACACTAAAAATAGATTTGAAGCAGTCATTTCTGGCCTTGAGTTTCATATCTACTAAGTTCATGTTTCAAGATCTGAATTCTCAAAAGATCTCCACCTTCAGAATGATCACCTCCAGTAAAATCTCTTGTAAAAAAAAAGCCCTTTCCCTGATTCCCACAGGAGAAAAAAACTGGCAGGGTGCAAGTTTCTGCTGCTTTGGGCTTCTTTCAACTTGCAGAACATGTGCAGGGTGCTGAGCCTTGCCCTGGTGGCTTTTCTGAATGCAAAAGCTAGAAGCCACCATGGGTTCCCCATTCTAACTTCATCTGCATTCCCAGGTTCCCCAGACTTGCACATCTTTATTTGATTTATAGATATTAAATAAGGGAAGACAGTCCAGCAGTGAAGCTGTGGGCTTCAGTTCCTGTCTTCCCTAGATAAAGTTTTCTATCAGGCAAGATGGCATTCACATGGCCTAACTCTAGGTGTCTCAAAGGTAATTGCCACAGGCTCTGAAAGAAAATTCATCTGCCACTGATTCAGCCTCTGGACAAACTAGTTCTTTCTCATTAACTAGAAAGAGTACCTAGAGCTAACTTAGAGATGCTTAAATTCAGTGGGATGAATCCCACCTTTATAATCCAGTCTCCTCTTGTAAAACAGTAATATTGTCCTCCCACCAGCACATGGCATAGGATCTGAAGTTGAATGAAAAAGGAGGTTTTAGACATTTCTTCGCTGCAGACTTCCACTTCATCCAGCCTCTCATCTACAAATGAAAGTAGGACCAAGCTCTGTATGAATGTGAATTTTCCTTCTTTTCTGCTGGAGGAAAAATCTCTGCTGACAAGAAAGCTTCTTGCTCCCCTGGGTGAATGCAGTCCTGGCTCTGTCTGTTGAGACTGACATAAAGATTATTGCTTGAGATCCTGCTCTTTGTGCTGTGGACATCTGGGATAGGGATTAAAGCCACTGAGCTCATTTGACATATAAGAGACCACTGCTACCTTGGAAAAGGGTAACAGACACCATCTGATTGCTTTCAAGCCAGCTGCCTTAGGGGTGAAAGCTAGTGTAACCACTCTGTGCTTATTTAACAAACATGATCATTTAACAACCATTTCTAATTCCAGTAGGACTCAACAGACACAGATGTTTCCTGGATACAAAATGAAAAGCTAGGACTTTATACCAGAAATGTTAAAACAGATTCATCTCCATCCATATTTTCCCTTGGTGCATGTTGAAAATAGTGCTTTTTCTATCTTTTTGCAAGACTTTAGGTGACTTCCATCACTGCTCTCCTTTCCTGATTTCTGAGAACTAAACCAGAAGCCATTTTAAGAACTGTTAAGCAATACTTGTAAACAACAACTGACCACACAAAAAAAGCCCAACCTCTGGAAAGACCAGACCAGGCACAAGCCTTAAAAAATGTTAATGGCCAAGAAACAGACCAGGAAACCCATGGACACTTGTCTTTAAAAGCAGCTATCCCCTTCCTCTCTTTTGGGGTGAGAACGTCCATCTTCAGCCTTCTCAACAGGCAACTTCATTTGAAAATGGCTGCTTGATGTTTGAAAGCTGGAAACCTTAGGGAAGCAGAGTACTTGAAAGTAATCCTAAGTACTTCTTCATGCATTTTCAGTCCCAGCAATTGACAACTTTAACTGATGTGTAAAAGCTAATGGACCTCAGTAGGCACCCAGCTGAAATAATAACCATCCCTTCAATATAAAAATGCAGGAGTTCAGAGCATCTGTAACAAGTGATTTACCTTGAAAATTAGGATTCATGTAATCAGCATGCTTTTTCCCCCACACAGCATACCCCCATCTCTAAACACACTGGGCTCAATTCTGCTTTCCCTGACTTATCCTGTCAAGTTCAGTGGATTTATCCAGATGGAGGCAAGGGGAGAATCATATTTGCTGCATTTAGCTTTAATTTTAAAATAAATGAATTTTCCAGAACAGTGACAGTATTGACCTTACATATTATCCAAATAGAAATTTTAATGAAACAAGTATAACAGTGAGTATAGCTATAATAGATATGCAAATATTGGTCTTTTCTTAAAGGTCTCCCTATCTGGTCACATGGATTTTTCTTGCCTGGGTGGGGGATGCAGACAGAGAGCATTTATGAGAAGCAAAGAAGGAAAGGATGAAGAATCAGGCCATCAGGTAGATTTTCATTCTCATTTCATCAGATTTCTCCCTTGAACAAAGAGCACAGGAGAGCTGTAAAACTTTCTGCCTTCTCAGTTTCTTCTTGTTATGTGACAGCATCCACCTTTGCTTTCCACTGGCACTCAAGAACAAGCCCTGCTCCAAACCAGGTGTCTCCCAAGGTTCCCAGCCCCAGCAGACCAAAACCTGCAGTTTGCTTACTTTAAAGCTCAAAGACACTGGAAAGCTAACAGAAGGCAGTAACTTGGCCTAGATTCATGCATAAGAGTAAAAAGGTTATAAAATAGAAGGTTTGAAAAGCAGAGTCACCAGCTGAGAGGTTTAAAATAACAGCCTAAAATCAGGAGCTTCAAAATCAAATTCAAAGAAAAAGACCTACTGAAAAGAGGTAAAAATATATATGGTCTGAAATCACATTGTCTGTCTGCTAGCCAAAATCAGATAACCAACCACTACATCTGCCTAACATTTTATTAGAGCTTCTAGCCTAAGGCAAGATGGTAAAAGGTATTTAGGTACCTAAAGAGGCAGAGAGGTGCCTACTGGGATTCTTCACTCTTCCTAGACATCTAATTCCTACTTACATGATTTCTATGCACTGTTCTGCCTGCATGCAGAGCATGCATCACTCAGCACTTCAACATTTTCACTCCTGCTGCCTCTGTCCTCACTCCCTTTTGGCCTGTTTGACTCCAGGTACAGGTTTCCTCTGAGATACTCCAGCCTAGACAGCAATCCATGAACTCCAACTGCTACCCAAAGTCAATCCTTCTCTCAAACCCATGGCATATAAAACTAATTAGTAATAACTACAACTCATTCATTTTCCCAAAATTCACTTCTAAATGCCCATGCTCCTTCCACACACCGAACTCTCTGGTCAGTTCTTAACCAGGCTTTGAGAGCCTCCTGCTATTCCTTTCCTGGTGAACATCCTGCCCCCTGGTGACTTTTCTGGTGATGTTGCCCCTTCATCGTCTTTGGAAATCTCCCAGAGTTTGGCCTGGGCTTGTTTCTCTTCCTTTGTCTCCTGGCTCTCTCTTGCTGTTCCACTCTCACCTCTATGCTGACAACTCACAAATCTGCCTTTCCAACCTTACCCCATCTACATAAATCTCTTCAGCACATCATCCAGCATAACCCCCCTGCCAGCTCAAGGGCACTCGGGACAAAACTGAGCACCTTATTTCTCACATCCTCCACCCTCCCCCTTCCTGCCTTTCTCCATTATTTTCTTAATTTCTCCTCCCTCCCTGCTTCCCTCTGCTTCTCCCAGGGCAGCAATGTCAGCACTACCTTTTATTCTCCTGCCTCCTCTTTCTTACATGCAGGCTGACAAGAATTTAGTGAACTCTCTTCTCTGTAATATTTGACCCTTTCTCTAAGTCCTATCAACTCAAACTTTGCCTATGCCCTTTTCATCTTCACAACTTTACTCTTCTACAGCTACAGCCTCTTCCCTTCCTCTAGGCTGTTTCAGATCCATGATGTTTCCCCTCCAGCCCATCAGCCAGAACACGGTGCTCCTTCTGTGTGTGGTTTCATAGACTTCTCTTGCAACACCTTTCTAGTTGTGTGCTTACAGCTCTGCCTACACAGAGAGCATCCCTTCTCCTATATTCCCTTTTGTTCCTTCAGTTTGCCAGCTGGTGCAATCCTGGCATCATTGCCTCATGCTATACAGAGCACTTGCTCTGTGCTTCATAGATTCCAGATAACAATGTGTCTTTGTCTGGCCAAAACAGAATAGCCACAACAAAAGAAATTGTGTTTTATTTTTGAAGTGTGCAATGGATGGAGCTAGTTACCATCTCTAGAATTGCTTTCCTCAAGTACAACAGCCCATGTTGTTTGGAAGCAAATGTGATGCTAGCAGGTAAGTTTTAGCTGAAGAATTCTTCTCCATTCCTGCAAAATGAAATTAACAATGCACTGAGACTTTTCTACCTGTAGAGCTGCTGGTGCTCAGTGTAATTCCATGTATATTGGAATCTGTGTTGAAACAGGATTGTTCTGTCATGGCATTCTTGCATGGGGAGAGGAGGGGGAATACTTAGAGCGCATTTGTGTCAAAAGAAGGGTTCCAGCATCATCCCTGGGAATGTTAGGAACAGCAAAAGCCACACTAGGCATCCCTTCCAAGAGCAAATTGCTTGGGCGAGAGAAGGTATACAGGGTGAGATGCCTTTATTTCTTGGAGCAGGCAGATAAGAAATTGGTCTCAAAAATGTAGGATAAAAGGGCCAGAGAGAATGCTTTGTCTTGTACTAATTAACTTCTTGCTTTTCAATTCAGGATGAAAAATATTAGATCTACTTTGGTTTGATCCACACTGAATGTATTTCCTCCAGATTTGGTTGCTAAATTGAGAGGCAAATCCTCATCCCATTACATGAAAGCTGATGTGTTTTGCTCCCATTCCTCATTAGGAGTAGTTTCGTTTGGGCCTTTTCATCTCAACAGTAGGAAAAACACTATTTTCTCAGTTCTGTCTGGATCCCTTCCAAGTGTCTCTCATTTTTCAATCTTTCTCTGAAAAATAAAGAAGGATCCTCTGCAGAAAACTAGTCTCTAACCTCTCCTTTAAGTCCCTTCCCAACAGAGTCACTTCACTGGATTCTCTATACTCCTACTTCCCAGTGAGAAATGGCTTGGAGTCTCACATTCCCAAGTGCCCTATGAATTCCTTCTCCTTACTGAGGGCATTGAGCTGAGTCCTGTGCAAACTACCTTCTCCTATACCCTGGAAACGGGCTTCATTTGCCCTTAGTGGTTCCTTAGGACTTATCCAAAATAAAGCAAAAGGATAAAAAAATCTATTGCATTTGCTCAAAACCAAAGTCACAGTTCTGCATATCCTGTAATCCTGTGTAACTCAAGCCCTATGATGTTTCCTGGTGTACTTAACAGCTTCCAAGACAATGGATTCTACCTGTATCTAGGGGAAATCCTGTGAACCTTCCCATCCATGTCACCAGGGTTGATGGAAGCATGGTGTGTAAAAGTGGACTTTTAATGCAACCAGGTCTTAGCACTTTTCAGCTCCTGAGAAAAGCTTCCAAGTGCATACCAGCCTCTCCAGAAACACCAGCAAAGGAAAAAGCTCCCTATTCCCACAGAACAGAAATAATTTCTCCTGGGCAGGGCAGAAACATTGCTAACAGCAAAGGAAGAAAACAAAGCTGGGTGCTTCCACAGACACTGTTCCAAGCTTTCCCAGATCCTGCACGGGTCACAAAGCAAAAATGAAGATGTTTTGCACAGACAGGTGCAGGCACTGCTGTGATTAATCAAACCATAATTATGGACCTGTCGGCAGGCACTAAATATATGTTCTAGGGCTTCAACCCTCTTAGAAATCTGGGGATGGAAAACTTGCCAGGCAGGAAATTTATAAAACCAGGGACTCTTTGGATGATGAATGCATACAAGAAAAGAAACTTTCACCAGGCTATGATAATGACAAGTCTCTCTAATGCTTCACATCTATAATTTTTTTTCTTTCTATTTCTCTGAGTTTATTCAAGTATTTTATTATCATTTGACTACATAGTTTAGCAGATAAATCCTGCTCTCTCTCCAGTAAAAAGAGGCACAACTTCAGCATCTGCAGAGGAGTAGTGGGCTTACTCTTTTACATTAAGCCATGTACCTGCAACAGTCTGAGGAACATCAGGGGTAATGGATTTAATCTAAAAGAGGGGAGACTTAGACTAGATATAAGGGAGAAAGATTTTACAATGAAGGTGATGAAACATTGGCACAGGTTGCCCAGAGAGGTAGTTCCCATCCCTGGAAAGATTCCAAGTCAGGTTGTTTGGGGCACTGAGCAACCTGATCTAGTTGAAGATGTCCCTGCTCACTGCAGGAGGTTTGAACTAGATGATCTTTAAAGGTCTCTTCCATTCTATGATTCTATGATATGGGTATTCAAATACACTCTGAGAACAAAAGAAGTTTCCTCTTCTACTGCCCTGACCTTACATATCCATTTGTACCTAGGCAAAGGTAAAATACCTCCATTTGACAGCAAGCAGAGGGTAGTAGTTCTGTGACATTTAATAATCTACACATGAATTAGCATAAAGTCAAGGCTTGAGATATTGTACTTATTTCTATGCAAATGTAAGAGAGGAGCCTCCCTTCACAGAGCACTACATCACCCTGGGACTGAACTCAGCAGTACATCCTGCTGCAGAAACTCAGGTGCTTGGCACCCATGGGGGAAGAAAGGTAGGCAAATCTTGATCAGACTTGAGAAGTACCATAGGATAGGTGCAGGGGAAGCCCACAAAATAAAACAAGGTTATCTGGGGAGTTTGTGCCAGTTAATGCTGCCTTTTTCAGGAGAGAGCAGCTGTAGGGCTCTTTGCAGCCATCCCTCTGACAGACTCTTTAAGTCTTTCTGTTGATATTCTCCTCTCGCTGTTCCATACAACACATTTCCATCTCTATATGAAGCAGTTACTCTACATTTTAAGACATTTCTTTTGGACGGCTCTGAGGTACATACACATCTCTGTTCCAATAGCTCACAGATGAGCTGTCAAGAGCATGAAGGTGCAAGATCATAGAACTGTCAGGGTTGGAAGGGACCTTAAGGATCATCTAGCTCCAACCCCCCTGCCATGAGCAGGGACACCTCCCACTAGAGCTGCTTGCTCCCAGCCCCAGCCAGCCTGGCCTGCAACACTGCCAGGGATCGATGCGGCTGCCAACACCTCTCTGGGCAACCTGGGCTAGTGTCTCACCACCCTCATGGGGAAGAACATCTTCCTAACAGCCAACCTAAATCTCCCCTACTCAAGCTTGTGTTCATCACCCCTAGCCCTATCACTGCCTGACATGCTAAAAAATCCTTCCCCAGCCCTCTTGTAGGCCCCCTGCAGATACTGGAAGGCCACAATAGATGAGGGAACTCAGTGCTTAACAAAATGTCCCTCTATCCAGGTTCTCAGCAGGGCTTTGTAGCAGGTGCTGCACTTCCAGCATTTTATTTCAGCTGGATATTGGTTAAAATTTTTTGAGGAAGGCTAAGTGTTAGGTGTCTGAATGAGCTCAGTGTTATTAAATGTGAGGGGAAGTCATCTAATGTCTGTTTAATTGTAGCTGCCTTTGGTGAGTAATATTGATGATTAATCAATTGACCAAAGGGGACAAGCTGAGAAGGGGAATGAGGCTGAATCGATGGGCAGGAGAAGATGGGAAGTAAGATGGACTCTGAATCGATGGTGTTGCTACTTGCTCAGTTAGGCTGGAGATTGGGCTGTGCCCTCTGCATGAGCTCACCAGCAATGCAAAGAGGTTGCTTCACAACAAAGACATTGCTCTGCTTTTTATTTCTATTGATTTCCCAGTGAAGTGTGTCTTGGCATTAGGGATTCCCGCAGAGCTGGGAAGAAAGATCAGTCTCTTTTCCTCAGAGGGTCAAGAAATCCTGAGTGATGAGGCTTGTCTTCTTAGAAAAAGAGACAGGAGCAGACGCTGGGCTTTATGCTGCCTACTAGAAAGGAAGAACTGAAAGTGTGTCATTAGAAGGGAGAAAATACAAAAGTACCTGAGACTGAAAAGCTGTAATTAGGAGGGAAGAATATGTAAAAAATAGTATCTGAGCAAAAGAAAGACTGATGAGGTTAGTCCTGTTAAAAGGAGTATTATCTGATATGGTGAAATTTAGTTTGGGATTTATTTATGGATTTTTTAGTTGAGAGGTGTTTCCCCTAGACACCAAAATATCGCAGGCATACAAGCTTGCTTCACTCCCCATGCCCAGCTAAGCAGTAAACTGAGGAGCACAAGTGGAAGAAGTGCTGTCCTCTGCTGGAAAGAATTCACAGGACTCAGCTTTGTCAGAGCCCTTGAGTTCAGGTTGGAAAAGGGAAATCCTGGAACCAGTGATCTCTACCTCAGTGCCAAAGCAGGAGGGGAGAGTGCTCTGCTGGGCAGCACTGCAATTCCAAGCTCCTGTGAGTTAACTGTGAAAGATGTGAAGCAGTATGTGGCTACAAAGCTCTTTCAAAGCTTTTCCCTCTTTCTTACTGATGGGGAAATTGGATTAAACATAGAATAAGGAGAATATATGACAAAACTAAGGCTAGCCAGGCATCCAAGCTCCTAGACAGGATCCAAACAGCCAGACCACCAATCCCTGCAGCACCAGACAGGAAAGAGTCTCAGTAACACTGATGAATCACTTAGATATTGTTAGGAATGAAGACACTGTTAACACTGAACTTTGCCTTGCTGCTTTCCTGTACTTACTGTAAGCCTTGGTTTAAAGGAAAATGTGTGTTACACTGCAGGTAAAACAGGCTTGTGAGTAAATACACTTCCCATAGGAGCTCATAAGAATAAGTAGAAAGGGCTTGGGACTTTTCCCAGATTCTATTGCCAGGTGATACTCAAATTCTGGCTAAACCTGAGGACTCACATGTCACTTAAATCTTGCAGTTTGTATCTTCATGCCCCATTAGTACTACATGGAATATTTCCCCCTATCAGTCTGTGGTAATAGACAATAAACTTCACCCTTTAAGCTGCTCCTGAATGTCCTAGCATAGCCACCTGTCTTACAAACCAGAACAAATGAATATGGATATTTTTCTCTTTCTTTTTATCTCCCATCTGCATGAAACATATGCCATGTACAGTGATTCCAAAAGATCAGAACAGGGTCTAGAGTCCACATGCTAAAAATTCCTAATAAAATATGCATGATAAAACCTTGCAGAGAAAATCACATTTCAAACCAGGAGAAAAAGCCCTCCTTTTTAATGAGGGTTTAATTAATGTCAGACAGGCTCAGTTGGTAACATTCTTGCCTCTGGTGTAGAAGGTCATGGTTTTGAGCCCTACATTAGGCTCTGGGCTCATAACCAATGCTGACACTGCAATGTACTTCTGCTACACTGTTAGAGGTTTTGACCTTCAAATGAGGTGTTTAAACTAAGATTCCTCCTGCTAGTCTCTGGTGGTTCTTCCAGCTGGAAGCTAAAGATGTCCTGGCACTTTTTAAGCAGCACAGGGAATAGCCCTTGCATTCTAACTTAGCCTTGCTGAATAAAGTAGGTTATAATACACAAAGCTGCAAGTCTCAGCCATTACTGACAGTTGACAATACACACTAATGAGACTGCTCTGGTTATTTATGTGCTGACTCCACTTATCATACAGGAAATGTTCACTGCTTTGTCATAAATCAGTGAAGGACTTTTTCTCACTGCTTGAAGAGGGGAAATATCAGGAAGACATCAAAATAACATAAAAAGGGTTGATTTCCAACATGAAAATGCCCTGTGTACTTTCCAAGAAGAATGACACCACTTAGAACAGACTAATATTTTAGGCAAGGAGAGATAGAAGAGAGAAGAAAAAGGTGAGGTGTGGGAAGTAGGTAAGAGTCATTTCATGACTTCTTGCAAACTGTAAGGTGCATTCAAAACAAGATTTAAACTTCAGCAGTAATAGGGTTAAAAATCTCAGGGAAATTATTCCTGAAATAGCAGTCAGATTGGTATCCATTGATGAGATCTTGTTAGTCAGCTGAGTCATCACAAAAGACATCATAGGAACCCATGTGGAAATTAAGATCTTTATGATCTGTCCATTCAGACCATCACAGATGATTTAGAACTAAATAGCAGAACTGCTCTATTTCTAGCCTTGCCAATCCTCCTAGCCCCTGCCCTCCACCCCTCCTCCCACCACAGACACTACTTTAGAACCAAAAAAGGTTCCAATTTCAGCTCCAAGGTAACTCTCTCCAATAAAGTAAAAGAAAATTCACAGCTTAAAAAAGAAGCCATAAATATGATTCTTAAAAACAGTCTCTTTATGCAAAGTATGAAACTAATAAGAGAGAAAAAGCAACAGCTCAGAACTTCATTTTGATGTTTCCTACATGCTCCACTGAGAACTTTTGTTGCAACCACTTAAAAATTTCAGATATCTAAGCTACTGAACATTCAAAACTAATAGAAGCTTCCTAACATGAACCTTCCTGTTAGTGCCTCTGAAGTAGCCTGGTATCCCTAGAGAGGTAGGCACAGAGGTGTGATGGAGCACACACAATCCTAGCAGATACCTTTCAGTGACATCAGACTTTTTCTATTTACTCTACCTTCGCCTGGGAAGAAAACAAAATGAAATACAAAAGAAGCTTGTGTACACTGTGCCTCCCACAAAACAACTTGTTGACAATAAATGAATATAGTGCAACAAGCCAAAGCTCTGATTATCCAGAATCTGCTTTATGTCTGGGTAAATAAAACACGATCAATTCACTTACAGAAATTTAATTGGATTTATTTGTAAGACATCCTAGCTCCTCTCTTTTGTTCACTCTGCTGGGCCTACTGCCACGTGAGCACAGAAAAACTGACATGATGCCATGTACCTTTATGAAATTACATCTAAGATATTTACAGAGGCTCTCTTCAGGAAGATGGACTCTTTTCTTCTTCAGCAAATCATTTTTGGTCTTCAGGTAAGAATTTTAATGTTAGAAAGGCCTGAAAAATAATTTACAGCTCTGACTATCAGAGAAACTTGAAAAGAGTATATGTTTTTAAAGAAGGTGGTAAGCTATAGTCCTAGAGAGCCCAGCTGAGCTCCCAGACAGCCTCCCATGGGTATTCAGGCACATGCTTTTGTATGGTTGTGGTATTAAAGACCCTGAGCAGTGATAGTATTCTCACTTCTTCCTCAGCTGATAGCATCTCTACGATTCCAGGTATAGTTGGTCTTTTCTTGGTGCAGAAAAAAGATTTTTTCCAACTACATTTCCTCCGATTTTATATGCAGTGTAATGTTAAATCAGCTTCTAAAAAGGTACAAGGTTCAAGCATGGAGCTGTGCTGCATGAACATGGCACTTAAGAGCAGGAGAACCTAGAGCAGGTTGCACAGGATGGGGTCCAGCTGGGTTTTGAATCTCTGCAGAGATGGAGACTCCAGCACCTCCCTGGGCAGCCTGGGCCAGTGCTCCACCACCCTCAAAGGAAAAAAGTTCCTCCTTATGTTTAGATGGAACTTGCTGGGTGCTAGTTTTTGCCCACTGCCTCTAGCCCTCAACCTTAAAGATAAGTCTGAACACAGCACAGATCCTTGGTCCCATACTAAGAAAAATCAGGCAGGAAACTACCAGTTGAAAAGGTTTCCCCTTTCCTTTTACTCTTTACTGCATAATGAATACAACGTAAAAAATTCAAATGAAATAGAGGAAACTACAGGGCTTTCAGATTTGGACACTTGCCCCTTTCAACAGTGACTCTCTGAGTAGAGCTGATGGGATCACTAGGGGCTCACAGATCTACTTTAATCCTTTACAATAAAGTTGCTTTTAAGCAATGTTACATCCTGCTAAACTCCAGCCAGGGTTTCCAAAGGCTTTTTAGACCTTGTAGCTATAGCAACAGGAAGCCAAACAACTCTGTTCCCCACATGACATGACTTTGTTGGGTGTTTTTTAACAGTTGGAATTCAACTGTGATCAAAGGTACAGGTGACAGCTCTGCTGAAGAGGTATAACACACACACACCACAGGACCTAATCAAGCTGCAAAGTAACCTGAAGAGATTAGAGCAGTGGGAGCTGTGGGCAATACAGATGAATTCAGAAGCCATGCCAGCCCCATACCACCCAGGGTAGAAATCAATCACCCTGTCACAAAATGAAGATTAGAAATAGGAGTTTCTTCCTCCATCAAAGTGAGTAACATTAATCCTTTTTATTGGGGTCTTTTATTGAAATGTGCTCTGGCTTTTAATGCCTGTAGATGCCACACTTGTTACAAAAGGACAGTTGGAAGTGCTGAGAAGTATTTCTTTGGTGAAAATGGTTCAAGAGTCTCTGCTTTGGTGACTTCTTCTGAAGGCCACTGTCCTTGCCCTGCTGTCATGGTTCACTTCCAGCAATGAACAAGGCAAGAGTTTTGTGTTCATTCCTTGGGAAAAGGTATTTATACAAGTATTGATTGAGCAGACTGAAGGACAGGCAGACTGACAGCTGCTGCAGTAGCACACTGCTTTTAGAATATGGCTCACAAGTAGGACAGTGAAATATTTTGTAGTCCTTATCATCACCTCAGTCAGTGCATTTTAAAGCCAATTTGATTGCCACAGTGCATTTAACATCTATATACCAAAACAGAACTATATCCAAAAGCATTTAGAATAAACAAAATCACAACCAAAATCTCAAGTTACTAAATCCTTCAACCTTTCATTGGTATCCCTCTAACAAAACTACAGTGCCTTTTGCTCAGAAATTCTTTGTGGACTTGATGATCTGAGAGGTCTTTTCCAACCTTAATGATTCTATGGTTCTGTAATTGCAGCTGAGCAGTTCTCCCCAGGCTGTGGAAGCATGGCCAAAGGCTTCCTTGCTGGAAGATGAAGTCACCTCTAGGGGCAGACACATGACAAATAATGTTCCTTTTTTTAAGAGCAGAAGATTTTGTTTTCTGAGGTTTCCACTTAAAGCTCTTCGTTTGTAGTAATGCAATGAGATCACAAGCACCAAGGTCCAGGATTAAATCCTAAATGACACTAATCTTCCTCACCAAAATGACATTTTTGGAGTTTAATTTTAAAACTGCATATTAAAGAACAAATTTATCTATGTTTCAGTTTATGAAACAGTAAATCATTTGGCTAACCTGACAATTGTTTTTAACTCATTTTTCCTTTCTTCTGTTTGGAGGGAACCTGAAAATTCAATTATTTATCTGGTCCTAGCTTTCAGAACAATAGTTCCCAAGTAGTAAAAAAGCCAATCACTCAGGAGCTTTAATCTGGGATCTGATGTCAGCCAAATTATCATATTTTTTAAGCCTTTTTTCACAAATCTGGATCCTGAAGAGTAGGTGAAGAAGGGCTGCAGAACAGGGCAGCTGATACACTACAGAACATCCTAGAATACTTCCCAAATTACAAACAAAGATATGCTAGTGTCTGACATCACTGTTGCATAAAAAAAACTACTGACCAGATCCCAAGTCATTCAATTACATTGCCTCAGTATAATGTCTCAATATAGATTCCACAACACAATGGCATGAACCCACTCATTAAGCACAAGCACTACCCAACCTGACTCTAATGCAGCAAATAAGATCAAATTGGTCATAATTGCAACATAAAACTCCTGTTATGTTGTGATTAATTTAGTCTTCATTCAGATTTGTATGAAAAGAGCTTACCCTGATGAATAATTCCTCAGAAGTTCACTGCAGTGAGGAGCAGAACAGGTGTGGTCTATGTCCCTGCTAGCTAAATTGTCCTGGAGATGGGATTTAATTTGCCATAAATACTTTACGCTGCATCCTTCACTGCTGGATTATTCATTTTCTAGCAAAGTGTGAGGCAAGTCATCTCACATGGGAAAAGACTGTGGATGGATATTAGGCAAGGCTGTTTTGCCTTTCCAATCAGTTTCTGGAGAGCAGGAACTGTTCTTACTGGGAGAAAGTGGTAAGATCACAAAGAAGTGTGTAGGAAATGTTTTTCTTCTTTTGGGAAATACATCAAGATTTTTTACCTTTGCCAATTCAGAGAAGAAGAGAAAGACAAAATGTGAATTGTACACACAAGTCTGTGTGAAATGTTCCATTTAGATTTCACATATTCTTTACGTTACTCCAATAACAGTTTCAAAAGTTTCATTTCACAGTAAAAATCCTCCCAACTTACTCATTTTCAGACTATTTTCTATTAAGGGGTTTGGGTTTCTCCTCAAAATATTACCCCCAAAAACCCCCTATGCTCTAATAAACTGCCACTTCCAAAACTTTCCATCATGCTAAACTTTAGTCATATTGTGAAAATACAGAAGCCATTAGGGTGATTTGTTAATGTCAATTCTTAAAGTACTTTAAAGCAACCCCAAAGTCAACAACACTTGGAATCTCTCACTCTGTTCTTCTTCAAATAATTTAACACTTTAATCTTGAGGCAGCTCACAACAGAACACTACTTCCCAGTGAACATAGCCTTGGGAAAAAACTGATCCATTTTCTCTAGGAGAAAGTCTCAGAAAATGTATTGTAGTTTAGACCTTATGAAGCACTTCAAACCTCCTGATCTTTCTCCTGCCCTGCTCCAATCCTTCTCCTTCCTTCACTCTGAATAATATGTGTAAACAACCTTGCCTACCCTCAGTAGTGTATCACAGAGTCCATCCCTATAGCTGGTCTGCAAATCTGCACATCTCAGCCTTTGGAGGCAGCTAGGAAATAAATAGATAACAAAAATAACAACAACAAAATGTAGTCCAGGATCCTAGTGAAATTTGCTCCTTTTGAGCTAAGGGTGCAGGTCTCCTGGATGATCTTTTGCAGAATAACTGACAAGAACAAAGCCCACAATTATTAACCTTTCCACTTGTTCCCATAGTTTATTGTGACAAGACAATGCAATAAGCTTGAAGGTAATCAAAAAGCAATTTTGTAGTAGTGAGCTTAAAATGACAAACCTTTCCTTTTCTAAATAAATCACCATTATTCCCACATGGTCCACGCTTGACAAGTTTGTTTCCTTAGTAACAGAGTACTTAAACAGGGCTTGTGTGCAAAGATTATACCTTTAGCCACACAAGTGAAAGAGGAGGCACAAATAGGTCCACCCACCCAAGTCTGTGATTTAAATATTTATCAGCTGGGTAAGGACAAAAGCTGAGGATGTGCAGCAGCCCAGGTATGTCTATTCCTTCCATGCCTTTTGTGTGCTTAGTGGAGTCTGTGGACTCTGAGTGGTTTTGAGTCTACAGGGCTTAAACTGACTTTAACACTCCCTGATGTTTGTTCAATAGCTCACCTAATGTTGAGGTCAGCTGTCTTATAAATTATTGAGCAGATTAACAGTGTTAGGACTCCAATATAAATAAAGGGTAGGCAGCAGACAAAGAAGACACAGAGTGTGTCTGCCTCAAAGACAAAAGAGTGAACAGATAGAAGAAAAGATTAATATGCTACAGATCCATTGAAGAGCTTTCTGTTTTGTTTCAGTAATTAAATGACTGATTGCTATGTAACAGTAAATGTGTTTTGACTGGATACACAAAACCTGATGTTACCCAGTTCTGAGCTCAGTCCACTGTTGGAGAAAATCCTTCAGCCCATTCCGTGTGTCAATGCCTAATAAATTCCTAGCTCTCTTTCATCAAATGTAGACAAGTCAAGTAAACACTGAATGGGCAGGCCTTGGAGAAATTTAGCTTGCTCTGTAATTAAACAAGGACAGCTTTCCCAGCAACAAGTTAAGTCGGTGCAAAGCAGATTGATTTTAAGCATTTCAGCAATTCCTTTAATATATTTTCCCCCTTGTCAGCTGATGGGTTTCAAATTCCCCTTGATGAGCATCTGCCATAAAAGGTTCTACACAGCTAGCATGTTGATAACCTTAACTCAGGTATTACACAGCCAATCATTTCTACACTCCTAGACTCAGCTACCAGCCACTGATAGCCAAAAAACCACTGAGTCAATGTCTATAAACAATCCCCTGTGTATCCAAACTAGAATGCTCACTTCCCTTTTGACCTGCCCATTTCAGCAGCTGTCCCAAAGAACCAAATCACAGTAGTTTATCAAGTGCCAAGTAACTTAATGTATTGGAAGACAAAGAAAATGGCATGTTTCTACTTTTTGTGTCAACATCCACACTTGAAAGGCAGTGCTGGTTGCTAACTGTAAGGAGCAGAGGCCAAGATCATTTCTGCAGAGAAATTATCTGAAGGAGTTTAAGGCCAGATTCCAAATCTTATTTCAATTAAAGCTGGTGTAATGGTGATGAACTGTATCTGTTGTTTACAAGTCAATCTTCTCAGCATTATGTAAAAGGGTGGTTAGGAATGAATATTAAACTTGTGATTTATAAAAAAGCAAGGCAGTATATATTCTAGGAGACATAGCTTATTCTAAATTTCAATCAAAAGCAACAGACTCCAACATTCATTATGACTTGAAGTATTGTTCATCAGCACTTCTAAATCACCAGGGTGAACAGAAGTATTCACCCCTTCCCTTCCACTTTCCAGCAGCCATATAGCTTGCTCACAGCTCCGAACAGGCTCCTCAAGGTTACAAAACATGCTGCTACTACCAGAAATATTGCAGAAACACTACTGGCCAAGAGACACCAAAATGAGAGATCTGTTGTTAAGGTCACCTGACAGCTACTTGTAGTGAAAGAGGAGATGAATATTGATAGTTAAGTTACTTTTGAGGAGAGATTTCTTCTCTTCATCAAAGTCATCTGAAGTGCAGAGACAGGAAGGATTTATGCAATTCAGGGCTGTTCATTCCATCAGGAGTTTTCTCAAAGTGGCTCAGGAAACAAGGCTATTATGCCAAAAGGCAAGAGCTCCAGATGAAACCTGAAGAGCTAGTGTTTCATTAGTTGCTGGGACCAGCCAACAGCAGTTGAGACAAAACATTTCACTTTGTTTGTTATTGGCTTTCAAATATTGACCACGAGAACTGTGAGTCACTCTCAGATATCTCAGCAGTATTAAGAACCTTAGTCCCACAATCCAAAAGCTGTTTTCCTATACCCCCTGCCTCTTGAGCACCCACTCTCCCTCTTGCATCTTGGAGTGTAAACAACATTCAATATTGAGATGTAGGCTGAAAATCAATAGAGAGTTTTACTAGTAAAACAATTTACCTCTCTGCATGGGAAATAATGAGCCTTGTTCCTTTAACTCTGGGAATTAGGCTGTCTTTTCTTTTTTTAAATGTACTGAAATATAAAACTTGCTAAATCTAAATTACTGGCTTAATAACATATTTGCCCAAACATTCTTGGATGAAATATCAATTTGGAAGAAGAGCCAGATTAGATTCATCAGAAAATATGTTGCAGAGTAATTCAGAAAATATTAAAATGTCAACTTCTCTCCAACCAACCCTCGGAAACACAAGAGAGGATATTGTTCTGCTCAACAAATCTATAGTGTTGTTTTCTTTTCCCTTCCCCCGCATTATGCTCTCTTCTTAATTGTCTCCTGTTACAGGAGAGGAGCAAAAAAGATCCATTATTAAATGTTTTTGCTGAGTGTTTTTTCTTTACCCATTCTGATCAGGAGTGGAACTTTCCCCCCAAGTACAACTTCCAACTTCCCAAACCATAGACAGAGATTAAATTCTGTTCTTGTCCACTCTCACTGAGAACCTAGACAAATGAAAAAGAGTTGCACAGTTTTTAAGAGATAACATTTTGAACTTCCATCTGTGACTCCCCAATGGCTCTCAAGTCCTTCAGTAAGAATGCAGCATTCTGCATTACAGGACTGGAGTGAATATATTTTGTTTGCACCAAATTCAAGAACTGCAGTGCAGATTTATGCATTCCCTATTGGCAATTTGCATTAGCAATAACCAGATGAAAAAGCAGGAGCCTGCAAGAATGACCTTTCCTCCTGCACTTAAGTAATCAAGTGTGCAAAGAGATTCCTAACAGTTTTTAAAAGATTTTTTTTATCCCATCTGTGATAGTCAAAGGTACCTGCAAACTACATATTTAACCTGTGGGTTAGAATGCTTTTTCATTAACAGCTAATCAATTGACTTGGTTTACTTAGTTACAACATATGAGGGAACAGGATAAAGTAAATCTTACTGCTATAAGAAAAGACTCCAGATTGCCATTCCTGATTCTTCTATAGTTTTCCTGAATGATTCTGGAAGATTACCTTATGCTTAAACATGAATATTTATACCAAGTAACTGTACAGAATATCCAGGAATGGGAATGACCAGACCACCAAAGTAGATTTTAGAGCATGGAAAGGCTAACCCACATTCAGATGTCAAGGTCATCAGAAAGTCTATGAACTACACTGAAAGGATTTAACCTCTGACAGGTAGAGCCTGAAACAACTGGGAAAATAATAAACTGCATTAAAATACTAGGCCTCAATCTCTGAGCCTTTGACTGCAAACTATTGATGTTAGTAACTCTTAAGTATCAGGAGAGATCTCTCATCCACATATTGACTGAGCCCATTCTCACTTCACTGAAAAATCCTGGGAATATTCTAACTCTAGGAACAAGGTAGCTTTCTACTGCAATTCATTTGTGCCACTCTGCCTTCTGGACTCCAAAATTTAGTCTGTATTAGACTCTACTGAACTTGTACTGCGTGATGGACACCCCCACCCTCCCTCCATCCCAGCATTACCCACACCTAGTGTTCAGCAAGGCTGTGATTGCCATAATGAGTCCAGAAGACAGGGCTGCTGAAGGCTTCACTACTTGGGGTAGGCATACTTTTGCCCTAAGCAAGTCCTGCTGCACAAACAGCAGCAGCCTAGTTTTAGGACACACTTCAGAGTGCCAAAAAAACCTGTGCCAAAAACCACTCTCACAGAAGGAAGAGTTAGCATCTGTATTCAGGCCTTGGAATGCTCAGTTGCCAGGTAGCAACCTCACTGTCCCATGCTGGGTTTTGTAGGCTGCTATGGTAGGAGCCTGTCCCTCTTCAGGCAGCAGAGAATTAAACTGTTTATGACAGCTGTCACTCAAAGACAGAAAAACTACTAAGAATTCCCTTTCCTTCCTGGCCACAGAGAAGATAACAACTTTGCTACCTTGCTTACGTTGCTCCAGCTCTCAGAAGACCACAGTGTTCTGGTTTTGCTGGGATAGAATTTTAGGCCAGCCATGAGCTGCAGGCTGTTAGCAGTTTGGAGTCAGCCAACACAGCTAAGCTGAGCTGGCTACAGGTGTATCCTATTCCATGAACATCAGAGGAAGTCTGCTAAGGGTAGGAGCTTCTGCTCAGGCTCTTCTTCCTCTTCCTCTCTGGCTTTGGAAGGACTCACCATTCTGCTCCTGAGGAGTGCCTTCCTGTTTATTGTGATTGCTGTATATACACTAGGTTGAGTAAAACTTTGTCTACTTTACATTGGTATTAATTTGGTTGTTTCATTAAATGTGTTTTCATTCCAACCTGTGGGTCTCCTTTTCCTGCTTCTCTGCTGCAAAGGGGTCACCAGATTATAGAGTAACTGCTATAGTTTAGCCCTGGATATAGGCTAAATGTAGACATTAAAAGTCCTCTATTTATCCAGAGAGATCTTCTGCAAAGCACTGCTTTAGATCTCAGCCATTGTAACTGCACTTCACAAGAAATAAGATCTGGAACAGGAACTGAAGTTTATAGACAGATCTGTGGCATCAGGCTATTAATTACCTACTGTCTGTAAGTCTCTTTGAAATGCAATGTGTAAACTCTAAGCATTATTAATAAAGTCTCAGTTACCATGCTGATGTGCAGCTCAAATAGTTGGAGTAAGCTTTTATTCTAGGCATTATTCAAATGACTACAGTAAACTGTAAAATACTAAACTAGTATCACTGAGTTTGTGGCTGGAATCTAATATCTTTTACAACTGACAATAAAGTCCTGATAATGTATTCTAAATGCAGTTGATGTGGTGGTGTCCATCTGAATTTGCAGATACCCTGAGACAATTCTAAGAGCTGTGAACACCCATGGCTTCAAGACCTGTTACTTTGAAGGTTGCTCAAGAGGTCTGTACACCCACGGGAGAGCTCACTGACAGCACTGCAGCCAGCCCAAACCCAACAGCTAATTTTCAGCTAGATGTATCAAGAAGAGTGTGGCCAGTGGGTCAAGGGAGGTTATCCTTCCCCTCTACTCTGCCCTGGTGAGGCCATATCTTGAATATTGTGTTCAGTACTGGTCTTCCCTGTTTAAGAGAGATAGGGAGCTTCTGAAGAGGGTACAGAGAAGGGCCACTAAAATGATTAGGGGACTTGAGCACCTCTCTTATGTGGACAGGCTGAGCGAGCTGGGGCTGTTTAGCCCGGAGAAGAGAAGACTGAGAGGAATCTTATCCACACTTATCAATACTTAAAGGGTGGGGATCAGGATGATGGGACCAGTCTTTTTTCTGGGGTACCTAGTGACAGAACTAGAGAAAAAACTAGCACCCAGGAAGTTCCATCTTAACAAGAGGAGGAACTTTTTTCCTTTGAGGGTGGTGGAGCACTGGAACAGGTTGCCCAGGGAGGTGGTTGAATCTCCATCTCTGGAGATATTCAAAACCCAACTAGACCCCATCCTGTGCAATCTGCTCTAGGTTCTCTTGCTCTTGCAGGCGGGTTGGACTAGATGATCTCCAGAGATCACTTCCAACCCCTAACATTCTGTGATTCTGTGATAGTAAATCCCTGCTGCTCCTGTGAGCGTGAATTAGAGGATGATGCTGCAACACTGCCTCTGCTAGGGAGCACTGCAGCAGGGGAGAACCACACAGACTGATGAAGGCTGAGTCACTGCGGAGACCTAAATTCTGGAGAGTCCCTGATGCCCTGAACTGCTTTAGTAATCACTTTAGGCCCAGCTGCTTTTAGTGAGCACTTCACCCTTCTGTGCCAGCATTTCTTACGCAGATAGACAATTTTTAGATTAATTTCTTGATTAGAAGCTCCCAGTTATCCAAGTTCTTTGCTCATCAGTAGTGTGACATTCACAATCTGCCAACACACCACTCTGGAAGATTAAGTAGAATAGATTTGAAATGGTATGTTATTGACATTTCCATTATTTAAGCTTTGGTAGAAAGTGACCAGATGAGGTTTAGATTATATGATCTGACTCACAAAAAAGTTCTGCTGGGAAGAAGGAGGTAAAGAGAAGAGGTATGGTTGGCTCAGATCATCGTCGAGGAGGAGAGGTAGGCAACTTGGATAGATTTGCTCGGGGGATAGATCCAGAAGTGCTTTATAAAATAGTCAAAATGATACGAATGCTTTTTCTAAATACCTCAGGGAAGAAGCAGGAAACAAAAGGACATTAGCAGCAAGCATGAAATGAAAGGGCATTATTAGCCCCAAACTATTGGTATAAATCAGTCACCAGAAAAATTAGGAAGCTGGTTAGGTGATCCTAATCATGAGAAGACCAAGATTCTGGAGGACTTTCAGTGAAGGCAAGACAACTTTACCTGTGAATGGGATTATAGTGCCTGCTTGCCAAAGCCAGCAACAGGCAGGAGGACTCAGGAAATCTTTCCTAGCCCTGTTTTCCCAAGGAACACAGCACTCCTTTAAAATCAATCATCATATTGCTATTACAAAAGTGTAAGAAATAAAAGTACAAGATTCCTGCTCATATTAATGAACAAAGGATATCTCAGGGTTACACAATGATCTTTGTGACAGCTCCTGGATGGAAGGCCCTGACCACAAATTGCCAAAACCACTAGAAGTCTGTTCATTAGATGAACCTCTAAAAATCTACCTCAGTTTGCTTAAATCCTTGTTGTACATGTTCTGTGCTGCAGAAGGTCAAAGCAGCCGGCTAGCAACATTTGTTTTCTTATAACTACTTACATTTCCAAAGACAGAACTGGGTGGACTTTCTAAAGAGGAATAAAATGAGGTTCTTGATTTTTTTTCATCTGCTAGTGTAGATGAAATAACAAATAATCACAGACATACTGAGTGGGGAAGAAGCAATCAAGTATTCAGAGGGCTTTTTTTGTATTAATAATTATAATAATTAAAACTGTCACTGGTAAGTGCTGAAAACATGATGGCCAAAACATTCAACTATGGATGTCTTAATCCAGGCATCTAAATTCAAATCCAGTACGGGACTTCTTTTTAGCATCTCTGGCTTCTAAGGGGCTGATCTACTAAAAAACTGATAATCATTTTATTTCTGAACTGCTTCAAAATCAGTTGTCTTTTCAAGAAAACACTTCAGCACATGCTTAAGTGCTGATGTAAACTGGTACATTATTTGGGAAATTAAACAGAGTTAGGTGCTTAGTTTAAGCATACAATTTAAAACACTTTGGCATAAATTATGCATTTCTGTAAAGATACTCTCAGATAAACAACAACTCAGACATTTTTCCTTACACTAGAACACCTCTAGCCAAAGTGTGAAATGAGGCTATTCCTTTGAACTTGTAGAGAATATCTGAAGCACATTAACTGCCAACTAGGAAAAATGCTCTGCCAAGAAAAAACACAAGACTTTCCAAATTTGATTCCTGGGGGAAAAGTTTGTCATGCTCCCTAAAGCCATGAAGAGAAAACAGTAAATATAATGAAGCATTAAGACCCATCAGGCAGCATGTTTATAGGCAATTGTCTGCTTCACACACCTTGAATTGTATAATGAGACCAAGTGAGTTTTACTACCTAAGAAGTAGAGTAATCATCCTCAAATGAGCTGCCTAGGAAGTATTATTGTTGTTATGAAATGGAATTTATATGTAAAAATAACCAAACAGATGTGAGTATTCAGTAGGTCCTTATTGACATGACTGGGAACAGTGGCAGCCAACAAGAAATTGCCTGTGATTTATTACTAAAGAGAATGGGGTCTAGGAAACCACTTTTTCACTCTTCTATAAACTCTGAAGCAGTTTTCTTTAACTTGAACCTTCCTTGACTCATCATCCTTAGGGGACCAGGACATTTCCATTAGTAGCTAATTGCAAACTTGTCCCAACCTCAAAATTAGTAAATCCCTCTTTGGTTTTAGCTCAAACTAAATTCTTAGAACCCTTAAAATAGTGTTTATAAAGCAGACAGTGAATTGCCTGCTAACTAGAGATGATCAGTCTCAAAGGAGTGCAGAAAGCTCACAGAACATCACCATCAGAAAAGGCAGAAGCAGGCCACAGACAGCACCTCAGCACCAATCCAAAACTGGCAGTATTACAGGAAGGATAAAGAAAGAGGAGAGTAAAACAGGCACCAGGCATGAATACAAGATGGATTTTGGCTACAGAATCATCATTTTTACAGCTTTCTCGAGAAGGAGGGCTGTGATACAGGGGTGAATAAATGAAAGGGGTATATGTGTGACAAAACAGCAGCTCAGTTGTTGAAATCACTCTTTTCCTCCCTCTTTTTCCTTGCTCTTTCTCCCCTGAGTCTTAGGCAGTTCACTCTTCACCTAGCTGGCCCAATAAAACAAAACTTCTCATTTTATGAAGAGGCACACTTTTCTGGGTATGGAGATTTTCAAAGGTAGTACAAAAACCTCATTATTTCTCACTGTAAAGATGGATGGTTGCAGCTCTGAGAGGAAGTAATGAATGTGGAGCTAAATGACATATCCAATATGATCCATGAGAAAGCAGGAGGCTTTCCATACCTAGGTCCTTCAATGCTAACACTAGTCCTTTTGCCATCAGGCTCTGGAAGAAGATGCTGCTAGGTATACTTTGCTGTTACAGCAAAGTCCAGACAGATAATAATGAAATGACTAATCCGTGGTTAATTTTGGTGTGAAGATGTTATTCTCTTATAAAATCTTCCCTTGGTAGCACAAGGAAAATGTTGTATTGGACTAGATAACAGCTGCCTGATTCCATCTTCTCTTTGGTGGGTGCACTCTAGAGAGCATAACTAAGAAGGACATCTCTACATGGAGAGAAGCAGGCTACGAAATGTGAAAAAGTGGGTAAATTATGGCATTTTTGCCCCACATGTGACACTCTGCACAATTACAGGGTTTTTTTAATAGGAACAGAAAAGGAGGAATCTGAGTGTTTTGTGAATTGGTCCAGCTGTCATATGTAAAAGATCTCAGACATGCAGCCCAGAGGATTTGTTTTTCTAAACAAACTTGCAATCATCTGTCTTTTTAAATAAAACTTCCGTGACACACAGAGGAAAATCAGAAAGCAAATGCTGAAAGCTTTCTATGCTCTATTAATTTTATTATGTAAATCCACTCCCCAACTGATATTTTCATTCAAAACTAGCACAAGATCCATCATTATTCCTCAATGTAAAGGGAAGCAAAACAAGTAGCATTCAGGCAAGTACTCTCATTTGGGTTATTATTTTAATACAGCACTATTGTCTGTAGGTAATTTTTACAGCATGTTTGCATAGCAATTTTAGGCTGCTCCTTCCCACAGGCTGCTTAGCTTTGTCAATATTTATTACTATTGCTTTTGTAACTACAATAGAAAACAGAAATGTTTGACTTTAAGCTAACAAGCAGATTTGGAGAAATGGACAAGCAAATCACTTCTCTGCTGTTTGCGTTATCCATCTCCACACCTAATAACACAGCAACAAAAGGAAAGCAAAACTCACAAAGACTGAAACCCCATGGAAATATGTGTAAAGTATCCTCAGTGTCTTAATTTCAGCTCTACTGCCACAGATGAGTATTAAATAGTTGGTTAAAAACCGGTTTTAAGGTAGTTAATGTAACAAAAGGTCACCTAATCCTATGGACATACAGACAAATAAATGTACATATTTCGTGTAACTGCTACCTTCCCTAAATACTTGGAAGAAGTGTCCCACAATGGCATGGTCTGTGAATTGTGCTTGGTCTAAAGGCCAAACACAGGGTTGGACTGCACTATGAATACTGCAGAAGAGGAAGTTGAGAGGGGATCTTCTCAATGCCTATTAGTATCTAAAGGGTGGGGGTGAAAAGGATGGGGCTGGACTCTTCTCAGTGGGATGTAGCTCTGGCTGGTGAAGCTCCTGCTCTGCTGGTTGTTATTGTTCTTGGCTCTGTACCCCTCACGGAGCTGCTGGCTTTTGCTTTTCCCTGAGAGAGCTGGAAAAGATGCTGTAATAAAGCATCAATGAAGGTATTAATGATGTCTGTGCGGATATTTTCTGATAATGGATTGGCTGAACCTAAGACAAGAGAGTTTGGTTAATAGCCTCACAGGTAAGAGGAGTTTAGAAAATGGAAAACTTCAACTCCAGAGCCAAGCAAACAAAATTCACTGCCTCCAATGCTGAAATTGCCATTTAGAAACCCAAGAGAGCAGTTATTCAGAGATGCTGAGCCAAACTGGAGGTGTTTGAGGCCAAACCTGAAGAAGTTCCTATTGTATGTGGGAATGGAAAGAGTGTTTACAGCACCTGTCAAGGCTGAAATAAACTGATCAGGAGGAAAGAAAGAGCTAGGATTCAGAAAAAGCCAAAAGCCTGCATCCAACTTGACATTCAGACTCTTGACATGGTGGTTCACTTTTCAAGATCCACTACACATCTCCTGACACTAAGCAGAATTCCAGTTGGGGCCGGAAGAAGAGATTCTGAAAAATCACATGCAAAAGCCTGTGGCTCCAGTTGACACTGGGCAGCTCAGTACTATCACATTTTTCACAGTTCTGTTTTCAGCCAGTTTTGAGTAGGGCTTACTTGCTTATAGTTGCATTTTGCTTATCCTTAAGTGCTGTGAGCATGTTTTGGGTGTCTGGATTTTATGGCTCAATTATTTTACTATGCAGTGTCCATGTTTTACCAAAGGAAAAAGGCAACTAAATTTTCCAATTATCAAAGCAATGTAGGACTTGCATATCATAATGAAGCTGTTAACAAAAATGTTACATTTTCATTAGCTAAAAGGCTATTTATCCCTAATGAGCCGTTAAAGATTAAGGGCAAAATTCTGCTTTCAGTTACACCAGTGTAGATCCGTAATCCATTTGAATGCCTCTGGATTTATATTGGTGTCAGGGAAAGCAGAATTTGGCCTGAACGCTCTTGGATTTGACTTTGTAATCTGTTTCCACTTTAAGAAAGTTATTATTCACCAGTAAGGACCAATTAATAACAGGAATAATGGGGGGAAGGAGAAATCAAAGGGACCTTTTTTTTTTTGTAACCTCTGAATACTTTTAGAACACAATACACCTTAAAAAGTACAAACTATAGCCTAAAATGTCTCAAGCAAGAACACATTTGAAGAGTGCTTTGTAGTCTAGATGCTGATGGACATCTACATCTGCATTGCAGAGATGTTGAAGCTGGCCCCTTTCTAGGGCTTCCCTGTTAAAATAATAGTAACTGACAAGCAGTTGACCAACAGTAGGAATGTGGTCTGGGACCAGTGAGAGCCTTCTGAGCTGTAGCCTACCCCAGCAAAACATTTTCGGCACAATATTCAGTGTTATTAAACATCTGAGAGAATTTCTGAGTTGTGGCCTTTAAAATGGAGACAATTTATATGTAGTGAGAGTTTGTCACTAGCTTTAGTGAAGCAAGAATCTTGCCTTGCAAGATTTATACCAAACTGATTGTAGGTGATAGATTTATACAATATAGCAGATTACAGGTATGTAAGAGCCTCCCAGGCCAGAAGATCTCCTTTACTGTAAAATATGCTGTAAGAATGTTTATATGACTAATAGACTTAAATATTTCAAGTGTCAAGATCTTGAAAAATGAACAGAAATTATCAATTTGAAAAGCAAATATACAACAATAGCAGAGACTCTGTACAAAGAATCTGAGAGTAAGTAACATCTCCTGTATAGGAACATAGCTCAGCCAGGGGCTGACTAGTGATCTTCACAGCAAACATTCTGGGTGTAATTTTCACCAAATTTCTTTGTGTCACTTCATAACTGTAGGATGATGTATGTGGTTACACAAAGGTTACATCTGGCCCCTTAGATGAATTGATACATTTGATTGGTAAAAGACCTTTCACAGCTGTTCGTGGTATTTCTGCATCCTGTGTTTTTGCTGCAGCTCTTTAAAATGTTTGGAGTAACAGCTAAGATTCTAGGACAACTACTAATGTAATAAATTTCTCCCCAATTTAGCATTACATCAACCCAAGAAAGGTAGTCTAGCCTTTACAGCTGCAAAGGTAACGTGTGTGAAAATACAACAGAAGATAATATTAAGGCCTCAGAACTAAGAGAGATGGGCATGGCCTGTGAGATTGATCCCAATGTATCAGCCTAACAACTGGATTTAATAGCGTAAAGCATTAAAGAGAAGCTGCTATTGCCAAGATCGTCAGAATCTCTAAAACAATCAACTTTCTTATAGTTTGAAGACTATATTTCACAGCAACATGTGTTAGGAAGTCTGTTGACTCTTCAGATTACTAAACACAAGGAGATTTGATCACCCTAAGATTCCAGGTTGCATTTTTGGTTAGCAGAGACTCCTGCAGGGGGCAAAGTTCCCTTTCTTCTCCCAGTCTCATCTCCTTTCAGCTATCCTCATGGGTTTCTTCTTTATCTAAAGTTTTGGAAGCAAAGTTCTGTTTACTGTTCTGCATTCTTGTACAGTAACAGCAGTAACTGTAACTAGAAAGGATCAAGTTCTTGCTTGCCCCAGTTTTTACAAATCAGCAGATTGTTGCTAATACACATTTTTTCTGTCTTCCATGACAGATTTATCAATTCCTTTTATCTACTTTCATCTAGGGAAGTATTTGCCATCAGTAAACAAATAATATAAATATAATTAAATACAAAAGAGAAGGGAGATGCCTTGCACTGAATGAATTATTACCCAGGAAAATATTCTAATAAGCATGAATAAAACAATGTTTACTGTAAAAGAAGTAGAAACATGCAGCTGCATAAACATTTCTCAGTATTAATGGAAGTATGATTGCTCACTCTCCCTTTCTTTACTCAGTTGAATTCACTCTGTAATCCTATAAGCCTAAACCCTGGAGAGTATAAACAGAGGTAGAGTCACTGAGGGCTAGCATTAATTCCCATTACATGGCAGACAGCTACAGGTAAAATATTAACTTACAGGGAAACACAGCCTTTAAGAATCAGTGAATCCACTCTGAGTATCTGCATGGAGCTAATGAGGGGAAAAAAAACCCGCTTTTGGAGCAAGGAGGTTCCTACAGTGACAATGACAGTATTTCAAGTTGAAATGTCCCAGCATCTTCCTTCCAAAATACTCTTACCTCCTCTTGTTTTGATAACAAGAACAAAGAGTTGTAAGCAAATAGCAAGGGACTAAGATAGAGATAGCACCAAACCCACTTCAGCTCTCACCCACATCACTCAGCTCTGCAGTTTGTAACACTTGTATTTTCCCATTCTTTGGAGGTAAAGCAGCAATTTTATCACTTCACTACTGCTGGGCTGGAGCATAACTAAAGGAATCAATTTTCCCGGGTTAAACAGGAAGCCTGTGACAAAGCAATGAAATTAGCCTAAGACTCCTAAGTACAGTCCCTGGCCTCTGAAGTATTTTTTCTTCTACTCTTTGGGGTTAAAGGGTGTGAAAGCAGATCTATTTCTTTGATAGTCTCTACAGGAGAAAAAGGGAACCCAGTACACAGGTTCAGGAGGTTCTGTTATTTTGTGGTTCAAGTTACTGCATGGTTTGTCCTGCAGGACACATCAACCTGCCATGTTTTCAATCCTTGCTTAAATTCTCTATTTCTTTTGTTTCCACTTGCTTGTTTCTCCATTTTTCATCCTCACTACCTTACCTCTGCCACCTGGGCTACCATTTATTCACTTTTCTTCCTTTTCACATGTTGATCACATATTTGTATGGTGTCTGCAGTAGAAGCCAGTGGGGGAATGATGCACCTACTGCTGATCTGTAGCATACACAGAGGATAAGATGAACCCAATTCTTCTTTGCATCTTGGGTATCTGAGTGAGAGGACTCTAGGGATCTCTGGTGCTCCTAGCTAACTACCCTGTACTTGGGTATTGAGGTTTAAAGTCCTAGGAGATTATCAGCCACTGTAGAATTTGCTTTCAAATTCAAAGTGCAAAAAGGCAGATTCAGTATTCTGTCTCTAAAGAGCGTGATGATTTCAAAGCCACAGGGCATAAAGCTCCAGGTTTCCAGGTTGTGATGAATATGAATGTCACAACAAATTAGCAGGTAAGTCTTTGGAAAGCATAAGTGAAAAGTCAGCCTTGAAAGACAGTCCCTGAAAGTATTACTGAGGACCTTGCAAGTGAGCAAAAGTACTTTAAAATCAATATAAAACGTCAATCATAACAAACAGATTTCAGTGCTGCATTTGTGTCTGATGCGAAAAGTGAAGCTTGTAATCAGACTACCAAACTAACTATTATTTAGGACTCAGGAGAAGATTTGGCCCTAGGCCTCTTGGGTCAAAGACCAGTGCCACAAATATTCTGTTCCATATATTGTTTGTCTTCCATTCCCCATTCAGTTTAACTTCTAAGTCTCATCTGACCTTTCAAAAACATTCATTTCTTCATCTCTAACCTTAAAGAACTTGCATCAGTTCTGCATGGGCTTCCAAATGCCCTCACTGCTGTTATCAGTCAGAAAGCCTTGTTCCAAAGCATCATCCCAATCTCTTTTAGTTTGTGGCTTTTTACACTTCTGTTCCCATTAGTGTATTGGTAAAAATAAAAAGCAACCTCTACTGACAAAACTCCTTGCAGAAGTCCATGAAATGAAACCTACTATTTCCCACAGGGATCCTAGCACATTTACTTTAAAATTTCAGAGGGAAGCTGAATCCTATTATTGATATGCCACTGATTTATATCAGGAAGGCTCAACATCCAGCTACAATTTATCTTGGCCTAGTGTTTGTAAAATGAAGCATTCAATATTGTGTCCTTTGACAAATGTATATAGGCACTGGATCCCAGAGGTAGCTCTAACAAATGGTTTTATTCGTGCATCATTCTAGAAATGCCTAAACCCAGCAGCTTCACAGAATTGCTTTTGTAGGTTCACACTAAACAGTCTCACTGCTTTTGTAGAGAATTAAACCAAACCACTAACCCTCCAGCTCAAAAGCTCCAGAACTCATTTACTTTTAAGCAAAATAATTAAAAGAAAAACACTAACCACTAAGACTTCACCTTTAGAGTCAAACAGCCTGATTGAATTCGTCCCTGGAAATCTTACAGCAGTAGGGAAAGAAATGCACATTAAAGCTAGTGTTTCCCTTCACAGAATCACAGAATAACTGTTAGTGGTTGGAAGGGACCTCTGGAGATCATGGAGTCCAACCTTCCCTGTAGTAGAGTTCTGAATATCTCCAGAGAAGGAGACTCAACCACCTCCCTGGGCAGCTTCTTCCAGTGTTCCACCACTTTCACAGTAAAAAAGTTCCTCTTCATGTTAAGATGGAACCTCCTGTGTGCTATTTTTTTCCCACTGCCTCTAATCCTGCCACTAGGTATCCCAGAAAAAAGGCTTCCAAGTCAATAGAAGTGAGAATCTTTTTGGTTTGGATGCAGTCATTTATCTAATCTTACCATAAATACTGTATGACTCTGTTAAGACTGATTTAATGGCAGCTGTATGAATAAAAAAATTTGTTGACCTAAAGTACCAGCTCTGCTGCTGCCCTGAAGACAAGATGCCTGCTGGAGCTGAGGATGTGGGGTGAAGCCCCAGAGCTATGTCCTGGCCTATGATACATTTCCATTAACAGTGGAAATTTGAATCCCTTGGATCCTGAGCAGCTCACACTGGAAGAGGGTGGTCTAGCACAAATTCTTCTGTGGCAGGACACAACTTATGAGTTGTTTATGGAAAGCAGACTGCAGACAGATGCACAGGGATTGCCATGAGGATGTTGACATTTCGAGTTGGAAGTGCTCTGTGTTACCATGGTATTCAGGGTACTTGGGGCACTGCAGGAGCTGTGTACACATTTCTCAGAGGACTCTGAGCATCTGCTCATTAATGTCTAGTTTTTGGCTCCAGAACAGCCAGGTGGTAGGTTAGAGTCACCCATATTTCATGGCACCTGGGGGAACAGACTCACCCTTTGCCACCCAAATGGGATTTTTCAGCCCACAGCTTTAATCACCACTATTCACCACAGAAAATTCTTCACTGGCTGCAGCCATGGAGAAACACAGATGTAAGAGAACCATCCCTGCCTGTGTCCTTTCCCAGCTACTGCTGACCTGCATATGACCAAAACTATTAGCTTTCCTAGAGACCTCGTTTCTTATACACATATGCTTCCTGTCAGTGAGAGAGTAAGCAGGGCTCAGAGGATATAAAAATACATTGCACTATCAGCCCAGAGAACAGGCCTGGGCTCTGAAATTGAAGTTGAGCCTACTGTGCAGCACAGCAATGTGTCTAGCCAACTGGCTAGCCTGGGTAGTGCTGCTTGGCTCTACCACTAAATTCTCCAGGCAGTCTCAGTATGCCTCTGTGGAGATGACATCATGAGAGCAAAATGAAATGAGACTATTTAAATGCAAGGCTATCATGGTGCTGGTACAATGTGAAAATGAAACTAACTCCATGTAACCCCACAGGGAGCAAGTTACAGTTTGAGAGAGAAATAAAACAATGTAAATGGATGTTACAGTGGACTTAAAGAGCCCACTGAGGCCAGGGTCTGTTGCTCAATTTGTTTGGGCATTCAGCTTAATTTGTGCCATATATCTTCAGCTGGATGCATTGTTTTACTGAATAGCTATTAACTAAAATTAACATGCAGGAAAGCACGTTGGTGTTCAGGCAGGGTTTGACCTAAGCTGTGAAAAGCAAAGACACTGTGGAAGTCTGGCATTTCCTTCCTAAGTTGGAAATGTCACTGAAGTAACTCAGTGATGCAGAATCACACAATTATGAGGGTTCCGGTACAGTCAAAGAAAGATGTTGATAAACTCAATGGAAACTAACAAGTGAAAACATAAATTATATGGGAATGTGGGGATCCAGTCTGAATGGAGGTTACTGGTAGAAGGGAGTGGGAAAAGAAAATGCAGTGTCATCAGCAAGCATTTGGAAGGTGTGAAAGAGCAAAAAGATCGTTTTAGTCCTTAGGGGAACTATCTAGGTGTAATGATGCAAAATGGAGAACAAGAACTACCAGTCTGATTACCAGAAATAGCCTTGCATTAGTGAGATCTGATGGGCTGGGACAAGGTCTCCCTTGGAAACAAGAGATTTCATTTGGATCTCTACTAGGTGTGCTGGGATTCCGAGTACAGAAAAACACGTTCATGCACTCCTTAGCATAACAGCAATGATGTACTCATGAAGTACATGCTGCAGTTGTCCTAAGCAATGACACCAGAAACATATGACAAACTTGGCTTCTTGACAGCCATGCTGGAGGTGATGCTATGGATGCTTCACCAGACATCTTATGGTCTAAAGGTCTGCCTAGGCAAAACTTCCAGCTGGAACAGAAGATAAGCAGGTAGACCCAGAGGCACAGTCATCTACCCACTGCAGTGCTCCCACAGCTCACCTCTTTCATGTATTTAATAATAATAAAAATGCAAGTAGATATCTATTTCCTGGATGATCACGAACTTTAGTCTACATGACACCAAAATATTTTAACCTTTTTTGAAGAAGAACCCAAGATTTATCAGAAGTTTCACAGCAACAAGAAGGGATAGTAAAATTCTCCTTCTACCTGCTTGTGGCAAAAGGAAAGACAGACAACAGAGAACTAGGTCACTCAAGTTCTTTTATTGAGATGCATTACTGCAGTGACAGAATACAGATGCTCCCAAGGAAGGATTATAGTTCATAAGGCCTATAATGTCAACAATATTGAGTGACTCTGTAATCCAAAGAACCAGAAGTATTTCAACATGTCCTTAAAGAGCACTTCATCTATGGCAATTGGCCTTACCAAAAAATCCCTGGGAAATTTTGGCTTAGAACTACATGCGGTCACTATATAACTCCTGCTCTGTTAAAGGTATCTGCTACTCATATAATAAAAATAATAATGTTAAAAAGATGAAAAACAGAACAGATCTCAATTAGTCTGGATTAGGGATCAAAGATGATAGATGTTACAGCAGTTTTCAGGAGACAGGAGAGAAATTAACATTAAAACTGTGTTTGTTGTCCAGCAGCATCATTATGAAACTGCAAAGAACTAAGAAAAAAGTACAAGGAAATACAGCAGGATTTGAAACCACTGAATTGGGGGTGGGGAGGGAAAAGCAACCCTTTTAAGATCCAAACCAGTTATGGTTGCAAATTATCACCCTGACCATATTTAAGGAACTTACTAAGGACTAGAAAACAATGCAGCTGAAGGCATAGACAGACTCAGGAAAAGATAAAACATTATTAGCTTTCAAAAAATCAGGAATACGGAAGAAAAACACAAAATAAAAATCCCAAGGAAAAACAAAAAGCTGCACCCTGTATCTCACACAGTTGTTTGGCATCTGAAAGAGCTTGGAGTTGGGGCAGGAGGTCAGTTCAGGTAGTGCAGCTCTCCTAGCACTTGTTTATTGTGCCTAGCTGAACAAGTTTGTAACATGATTTCCACACCTTTTCTCCAACTCTTCTGAAGGCACACAGCAGACTAGAGTCAAGAGAGAGAATTCCACAGAGAGCTGAAGTGACTCACTGTATTCTCAGGCATCAACAGAAAATGAATACAAACATTTAAAGCTACTGTGCTGCAGACTGGTGCCTGCCATCTAACGTGAAGAGACCCAAGCTTTCAAATTCCATGGCTAGGTTTCAGGTCGAACAGTCTCCCTCCTAATCAGCAAGGCTGTTATTAGGTCCAGCTAGCCTATTTCCAAGCCATCAAAGGATTGGACTCTGGGAAGATTCTGATCTCTGGGTAGGTGACAGTTACAAATGATCTGTGCAGGCCCTATGACAGGCTGCTCACTTGGTAACTGATGAGCTGGTGTCCTGGAGAGCAGAGCCCATGTATTTAGCAAATGACAAAACTGCTATGTTTATCAAATCTGTGTGGATAGTAAAGAAAAGCAAATACAGGTTTTACACTAAATGCCCATGATGGATAGATTCATCTTACTGTGTGCTACTTGATTCCAATGTATTCATTCAAACTACAGATGTAATTCCAAATTTTCCTTAAATTTATTCTTGTTTACAGGAACTCTTAAAGTACTGTGCTTCCAGGGGTTTGCAAATGACAAAGTACTCTACTCTGCTCGGGGGAAGTATTTGAGTCCATATCCTGAATTAAGTCTGCAACGCGCTCTTGCTAGCTGCAATAAATAAAGGTTAGGCTTTGATTTGTCAATGTGACAGCGTAAATCAAAATTAGAGGGAACAGAACCCAAACCACAGAGCATCTATGAAATCAGGAGGGGTGGAGAAGATGGTTCTGCTTCTTCCACAAAGCTCTGGCCAAAATCTAAGCCGCTTTGAAAAAGGAAAAAGCTCAAACCTCACGTTTAGAGGGACCCCAGACACTTCATCTTTGTGTTCCACAGTGTGCAAATCCATGTTTTACCATCAAAATATATCACAATACTATGGTTAAAAAAGTTGTTTATACTAAAGGAGAGAATTCTGTGAGGTTTTAAGCTTCCCAGGTGACTAGTTCTGGGTCTTTGAAGACCACCTGTGGGGGATGAGAGATCCCCATCCCTGGAAGTTTTGAAGGCCAGACTGGATGGGGCTCTGAGCAACCTGACCTAGTGCAAGGTGTCCCTGCCCATGGCAGTGGAGTTGGAACCAGATGATGTTTAAGGTCCCTACCAACCCTGACAATTCTATGATTCTATAGATAATTCCTTTTTTTTTTTTTTTACCCCTTTCCTTTCTACACATCACATACAGCTTTATGAGGCACCTTTGCACCAGAACCTCTAAAGCCTCATGAAGCCTGAGAAAGCTGTAGTTTTGCCAAGGTTTTTGGGGGTTCTTGTGGGTTTTTTCTGTATTCTCTATTCAGGTAGCAAAAAATCCTAACTCAATTGTCTCAGCATGACAGTTTCTTTGGTGCATTTTTTCTATTACCTATTCACTAGGTCATCTTGATTGACTGGAAGAGGCAAGTAAAAACATGATCTCCTTAAGTCCAATGAGGCCCTGCAGTCACCAGCATACTATCTCAAAATTCAATTTTCTGTTAGAAGAGGCAGGACTTCCTATGTTACTCTTTTAAAATAACAAAGACACAGCGTAGCCTTGTCTTTGTGAAAACACCACATCACTCCTACCTGCTTCTAAGACTAGCTTCAGAATTCAGATTTTCACAGGCCAACCTGCAATTCAGTCTCTGTGACCTGGGCAAAGGTCGTTCTCCTCAGGGATGAGTTTTCTGACCTTCTAAAGATGGGGGAATCAAGTTCAATAAGCAGCTTCAACAGCAAACCCTTCATCTCTGACCTCCAGGCTGGATTACTGCAACTCATGAGACTGGTACAGTGAAACATGCTAATAGATTGCACATTAAGAGTCACTGATGTAGCAGTACCTAGGGTGAAAGTCTCTATAGGAAGAGTTGAAGATGCCCTGCATTACTTGCAGCCATTGCCATACTCCATGGGTTAAGCCACTTCTTGCCTAGGCTCTTACCTATCAAAGCTTTTGTTATTTTAAAACAGAGGGAGGAAAAGAGTAGTAGCTAGAGTAGCTAGCTGGATTTATCCTTACATTTTTTACACAGGCAACAAAGTTTAAAGTAGAAAAGCAGGGAATAAGAAAACATGTTAGATGGATGAAGCTTTAGAGGGAGACAAAGCTCACAAAGAGAGAGAAGAGCTGTGCTTCTGGCTCCTGCAGGAAAGACTTACATGCATGTGTTTTGTTCCTATAATTCCAGGACGTACAGAGGCTATAAAAATGACACCAAGACCAAATGACTGTAAGAAACATTTTGTTAACACATTTTATTAATACAATTTATTAATATTAAGCCATTACAGCAAAGTTTTTCTATACAGGCAAAAAGGCATTTTTATTATTGTATAAAACCAAAGCAAAATGGGTATAAATGTTGGGGGGTGGGTTGCTGAGTAAAACACAAGAGCTGGAAAAACTGAACATGCGGGCACTGACTCCTCAAAAATTAGAACTCTGAAAAGCACAAATACAGCTGGAATTGGAAACTCCTATGAGTGAACGTTGTCAGAAGCTAGAAATGGTGATGAAAGAACCGACAAGGAGAGGAATATTGCTGGACCTTGTACTAACAAATAAAGAGGGACTCGTTGAAGATGTGAATGGTGACAAGAGCACGGGAACAGGCTGCCCAGGAGTGCTGTGGAGTCTCCTTCTCTG
>VWZO01000732.1:5057334-5082333 GCA_013396975.1 Bucco capensis
GGGGGGGAGTTGTGCAAAGAGGAAGGAGATGGGGAGAGAGAGTGGGAGGGCAAGATAGCTAAGTGAGTCAGGTAAGATCAAGTACTGTTCTGTACACACTGACATGACCAAAGAAAAGCAACTTCAATAACTAGATGAAAAAACATCCTTTAAAGTTTGTAGAAAATATTGGCAATTGGGTCAAATACCCAATCCCCTATGCAATTCTAGAAAGCAAGCAGCAGGGGAGTTAAGAAATACCACTTTTCAAGCATGTCCTTGCATCTTTTTGTGGCCCTTTTGGGTTGACCTCAGCTACCATCTGAATAGGTCAAAAGTGGTATCTGAGACTATCAAGAACTTTGGAGCTTCCCATAAGGTTTATCAACTTTTCAGCCTATTTAGCACTTTCGATAGCTTCTGTTGCTTATGCATGGCTCACCTTAACTCTGCTTTTTCCCGTCAACTTGATGTTGTAGTGAAGTTTGCTCACCCTAATTCTGTGGCACTTGGCGAGTTTTCTAAATTGCATTGTAGAAATTGGATTGTGTAGAAAATTCATTATGAGAACCTAATAGAAACTGGAGGGCTGTTATCACAGCCTCACTCCTGAAGAGTTAAAAACACAACTGGTATCATTCTGATGGAACTCACTTCGGAAAGCAGTCTTTGTACTTGCCATTACAAACAGCAGAAAGAATTACCATAAGGCTGTCTACAATATATCTCAATATAGCTATAGAAAACATCTTTCTCATGAAAATCTACATGCCAATGAAAGCTGAAGGGAAAAGTAATCAGGTCAAATAATATAGCATATGCCACGAGCAAAACTTCTTACTTCCCCTTGTTAAATGAACTGTTCTAAGAAGAACTATCAGAGCTCCTTGCTATCTGACAGACTTTACACAAAACAGCACCAAAATGACCAGATTCCAAAGCCTTACTATCTTTCTCTTTGCCTGTTCCCTGCAGTTCCAGCTGCAATTCCAACAATATGAACAACTGTATGAAAGGTATTACACAGGTGATTAAGTTACACCTCAGATTTCCATCAACTGCTATCCCACCAAATGTTGGTTATGATTTGCTAATCAGTCCGGTATTGACAGAAGACTATTTCAAATGGAAATATTTTAGTAAGCTGTAACAGAAGTTTTAGGAACATCAATCTTATAAGGTGATAAGGATCAACAAATAGAAGACTGCTTTCATGAAATATGCTTATGCTTAAGGTATAATGACTCCTCCACATACCCTTTTCAACTTTTATGCTCCAGTCAATGTTATTATAATTGAGCTCTACTGAATTACTTTTCTAGTGGTTAAATACTGTACACGCTGTAGTGTGAAGAGACATCATGTAATGTATACTAATTAAGCCATTAGATCTGTGCAGAAGATCCTATCTGAAATATAAAATTAGCAGGAATTAAACCTCTCAAAGGATTAATGAAATGTTATGGAGCCATTCACTTCCAGGTCAACAGGTTCAATTCCAGCTTAGTTTAATAGTTATAATGAATTTATGTGCTGGTGATAACAATTGTCTGCATCCACTCGTAAATCAGGGTAAGAACCTCTGGCTCGTATCAAGAACAGCAGACTGGAACCAGCACAGGCGGAACAATGTAGCCAGGAATATTATGCTAGCCCTGTATTTGGCATGTTGCCCCAGGCTCCAGATCAAAGAGCACATTTACTGGAGGGCTGCAATATGTGTAGGCAGCAATGAAGGACACCAGAGACACTGTCAGTTCTCTTTACAGATCTGTGAACAATTGCCAGACCGAGCAATAAAGTTATCATAGAGTAGAATGCTCTGCCTTTTATTGGACTTAGCCAAGAGTCAACTCTGCTTCTCCTGGTTTCTCTTAGCCTTTCCTGCTTCTAGCAGAGGCATCTGCAGCACAAGAAGATGCGAAAGAAGAATTGTAGCCAACTTCTTTCACCGAGTGAAGCAGCTTGAAAGCAGCTTTATTCTGCAGTGGAGCAGCTGATCTTGTTTAACGGGTTCCTTTTCTGGTTTTGTTCTCTTTCTAGAAGTTTCCTCTCGCAGGGGGACAAGAAAAACGAGTGAGAAGATGAGGAGCCGGTCGCTCTATGGAGTGACTCACAGGACATCTGGGCATTGCCCCACCTCTCCGGCTAGAACAGTCACCCTCAGGGAGCACAAGCGACCCAGGAATGCGGCAAACCGGGGCAGGCAAACAGGCACTTGGTGCCGCAGCAGAAGGGCATGGCACGGGTTTGCACAGCCAGGGTGAGCTGAGTGCAGTCCTCTAATGCCGGGAGCTCACTGGCTGTTACCAGTGTTGTGTGTCATTAGAGATATTCAGGGAGAAATAGTTAGCACTTGACTCTCTGGGTCTGCACCATCCACCCCAGTGGTGACCGATGCCGCCACCCAGACAGAGGTAAGGAAGATAGAGGTAGCAGCTCAGACCATGGGATGTAGTAAATGCATAGACCTCTCCTGCAGGGCAGGACTGATGTCAGTCTTGCATGTAACAAGGTGTAGACAAGTGGTGGACCTTCTGCAGCCGACAGTGAGAAGGCTAAGGGACATTTGAGACGCAGAGAGGGATGTAATTGTTTTTAAATACACACCAAGGTGAACCCACAGCCTAATTCTGGAGAGCAAAGAGCTCCGCCAAAACAGAAATGGAAGATCGTAAAGTCAAAATCCCAAAGGAGTAACAGACTCCCCCCCCAAACCCAAGGTGCCCCTGGAGAACCACTCTGCATTTCTCCAGACTAAAGGGAAAGAACAACCCAAGCAAAATAAGTCACTACAGCAGAGGAAGGCAGGACACTCAGCTCCCCATATAATAACCGGTACCCAAAAGAAACAGCGAAGGGTAACAGTAGTGGAGAGTCTCTTCTCTGGGGCATTGAGGGACCCGTTTGCAGACCTGACCCACTTAATAAAGACATCTGCAGCTTACCAGGGGCTCAAATCAAGGACATCACTCAAAGATTGCCAAAACTCGTGCATTCTACTGATTACTACCCTCTTTTACTATTACATGTGGGCACCAATGATACGAGAAGGGGTAATGTGAAAACTATAAGGAAGGATTACAGGGTGCTTGGAGCAGCAGTGAAAGCCTCGGGAGCATAGTAGTGTTGTCATCAATCCTCCCAGTCAAAGGAAAGGGGCCGGAAAGGGCAGACAGAATTAGTAATAGATGGTTGAATGGTGCCAAAATCAGGGCTTTGGCTACCTTGACCATAAGGCTCTTTTTTATACCTGCAAGATGTCGCTGGAACCAAGGGTGATGATATCTCACTCTCTCTTTCCTCTCTCCTTCTCTTTTCCTTTCTATCTTTAAGGCACTAGAGACCAAAAGCTTTCCAAAATACCCAGGAAATTATTAACCCCTCAGTATGGTATCAGGAGGGGGAAACTGGGAAAATAGATATGGATCTTAGTCGTTCAAATAACAGACCCGCATTGCCCAATTAGAATTAAACAATACCCCATACCGATGGAGGATCAAAGGGGATTGAAACCAGTAGTAGATAGACTTTTAGAAAAAGGGACTTTGGAACCGTGCATGTCACCTCACAATACACCGATCCTTCCTGTAAGGAAACCGGATGGGTCATACCAAATGGTGCAGGACTTGAGAGCTGTAAATCAGCGAACAGTCACTAAATTTCCTGTGGTAGCTAACCCCTACACTCTTTTTAAGTCACATCTCTCCCAAACATATTTGGTATAGTGTTAACGACTTGAAGGATGCTTTTTGGGCTTGCCCTCTAGATGAGGGGTCCAGAGATTATTTTGCCTTTGAGTGGGAAGATCCCAAAATGGGACAAAAACAACAATTAAGGTGGACAGTGATACCACAAGGGTTTACAGAGTCACCAAATTTGTTTGGGCAAACTTTGCAAAAACTTTTGCAGGATTTCACATTGCCCAAAGAAGTGAAACTATTACAATATGTGGATGATTGATTAATAGCAGGAGAGACTGAGGAATGTGGAGGTTATGGAGTCAGGAAGTGACCTTGGAGACAGTAAAGTACCATAGAGCAGAGGCGTAGCAAAGCAGAGAACTTGGCAATATGCAAATGCTAACCAATGGTGCCATATTATGGTTATATGTAACCAGTAGCAAAGAGACACATGTGCTAGAGAAAAGGTATATAAGAAGACACTTTTAAGTTAATAAAGAGGCTTGAATTTGCTGCTTCACCATAAGATGAAACCTGTGCAGTGTCATTTGTCTGCCCCAACCGTGACAGTGGAAGAGATTCAAAAAGCCACTATTAGGTTATTAAATTTTCTAGGGGAAAAGGGGCTAAAGGTGTCCCGATCAAAATTACAATTTGCAGAACAAGAAGTGAAACACTTAGGACACTGGTTAAGTAAGGGAAGTAAGTTAGATCCCGAGAGGGTATCAGGAATTCTAGCTTTAAGACCCCCTCAAACTAAGAAAGAAATCAGGCAAGTATTGGGATTACTGGAAATCCCAAGAAGCTGCCATGTACTGCTGACAGCAAAGTCTTACCCTGCTACCAACCACACCTTGTGATCATCCTGCTCCCACATCAAAAGCTCCCAAGATCTGGAGAAACAAGGATTTTCAGCAAGGAGAATGTTGATGGCGATAAAAGAGCTTAGAAGAGACTTGCACATAGGAATTAGTTCTTAAACCAAGGGACTGACATACCAACACCACAGCAGGGGGGGAAGCAAGCTGTGGCAGCCTACATAATACATGGAAAAGCATCAAGCTTGCATGACTGTTCTCTTTATAATGACTACAAACAGAATTCACAGACAGCTTTCCAACAGCTGTTTGCTTTGCTTTCCTGGCACTTACGTATTTCAAGTTAAAAAATAAATAAATAAATAAACACGACAAACCTAAAGTTACAAGGAGCCCTTTTCAACACAAAACTGCCTTGAATACACATCCTCTGCTTATCAAATCTCTCGCACTGCCACTACAGGAAATCCATTAAGAGATTTAGTAAAATTTGTACTATATAGTTAGGCTCTTAAGAGGAAGCTGTGAAGTACAGCATGTAGTGGTGTTGGTGGTGGAAACACAGATGCATTTTTACTGATTATCTTTTTTCACTGTACCACTATGCCCCATGATATGAAAAGACTCATGATATGAGTCTTTAAAGTACTGCATTCCTTCAACAACACTGCTAGATCTACTTGCCCTGTGGCATCCTAAATTATGCAACTGCAACAAAAGGTTTCTACAGATCCTCAGGAGCTTGCAACCACAGCATTTTCCTAAGGGATGTATTTTGAAATTATTATTATTATTACCATCATTATTAACCTGTTAATATATTATTGTTTTATATATTAAAGTATTATATATAATAATATACCATTATATATACAAACACCACTTGAAGTATGTTGATTTGAGAAGTGCAATTTGCACTGTGGCTTCTCAAACCTTTGGAAAGGAACATTTTTTCTAATTTTTCTGTTCAAGAGAGAAAAATTACTTTAACGATATGGACAGATAGATAGTATTGAGTAAGAATTGAAGGAAAAAGTGCCCCTGAAGAGGCAGATGAGCACAAGGCATTTTCTGTGTTGGACAAAAGGGAAGCAGAGATAAGAACACCCACCCACCCCCCAAAGCGCCTGAGCAAGTAAAACCTGAAATTCTCAACAACCCAGTTTCGACGTTAAAACTAGTGGTTTAATGTAAAGGCCTAACTGTGTGTGTATTTCATACATCTGTGTATATATAAGGTTTGTAAGGAGAGATGTAAGTATTATTAGACCAGTATAGGTGGGAAAAGTACATAAGCCTTTTATCAGTCTAATGAGTTACTACCTCTCTCTTCAAACCTTTTCTATCACATCACCATCATCATAGTAAACAAGACCATTTACATACACATTAACAAAATCTCCCTTAGTGAACTTAAAAACTGCATATCCACCAATCCACTGCAATATGTTAGCCACGTTAACAACAGAAGTAAGAAACTTGTGTAGTTTCATACTTCATCTTCAATGACATAAAAACTCTCTACATTCTCCTTAGTTCTAACAGAATAAACTAGGAAAGTCCATAGGGAAATCTAAATGGTGTGTTTTTCTGTTTACCTTTGGGTGACAATATCCAAATGCTTCAACACATCACTGAATGTCAGTTAGAAACACTCCTGTCACTAAGAATAAAAATGAATGGACGAATAATGGCCAGGCTGGACCAGCCTCTTGCCAGCAGTACTGAGCAGAGATTTAAAGCACCGCTTGTGAATAATATCCAGCCAATCTAGAGCTACCTAATCAGCCATAGAATCATCAAAATTACAGAAACATCAACTTACCTCTGCATAGGTAATATATGCAGTTGCTGGTGTTTCTCACAGGACTCTAGTTCACTGACTGAAGTCACTAAAAGGATTACTCATTTCACAGTCTGTTTTTCCAACTACATTCACTGACAGCACTGAAGAGGTTATTTTTTCCCTTTTAAAAGCTTGCATTCTGAGTTAATTTAAGACATATGAAGAAAACCTAACAAGAAATAAGTCTTAAAGATAAAGAAATAGGATGTTCCTTCTTAAATTGTCATTCCGTGCTACTTCTTTGTACAACTTCCTGTAAGGAGGACATTTCAGTATTTTCATCAGCTGCAAAGCAAGGATTAGCTCAAATATGTGCAAATGAAGATTAGTATGATGGCTATACTGCCTACCCCATCATGAAAGGCAGGGCTCTACCTATACTATGCATATTGGTCTCCACACTATAAAATGTGTGGCTTCAGGGGTATTAGTAGAAGGGAAGAGGAGGAAAGGCTGAGGTCCCTGGGGCTCTTTAGCCTGCAGAAGAGCTGACAGAGAGGATCTTCTAAATGCTTATTAATATTAAAAGGGCAGGGGTCAAGAGGATGGGGCCACACCAGCAGTAACTTCCATCCAAATGGATATATCCAAATCAAATGCTATTGCAGTAAATCTGCCCTCTGATGAGGCACCCTGATCATTTAAAAAAAAAGATAGCAGCCATCCCTGCAATGCTGGAGAGGGTCCAGAAGAGAGCAATGAGANGCACTGCAAACTACAGTTCCTACACAGTCTTCCTTTCAGAAGAAAAGACTTCCTTGAAAATTATTTAACTCCTTTTTTAAATTGAACTTTGTGCAACCCTTTGAGATTGCTTTGAAGAAAAATGTTGAATCAATCCATATTCTAAAATGTCTTATAGAGAAGGAAAATCCCACCAGTAAATCCACCTAATTAAGTGGGGGTGTATCTAGCCCATAGGCTATTACTGCATCTCCTCAGCTTAATATTTTTAAACATACTATATGTGGAACAGGCAGTAAGCTCTCCTCATTATTTCTCAAATGAAGCTGAGCAGATCTAACCCACATTACGGCAAGGTAAGTCAGACAACTTAAGTGATGAAAATTGGACTTTTTGCTCTGCTTTAGGGACGCTTCTGGCTCATCTGCCCTCTGATCAAGGTGAGCCCAATAAAGCTGAAAATTACACTGTGTGACTGGATTGGATGAGATCAGCTTTCCCCTGAGAAGAGATTTATTTTAGTAACTCTTGATGAATAAGAAACTTTCTGCTCCAACACACTGCTCTCCTTGTGTGGGCATTGTTTCTTATTGCTTTTGAATGAGAGATCACATAAAAGAAATATAGAATACGAGTGGCTTACATCTTCCTTGCGGTTCAAAGGCAAATTTGCATTATAAGACAGACCTTCAGGGACCACCACATTCATCAAAAGTGAAAATTACTGTCATGAGTTTGTAGGTTTAACTGCAAAAGTTACTGGCATATCTTCCACTTTTTGAGTGTGATGAAAATCCACTTTTGGTTTTGAGAGATCTTGCTTTGTAGAATTTGAGGGGTTTTCACCTTTAGACGATTCCAGGAGACGATGCATGTTAAGTCTGAAAATGAGGCGAGGATCTGGTCCAGAAAGAGATGGACAATTGCAGCTCTCTCTTAGTTTGAGAGCCTGTGAAGACATAGGAAAACAAATCAAGCTTATTTCAGTAAGAACAAAAAAGGTTTCAGTAAGCTGTTTGGCTTCCCAGTAAGGTCTGTATCTGCACATAAAGTCTAGTGAATGTAATACTGAGTTGTTAATGAACAACTACAGAAACCAAGAGCTCCTGGGGAGAAGAAATGTGGTAATATGGTAAAACAATGGAAAAAAAACAATGAAGCATGAAGAATGAAAATCATCTTCTCATGGATAGTCTCTCAAAGAATGGATACTCTAAAAGGTACAGCATAGATGTGAAGTTCTCTAGCTATTTTATGTTATATTTGTCCCTATCAGTACTTTTTACATTTACATTTAAGTTCACATATAAATTAAAATGATTGCATAGAGAAAAAAGGGCTGTGAATAATTTACTTCATCAGATATGGTCTATTATTGAAGTAACTGTATGTGGATGTCCGACTTGAAAAAGGGAAAATCTCCAGTAACATAATGGATATTTAACTCTTTGGCACAGGGCTGAGCAGTATAGTTAAGGTCCAGTTACATAACTGATTTTTTCTCCAAGAATTAAGTATATGAATACACAACTTTCAAGTATTCTGAGAAAATAATGTCTCTAGAATGTAAACATTTATCTGGATAAATAATAAGCATTAAAAGATCAAACTTATAGTTACTCTTGCTTACTAAATGCCATTGCTTCCATTCTACATATCAGAAAGTAGAGGCATGAAGGAGGCAAAGAACTTCCCAGAGAATCAAAATCATCTACTAACACAAGCACACTCCCCATAGATCATCCTGTCGTGTGGGCAACCTGAGAAAGGTATGACCATGGATGAATCTCAGGTCTCAAAGGCACTGTGGAGAAACAGGCATCAAACTGTGCAAACTCAGATTTTTTAAAAGGATGCTTAAGTTAGTGTTCACGTTAACAAAGCTGAACACACCTCGGTTAGTTCATACAAACAGGCAGTTCAGTTTAGAGCTAACAATGGATACCACACAACTAAGCCCAGTGCAGTACTTTGCAAGCAGTTGTACACATACCTACTAGTATCTACGGAATCTCCTACAAGACTCATCTAAACTAATTAAGAGAAGTAAGATCCTATGCATCACACAGCAAAATATTACACGTAGATTTTAGAGGATTCTCCATCTCTGCTGAGAACTGCTTTTTCCAAGATTTCGAAAATGAAACACCATGAAAATACCAAGTCAAAACCCAGCCAGATATTTAACATTAATCAATGGTTGCAGTGATGGGGTCACTTCCATGCAGTATCATCTGTATCTCGGCCTCAATTAACAGCACAAAACTAAGGGCAGATTAACATCCAGCTGTGTTTTTAAGCCTTTCATGGGAAAGTAAGTTCAAATGTGACTTTTATTCTACTTCATAACCACGGATTCCTGAAAAGTAATGGCCAAACCTGTCCCAAGTTGTAGCCAGGTGCCTCCTGGCCAGTACTAGGGACTCTCAGTGGAGAGCATTGAGTGATTCATTTGTTCTAGACGGATTAAAGAGCAGGCAAAAAGTAAGTTTCCATAGCAGTCCTAGCACTGCACTTAAACAGCAGAAAATGCTAATTTGCTTTATATACATTAAGCTTGGCTGAAGTATCAAATGAAATATTCCAGTACATCTATGCATAAGTATTTGCCCATCGGTTTTAAACAATCTGGTATTCTTCCACAGGAAACACTGGAAATATCCTACTACAGCAGGTTTTAAAATAGAAGAGCAGACCTTCTTAGTCTCTTTGTATATAGAGGTACCGAAACACATTTCTCCCTAACTTTACTACAGTGAGCAGAGAAAGAGTATGCTGTAAATGACTAGAAACAAGTAGAATTTAACAACTGGTTTTGAAAAAGATGCATTCCAGTAATGCAGCAAGAATTTATCCAGCTGTTTCTTGCTGAAATGTACCATTCAAATTCCCGGATACATAAGTCTGGATTAGGCATGCAATTATTCCTCTTGTCTAACTTTAAGTAACATGAGTAAAGCTTTCAGTATTTGTTTTTCTACAGCATGATTGTCCATGTAGTCACCAAATGTAACTGTACCACTGAACACTCTTCTGCTTCAGTGACCAATTAATTTCTGAACTGACATTTATGACAAACCAAGAGTTTTCTCTTGTTCCTTTCCAGAACATAAGCTGCTGCAAGACTGCATTAATGTCAAGCAGCATTGTTCAAGGCAAATGGAAATATAAAGATTTAGGCTGTATCCTGGAAAGGGCAACATAATCCTCTTTTAAACTAATTTAGTAATTTTATGTTTCTGGTTTTCATGGTTAGTTATATAGTGCGGGGCCTATTTCCATGGGTTTAACTTATCTTAAATACTGCAGTAACTACTGCAAAGGTAAAAAACAATACTTCAGATTTAACCATTTTACCCTGTGGATGTCTTTGCATTCTTGCTAGACAAAGTGTCCAAGGGGGTAGAAGGCATCTGTTTAACACCATCAACTCACATGCCATTAAAAAGGCTGAGGAGCTTACAGCATAGTTTTCCCCAAAAAATAAACCAGCCTAATGTGATGCTGAGGCTTAAGAAGTAGTTGCTTCACAGAGAGATACTAGAGAGGTGAGAATGCCCTTTTCAAAATCTCATGTCTTCCCCTAGGCTCAGAATTGTCTAATGGCCATTAAAAATTGGTAAACATCCTGTTCTCAAAGGCTTTAAGTACATGAACAATGAAAAAAGGTGCTGATACTGAACAACAAAGCCCTGGGATTCCCTTTAAATGCCCGAAATCCAGCTTCAAGAAGGCAGCTCCCAGATGAAGGGCTCAATGTTTTACACAAGAAGCCTCCAACACCACCTGTACATGACTTGGTCATGCCACTTTTGTAGTATCAACCTCATTTATCTAGTAAACATCTCTTAAGAACAGGAAGGTTTCAGCTGCTGCCTTCTCATCCTACTCCAAATAATGTTTTAAGGCAAAAGGCAAATGAAAACATCTCCTCCTCAATTACCTTCTGGAGAAAAATTTCCTAGCCTCCAATGCTCTTGAAATTGAGAGTATCTACAAAAGTATGAAGGTTGCTCCACCTGCTAAACTACAACAGATAAGACAGAAATAATATGACTGTCAGTTCTACACAGTTGCTCAGTTATTTAACTGATTTGCTCAGTCCTACAGTAGGACATAAGAAATAATCTATTTCATTACCACTTCGTAAGTCAGTCAATAGCTGGATGAAAATTAAAGATCCTGAACGCCTTATGTTCAATTTAACTAAAATTGAGGCTCCACAAGTATCATTTTCCATTCAGCTGCTCTAGTGTGTTAGAAAATCCAACAGAATAGTCTCACAACCTGTTACACATATTAATTTAAAATATTTACTCTAGCCAGTCTCCAACCTATCCCTAAAGTTGATTTCGATTTATGCCATCATTTATAATAATTAATTACTGCATCCATTCTCAAAGGATTCATGAAAATTTCTTTTTTATTCTCCTTTTAAATGCACAGCAAACTCCTCAAGATTTTAGCGCTCCCTCTGCCAACAGATCTCCAACTGTCTGTACAGTTTGGAATTGAAAAAGACTTAAAGTAACCAAGAGTTAAAAAACAAAAAGAAAAGAGGAAAAGAAATTACCAGCTAGTTATAACAAAGGGAATTTCCAAACACAGTTTAGCTTGCTGAAAAACTGTGCTGCTGTGTTTTAACACTGTATGTAAGCAGAAAGAAATCCATGCTGTTTTTCTGTAGTTAAAACCTCCACTACTCAAAGAAATAAGAAAGATTATTAAACTTGGAACAGTTCTCTCTCCTTACGCTACCACTGAGTTGCACATCAAATTAAGAGAATCCCCAAGTAGCTATCCACTAGGCATTCCTCTGAGAGGAAATCTGAAAGAAAGAACAGTGAAAAGACTGCAGATTGATGGGCAACTGCATTAATTAGCTCAATTTCCTTGAGTGGGGTAAAATTTCTTCCCTAATGTGATGGAACAGAGATGTGAAGAAAAAAGCAAGCTGCAAAGTCTACAGAAACGTATCAAAACTAGGGCTATTAAGGAAACTTCTACTGGAGATCTGACATTCTTCTGAGGCACAGTTATTCATGGTGTATTCATCCCACATTAGTGAGACAGACAGGACAGGATGGAGCATTCTCTATTTGACAGCCTAGGTGTGGTTACCAAAGCAAGGTAAGTCAAGATTGTTTAGTGATCCAACCTAAAAATTGGCTTCCAAAATGGCAAAAAAGAGAAAAGAATGGATGAGATATGTGACACTAATATATGTATCAGGAAGGCCATTCAGAAACAAGAATACTACACTTCAGAAATCAGGAAAGAAAAAAAAACCAGAATACTAGAATATATTAAATCTTACCTGTGCTTACTTTTTCCTCATTTAATAAAACCTTTAACATTAAGAGCTCACAGAATATTTCTGTGAGGATAAAGAGAAAGACAGGCATGATGCTAAACAAGTAGCTTGTGAATCAATACCGAAGTAATTCCGGAAACCTTCCTAACAGGAAAAGACACTTCCTTCAACTCTGCTCACCTCAGGGATGAGTCGGTCTAAGTGCTCAGCTCTGTTTTCATGGGAAGGGTGTGTGGAGAGCCACTCTGGTAACTTGGGCTGCCCTTGAATAGTTTCTGCCAATTCCATCTGTTGCCAAAATACACTGCTTGCTCTTACATCCACACAAGCCTGAAAATAGAAAGGAAACGTATGCATCACTAGGTTTTTCAAGTAACACAATACACAGTCTAACGGATATTGAATTACAAAAGACAGCTTAAATTTCCAAAGCCTGTTTAGATGGTTCCCCTCATACCTAACAGAAGGCCACTCCAAGATATCTAAATGCAGTAAGAAACTCAGACAGATAGATACTAGATTTGTTCCTTTTAACATCTATGGAATTCCACTGATCCTAAAAAAGTTATTTCAGGAGAAAACACGATTTCACATTCTGTGGCGTGTATTTTTTTCTTTAGAACAATGTAGCTTCTTATTCTAAGTTACATTTGCTAGACACAGTACTGTAGAAGAACAGATTAATCATTTCCACAGTTTAGGCAAATTTACAGGAAGTTTAGAATCAAAACCATAAAGGGCTAACAAATCATATTATCTCTAAAAACAAACTGCAAAGGCTTTTCTGTAAGTGATTGCACTGCCTTTTTCGAGGGTGATCTGTGTAGTGTAATCCATAACAGGTTAAAATACTAATTCTCCAGAACTAGGACTCTCCTATCACTCTGCACAGATGTATTTAACCAGGGAAGTCATGGAGCACTAACTTTAACAATGGTATTTGTGTATCACCAAAAGACTCCTTCATATTTGCGTTCTGAGTCGAGAGGAAAAAAAAAAGATTTCTTACAGCAATTTTCATTTGTTTAAGAGACAAAGAAGGTAAGAAAATGACTTATTTCCATCCTCAGAAATAACAAAGTGGTGCTTTATCCTTTCAGTTTATTTCTTTAAATCATTATTATAAAAAGATCATCTGCACAAGCAGACAAATGTTGAGATGCTACTTTGCTTCTTTCTGGTATGACTCTACATCTTTGGTATTACAAGAAAGTCAGCACCCACACATTAATTACTTATTTTTCATGCACTTTACTATTTCCTTTGATGATTTTAAACTACAAATGCTGTTTTAGTCCCAGAATCAGTCAGTTTTAAAGCCTTTTTCTTGAATATACACTACTACTACGAAAAGGAAATTTTCCTTATGAAATATTAACACTAGATGGTGCTGCTCTCACAGTTATCTAACACTTATCTAGCTCTACTGCACTGAACTAGACATTGAAGAGTTGCTGCAGTTTCTCCAATTTAGAATTAAAATCCACAGACAAACAAAGAGAAACAAGTTAAACAATTTGTGAATAAAATGCTCCGTAGCTTCTGACCAAAATTTTGTCTTTTTATGGTTCGATTTAGACTAAATCTCTAAATACTAAGCCAATATTAATATACTTCACAATTATGAGTGATCAAAGAAAATATATATAACCACAATATCAAGAAGTTGTTGTATTTTAATGAATTCTTACAGGAATAGATATGATAAATCAGAGTATTTCAGGTGCACTACAGTTTAGTATTCCTCACAAATTCTTACAACATATGGAAACTAAGTGAAATAAAAAGCTAAAGGGTAATTTATATCTTTGCATACAATTAAATATATGCTACTTAAGGCAGCTCACTAACTGGCATCCTCCTCTTTATAAACATGTAGCTGTTTCTTCTAATAGTAATAAACTACATAGCAAGTATACTGTGCAGTTCAATTCTATTACAATTTCACCAGAATAACCTTATCTTTCTCCACAAACTGCTTTATTTCCCACTACTTTATCTGTCTACATTTCTTGAAAGATTTGGGAACCCTATCCAGTTTACGTAATCTGCATGAAGTGTGAAACTCCCTCCGATTATAATGGAAACTGAAAAATGTCTGGTAAATTGCTAATAAAACAAACAAGCTGTAGTTACCTTTGCTGCAAACTGAAGTCCCACTTTATCAGCTTCAGCCTCCAGGGTTCTGCTGTAGGGTCTATCAAACATAAACTGCAAAGAAGCACATCAAAGCTGTTTCTTGCATAGCTAAAGCATCACAGTTATTTTTCTAACCTTCTCGTAAGAAAGTGTCTATCATGTTCATATTGCATGGGATCAGTGTAGGTTTTCTTGATGTAATCTTTAATTCCTTTATATGTGTTCTACTGATTCTGTGTTCAGTCGAAATTAGTTCAATTTATACATATTTTCATGCCCCCTCTCATCAGTGTCTCACAGCATTTTGCAGCATCCAAAGGGCCCATGCCAACTTCAAACTAGAATTTTCACCTCACTCTTTTATGTGCATTAAGATTTTTGGGTAGCAACAGGGTGTAAAAAATTCCAGTGGCTCCATTAAAGTTTTCTGATGACTGCCTTTAGAGAAGTATCATCTCTTTTGTATGGTAAACGGCCCCCAGTCTAGAATACAGCTAGTAACATTTTCATGCAGAAATCACTCCTTTGTCATGATTATCCCGAACACAAGCTGCAAACTGCCCTTGAAAAATCAAACTGGTAGACAAAGATCTGACCGACTTTTTCCTAGGGTATGACACTGTGTCAATACACACCAAGAGACACCGGTAGTTTTTCTCATATGGTTATTTGGTTATATGACTCAGAATCTTTTGGCTTATGTAATTCATGTAGATATGGGCAGCCTTGCCCTAGCCTATCAGGTCATACTAAATGCAAACCAGGCCTTGTTGTAACAGTATACTCCTGCAGGACCCTTTACAGCAGCTACCACCCTGCTCACCACCTTTACACGAGGACACTACTGTACAGTATCTCATATATGAGAGATCTTTCCTATTGCCCATCAGGACAACGAGCTTAAACCCAAATTCCATCTGTAATCTACAGCACAACTCCAACCCACAATGCCAAAATACCAGTTGCAGTTGGCCTAGAATAGGGGAAAAGATGTTGACAAGGACTTAAATCTTGCTATCCAAATTATGAGCAGTCTCAAGATTGATTCACACTCTGTTTTCCCTAAATCCAGCTCTTCAAAGTGCTGGCTAGAATTCTTCAATGTATTGGTTTCTTAGCTACTTGTAAAAATATCCAACTTTTTTAGAAGATAATTTATGTTCAGAACCCACACATCAGGCCATTAGCGTAACATCTACCAAAACAGATTGTTTAATTTCATGTTAATGAGGAATCAGGGGAAATCTCAGGAGTATCAAGATAAATCAAAGAGCTCTTCCACTTAAAATCAGATTCAAGTTTTATGATGTAAACATATTTCTTTTAAAGAACTCCTACTTTTTAAAAAATTAAATGGATCACTACTAGAGGCAGAGAGTAAATTAGACTGCTGACGAAAACTGCCGGCACCACAAAACCTCCCAACTTTACATAATTGGAATACAGGCTATGCAGAGAAGGTTATATCAGTAAATTTTATTATAGCATCATTTATAATTTAAAAGTGTTTAGATTCTCAATTTCCTTATCTCGGAAACTATCCTTACCACTCACAAAGTATTTAAAGAATTTCATATATGTCACTGGGCCTAGAAACAATTTAAGAGCTACTCAAAATAAAAGTATGGCATTCCAACATACAGAACTTTAAAGGGCAAGGTACATTCCAAAAAGAAAATATCCTAATTAAATTGGCAAGCAGGTACTCAAAGCCTAGCCAGATAAATCTAGTTATTTAGGGAGATCAGAAGTTCTTCAGGAAGATTTATAAAACTGTATTCCATTCAAAAGCATAGTTAAATATTAATTTTCGCTTCTTATATTCATCCTCTTGCCTTTTTCCCCAAACATACTATATAGTGATGTTATCTCCCCAAGATTACAGGTATTTTCCCATGGAACTCAGGAAAGATGATCTGGAACATAAGCCTTACCTCCTTCAACCTGCTCTGAATCCACTGGCCAACAACTGCCAAACTATCACGAGGACAGACAGCCCAAATCAGCGTGAGGAAGATGAGTGAGAGGAAATCCAAGAAGTGTACCAGGCTGGCTTTCTCCGCCTGCAAACAAAACATGCCCTGTTTTCATTCCTTACTGTCTGACATTCTTCAGAATACAACAGAATTTGGAAATGCTTTAAAAATCACTACTTTTTTTTCTATGCAACCAGCCACAGGAACAGTGCAAGCACAGGCATCCCTCGCTGCACAAAAATAAAAATCCAGTCAGATACAAGGTTCTTTCAGACTAAAACCAACACCAACTGCATAAATACAGCAACAACAAACACACTATCTCCCAATTCAAGACTTTCAAATCTTGAGATGACAGAAGCACTCAGACAAAAGTTCTTTAGTAAAAGGGCCATGAAACACCTCAGCAGGAATGAAAAACCTATACAAATAGCTAGAAGAGTCGGAGTAGGGGAGGCGGCACGGGTGGAAACCGGTGCCTGAGGGAAGGCGCACGGAACCAAGGCCGGGCCCGCCCGCCCGGGCTCTTGCCCAATGTAAGGCCCTGCCCCGAGCCCGGCGCGCACAGGGACATGGGGAGGGGGACAGGAGGCGGCACCCGCCGTTTTTTGTCGGCCCTAGCCTGGGCTGTGAAGAGTTCTTTAGTAAAACAAGAGAACTCTACAAGAACTCTACTAACTCTTGTAGAGTTCTTTAGTAAGAACGCCATGAAACACCGCAATTGAAATGAAAAACCAATAAATTATAAATAGTCCTAGAAGCCTATTCTTTACATGAATTTCGGAAGAGACAGATATAATTTAGACAGGAACACGAATGGGATAAAGGGATACTAGGCATAACATTTATTATTTCCTGCTGCATATCTCAGAAGCTGAGAAATCCTGAAGAAAGAACTTGAAATTCTTTTGGATTTCAGAGCTCTGTATGTAGCATCGGCGCCATTCGCCTTTTCCTTGCCACCCATTTCTGGCAGCGGCCTGAAGTTCCAAGCCACCCTTGGGTGCTAACCTCAGCTGACAGCCCTCAGCGCCCGGCATCCCGCGCTCCAGCAACACCCTAACCTCAGTGCTGGCGACACTGTCGTGGTATCAACAAGAGTGAAGAGGGTGAGGGGAGGTAGAGGACGAGGGAGTCATGTCACTCTACGGCGCCCGTCCGGGCCTGAAGGCTGGGGGACAGCACGGGCCGCCGTCACAGCCCCAAGGACAAGGGGGAAGAGGAGGAGGGCTCAGCACGAGCCGATGGGGAGACACCGTCGACTAGACGGTGGAAGCCAGCCGGCACGGGCGGAAGCCGCTACCTGAGGGAAGGAGCGCGGAGCCCAGGCCGGGCCCGTCCCGCCACCACAGCCGCGACCCTTGCCCAGACTCCGCCCCCTCCCTCGAGCTCCCGCGCGCGGGAAGAGGGGAGCGACCCAGGAGGCCGGACCCGCCATTTTGTGTCAGCCCTGGCCAGGGCTAGGCTGTGCAGGGACCCGGCAAGACTTAGGCAAAAGCTCTTGAGTAAAAACGCCGTGAAACACCTCAATTGGAATGAAAAACCTATAAAAAGACCTAGAAGACGGTTCTTTTCATGTAAAGAACCGTCTTCTAGATCTTTTTATATTCATGTATTTGAGAAGAGAAACATAATTTAGACAAGAACGCTAATAGGATAAGGGGATACTAGGCATAACATTTATTAATGTTATAAATAACAACATTATTTATGCTATTCTGGAGAAATGCTGTTGCATTCCTCAGAAGCTGAGAAATCCAGAAGAAAGTAATCCAAATTCTTCTGGATTTCAGAGCTCTATGACACACGACAAATTAACCTGAGCACTAACAAGTCAGATCATTCAATACTTCTCTCTGTGCCAGTTGGGTGACACAGGTTTCATATAAGCAAAGCAAGTTCTTTCCATCATTTTGTTTAGAAGTTTAGTAAGTTAGCTGCCTCATCTGAGCCCAAGAAACTATGCTGTGAAATGCTGCTCATCAAAAAGCATACACGATGGCTTTCTCTTGCCTGCTTTCATGCCTTATTCTCTGACAATCCTTCAGAATACAACAGAATTCGTAAATACGTCAAAACTCACTAGCTTGCGGGGTTTTTTCTATGCAGCCAGCCACAGAACAGAGTAAGCACAACCTTCCCTCACTGCACAGAAAAATCCAGCTGGACACAAGGTACTTTCCAGTCTACAACCCACATTAACTGCATAAATACAACAAATACATTTGGGCTCTCCCTCAATTTGAGAGATTCAAATCTTGAGACGACAGAAGCATTCAGACAACAGTTCTTTAATGAAAAAGCCATGAAACACCTCTATTGCAATGGGAAAAAGAAAAATCTATAAAAAAGACCTAGAAGACGGTTCTTTACATGAATTTGAGAACAGACAGACATCATTTAGACCTCCAACTCACCACCCCGGGAAAAGGAGGAGGGCTCAGAGTGGGCCGATGGGGAGACACACCTAAGGGAAGGACCGCGGCGCCGGCACTGCGGCTGCCTCGCTGGCACCACAGCCGCGGCCCTTGCTCAGACTCCGCCCCCTCCCTCGAGCTGCCGCGCGCGGGAAGAGGGGAGCGACCCAGGAGGCCGGACCCGCCATTTTGTGTCAGCCCTGGCCAGAGCTAGGCTGTGCAGGGAGCCGGCAAGACTTAGGCAAAAGCTTTTTAGTAAAAAGGCCGTGAAACACCTCAATTGGAGTCAAAAACCTATAAAAAGACCTAGAAAACGGTTCTTTACATGAATTTGAGAAGAGAGAAACATCATTTAGACAAGAACACTAATGGGATAAGGGGATACTAGGCATAACATTTATTAATGTTATAAATAACAACATTATTTATGCTATTCTGGAGAAATGCTGTTGCATTCCTCAGAAGCTGAAAAATCCATAAGAAAGAAAACCAAATTCTTCTGGATTTCAGAGCTCTATATGACACACAACAAATTAACCTGAGCACTACCAAGTCAGGTCACCCAATATTTCTCTCTGTGCCAGTTGGGTGACACAGGTCCCATACAAATAAAGTGAGTTTTTTTCATCAATTTTTTTTAGAAGTTTAACAATTTAGCTGGTTCATCTGAGCCCAAGAAACTAGGGATGTGAACTGTTGCTCATTAAAAAGCATACAGGATGCAGTAAAGCAATTCTCCATTTCTACTGCCTTTAAAATGTATTTACTCATTTCCAGAGTAGTTTTGCAATTTTAGCAGGATGGTTATTTTTACAAGCTGCTCATTCCTTCTTCCCAAATCAACAGAGAGGTAATGAACACAATTTTTTAAAATGACATACACAGAAAGAAATCAATTTAGAGGCAAAGCATCACTTTCTAGCAAATCACCTCAGCCTAAAACAGTATCAACCATATTTCTACACCATCCCCTTTTTTTCCACAGTTGTACCTACAAAAAGTAACAAAATTATTACATCTGTTCTGTTCAAATGGCAAACAACTACCAATTTCAACATATCCATGTCAGGAGATGGAAAGCAATCATCTGTAAATCCAGGCACTCTAGAATTTGGCCTTCTAAAATTGTGTGTTACTACAACAAAAATATGATGTGTTTTACAATAGCTTATTAAAGTATATCCACTGCTGTAGATATTAACAAGTGTAGGAGTGACAAACTGAGTTACTGAGTGTCTCTAGTTCCTTATGTCTGCACTACAGGAGGAGAGGCACCTGCAGACCAAAGTCTAATTGACTGTTAATAGTTTACCATAATCCATCTGCACAGCTATGAAAACAGCCCTGGCACTCCATGCTAACACTGAAGACAACAGGACTTCTCACAGTTATGGAGTCCTACATGAATAATAAGGATATAATTAAGTAGAATACTTTAATTTAAAATTCAATTTTTCATTAATTAGAAGGAGTCATAGGGAAACTATGTTTGGTAGTGATAGGAAAAACCTTAATTAAACTAATTAAAATTAATTTAAGAATTTTAGACACCTTTCTTGAAATACTTACTGCATGTTCTAGCACAGCATGAGCTATTTCATGTCCCAAAATGAAAGACAGCTGATGAATATCAGAAACTGCATTTAGCAATCCAGTGAAAACAAACACTTGACCATTCTGTAAACAAAAAGAGAGCAAAAATGAAGTAGAAGATATAGCAATGCAATGCTGTTTGATATTACTACTAATTTTTCTATTAGGTTCAACTTACTGGAAGCACAAATGCATTTACATCTGGTTCATCTACCACATGGATAACCCACTCGAGTGCTGAGATCTGGGGAATGTCCTTATTGCTTTCAGATAAATGACTCAAAACTGTCTCCACAACCTGGTAGCGTACATCTGTCTCAGGTAACATTTTACCTTTTAATTCCTCCATCCACTGAAAAATAAATAATTAATTAGTTGATTGCCATGCAGAACAAACACAGTAAATGACTAATTGGTAAACTCATTTAGTGGCCACACACAACTTAGTTAAATCTAATTTTTAATACATTTTCCTTTCATATAGCCAAAGCAAATGCATTTAAGTTTAGGCTTTCACACCCACAAGTTAAGAATTAATAAACTTAAGTAAACTGACCATAGATCAAATATAAGACAGTATAAACCTGGTCCTATAGCCTCCTGTATCAGGTATTTTCTTAATACACAGTTTAGTTTGCAATCACCACTTGACAAATCTTTCCATACCTTCCTGGATTTCCATCTGCATTTATATTTTATCTGTATCTTATATTTCTGGTGTCATTTGTAAGGTGGACAAACATATAGAGAAGGTATAATTTGACTATATCTTTTTAACTACTTCTGTTCTCATCTCATATTCTCTGTCAGACAGGAATACAGTGACATTTGGATATGGATTATCAAGCTTCATTGGCTTTCAAACAGAAAGTCGGAGAACTCAAAGTTACAGACACCAGTGCAATGGACAGTTTAAAAAGAAACAAAAGAAAAATGAGCTGATCCAATTAAAAAAAGTATAATTGAATGCAAGTGGAGAGTGTCATCCTACGAAGTGACAGCTTAAAAGAGAGGACCTTGAACAAGTGCCAAAGAATGCTCAAGTCAGCACAGAAAATGGGACAGATCTCAACATAGACCTATTAGCTATGATTTAATTGCTTCTACCAGATTTCTGTATTTCTTTTTATATTATACTAACACAGGTAGAGGTGTTTACTACACACATGTAATGTGCTCTCCAACTATCTTGTATCCTTGAGCAGTTTGCTGATAGAAAACAAACTCTCAAAAAGACTGGGGACAAGAGGAACGGGTAACTGATGGGGATGCTCTGCAAGGTTTTGATCATGAAGTTCAAAATTTACCAAGGATACCACAGGGTTGGTTTGCCCATCTCATTAACTGGACTATCTTGTCACTAAAAAAAAAAAAGGTTAACAGTTTTTGAATATTTTTGAATTTTTCTTACCATGTCATATTCCATCTGTGACAGTTCCCTAAAGTGCTCTTTCCCAAACACCAGCAGTCGAGGGCGCCCAGTGATGGGTGTTTCCTCCAAGTGAGTAAAATAAAACATGACAAATAAAACTCCTAAGCTAGTGACACCCAGGAAGATCTTCCATTTATTTTTTCTTGCATTTTCTTTCAAAAGTTCCCTTTTATTAGGAGGAAGTGCCTTCCACCATTTTCTTATGCTCCTGTAAGATACAAAGTGTTAACTTAGGGCATTCTCAATTGCAGTCTTATCTCACCTAAGAGCTTATGGAAGGTTACACTGTAATTAGCTCCTACTTCATTTCTTCCCCAAGAGAAGGAATGCCTGTTAGTCTCTTGGTTCATCTCTTTCTACCACATGTAAAAGAGAACAAGAGCAGAAGATAGACCCCTGATAACAGAAAAAACACCCCTGATAACAGAAAAAACTTCCTGAGCAGTATCAATCAAGGCCTCAGTCCTACAGAATTTTTCAGATACTAGAATGAAAACACTACAAATCCACCCTACCATTCTCCACAAACTCACACACACATCCTTACATAACAGGGTTTTACAGACAAAGAGGAAGTAAAATAGTATTTATTTTACCTGCCAAGAATGATAGCAAATAATTTCTGAGCTGGCTTAACAATAATCCAGAAAAGAGGAACTGGTGCAGCCTGAAATGATGGTGATGTGTGAAAACACCTGATCATCTGAATGTTCCAAGCAGAAAAACCATACGGGAGTTGCCCTGTAGACACGACCTGCAAGGCTGTGGTCTTCTCCCACAGTGTCCCAAAAGACTGGAAGCAAAACCTTCCCAAACTGTGGTGTGCATTCTGGTATACTTCTGTATTTGAGACACTCAAAAGACACCTCTGTCCTTTACCAATGAAGTTTCTATAGCAGTCAGGGCTTCCAGTCAAAACACAGTTTCTAGTATTTCCCCTCAAATCCAGCCTTTGGCATCTAACTCGTGTACAAGGGACTTGAGTTCGGCAATATCCTGCGTAAGACCTGTAAAGGTTATTGCACTTCATCTGCTTGGTCAAAGAAGCCAAATGAAATAAAATACAGTTTCTGCTTGGCAATTTTAGACCACAGATGATATTCATAACTTCTTTGGTGCCTACCCTGAAAGAAAGAAGAAAAAGGGCATAGAATTATTAAAAAAAAACCACCCAAACACAAAACTCTGAAACTTTACTTCATTTCACTTGAGCAGGTACTGTTTGTTTATCAACAGTTGTATTGCACAAGAAGTCGAAGTTACACCTACATCCTGTTGCAGTTTTAAGGTACCACTCTATTTTCAACTGTGAAAAAGGCACTGTCTTTTATCACCAAGGACAAAAGAAGCCTGGGTTTTTTTCTTTCACTTTTACTACCACCAGATCAGAACGCTGCAGATGTCCCTTATGAAAGACGTGTGTCCATCATCACCTTTCCGTGCCACAGTTGTGATTCACACACACTGAGGAAAACTACGATCTATTAAGCACTTGAACGCTGGGCACACATCAGCTGCACCCGGCCAAGAAACAAAACGACTCCATACAGCCAAACTAAGTGTCTCCGAGCCAGAAGCATCTTACTCAGAGAGGGGCATGGAAACGCCTTCCCGCCGGGCAGGCCCTGCACCCGGTCTCCCCCCGACAAAGGCTATCACCTTAACTCACTGCCTCTAACAGCGGCCTCCGCTTCACCCACACCGCCAGTATCGCCGGTGCTCGCGGAAAGAGGAACTGCACCATCGGCTCCATCCGCCTTTTCCTTGCCACCCCCCCACCCGCCCTTCTGGCAGCGGCGTGAAGCCCCGAGCCACCCTTGGGTGCTATCCTCAGTTGCCAGCCCTCAGCGCCCGGCATCCCGCGCTCCAGCAACACCCTAACCTCAGTGCTGGCGACACTGTCCTGATATGGACAGACGTGAGGAGGCTGAGGGAAGGAGGAGGAGGAGAGGGAGGAGGAGGGGGAATCATGTCACTCTGAGGCGCACGCCCGGGCCTGGAGGGTGGGGGACAGCTCTGGCCGCCGTCACAGCCCCAAAGTATGCTCCGATGGAAACCTCCTCCACCGAGCCCCCGAAACTCCCCCACTCACCACCCCGGAAGGAGGAGGAGGAGGGTCCAGAACGGGCTGATGCGGAGACACCGTCAACGGCGGACCGAGGCGGCAGAGGGGAGGCAGCACGCAAGAAGACCACTTCCAGCCTGAGGGAAGGCGCGCGGAGCCCAGGCCGGGCCCGTCCCGCCACCACAGCTGCGGCCCTTGCCGAGGCTCCGCCCCTTGCCTCGACACCCCGCGCGCGGGACGAGGAGAGCGGCGCAGGAGGCCGCACCCGCCATTTTGTGTTAGCTCTGGCTTGGGCTGTGTAGGCAGCTGAGCCGAGCAGGGTGGTCCTTCAGGGTCCATGCTGTTGCCGTCCCTTTCCTTGTGTTGGCTTTCCTTTGGCTTTACCCAGGGTGTTGCTGTCAGGCTTGTGTGCTGTGCTGTCTTACCTCACGGCTGGTCCTGGCCCTTACTTTTCATTAGTGACTGGATGAAGGGATGAAACTTACCTTCAGTAAGTTTCCTGATTATACAAGGCTGGAAGGAGTGGCTGACACCCCATTGGTCTGTGCTGCTATTCAGCGAGACCTGGACAGACAGAGGAACCTCATGAAGTTCAGCAAGGTGAGTGTAGGGTCCTGCACCTGGGGAGGAATAACCCCAGTGCACCAGTATGGCTTAGGGGTTAGAGTCCTGTGTCCAGTTCTGGGCTTCCCAGTTCGAGAGAGTCCAGCAGAGCCTACCAAGATGCTGAGGGGACTGGAGCATCTCTGTGAGGAGGAGAGGCTGAGAGCCCTTGGGCTGGTTAGCCTGGAGAAGAGCTGACCCTGAGGGGATCTTTTCAATGCTTGTCAATATCGAAAGGGTGAGGGGCAAGACTTCTTTCCTGTGAGGGTCCCAGAGCACTGGACCAGGCTGCCCAGAGAGGTCGTGGGGTGTCCTTCTCTGGAGAGAATCAAAACTCACTTGGAGGTGATCCTAGGTGACCCTGCTTTTGCAGGGGGGCTGGACTAGATGATCTTCAGAGGTCCTTTCCAACTCCCACCATGCTGGGATTGTGTGACTCCCATGTCTCTG
>VWZO01000732.1:5082450-5097490 GCA_013396975.1 Bucco capensis
CAAAACTCTGAAACTTTACTTCATTTCACTTGAGCAGGTACTGTTTGTTTATCAACAGTTGTATTGCACAAGAAGTCGAAGTTACACCTACATCCTGTTGCAGTTTTAAGGTACCACTCTATTTTCAACTGTGAAAAAGGCACTGTCTTTTATCACCAAGGACAAAAGAAGCCTGGGTTTTTTTCTTTCACTTTTACTACCACCAGATCAGAACGCTGCAGATGTCCCTTATGAAAGACGTGTGTCCATCATCACCTTTCCGTGCCACAGTTGTGATTCACACACACTGAGGAAAACTACGATCTATTAAGCACTTGAACGCTGGGCACACATCAGCTGCACCCGGCCAAGAAACAAAACGACTCCATACAGCCAAACTAAGTGTCTCCGAGCCAGAAGCATCTTACTCAGAGAGGGGCATGGAAACGCCTTCCCGCCGGGCAGGCCCTGCACCCGGTCTCCCCCCGACAAAGGCTATCACCTTAACTCACTGCCTCTAACAGCGGCCTCCGCTTCACCCACACCGCCAGTATCGCCGGTGCTCGCGGAAAGAGGAACTGCACCATCGGCTCCATCCGCCTTTTCCTTGCCACCCCCCCACCCGCCCTTCTGGCAGCGGCGTGAAGCCCCGAGCCACCCTTGGGTGCTATCCTCAGTTGCCAGCCCTCAGCGCCCGGCATCCCGCGCTCCAGCAACACCCTAACCTCAGTGCTGGCGACACTGTCCTGATATGGACAGACGTGAGGAGGCTGAGGGAAGGAGGAGGAGGAGAGGGAGGAGGAGGGGGAATCATGTCACTCTGAGGCGCACGCCCGGGNTGTCCCTCTGAGGCGCACGCCCGGGCCTGGAGGGTGGGGGACAGCTCTGGCCGCCGTCACAGCCCCAAAGTATGCTCCGATGGAAACCTCCTCCACCGAGCCCCCGAAACTCCCCCACTCACCACCCCGGAAGGAGGAGGAGGAGGGTCCAGAACGGGCTGATGCGGAGACACCGTCAACGGCGGACCGAGGCGGCAGAGGGGAGGCAGCACGCAAGAAGACCACTTCCAGCCTGAGGGAAGGCGCGCGGAGCCCAGGCCGGGCCCGTCCCGCCACCACAGCTGCGGCCCTTGCCGAGGCTCCGCCCCTTGCCTCGACACCCCGCGCGCGGGACGAGGAGAGCGGCGCAGGAGGCCGCACCCGCCATTTTGTGTTAGCTCTGGCTTGGGCTGTGTAGGCAGCTGAGCCGAGCAGGGTGGTCCTTCAGGGTCCATGCTGTTGCCGTCCCTTTCCTTGTGTTGGCTTTCCTTTGGCTTTACCCAGGGTGTTGCTGTCAGGCTTGTGTGCTGTGCTGTCTTACCTCACGGCTGGTCCTGGCCCTTACTTTTCATTAGTGACTGGATGAAGGGATGAAACTTACCTTCAGTAAGTTTCCTGATTATACAAGGCTGGAAGGAGTGGCTGACACCCCATTGGTCTGTGCTGCTATTCAGCGAGACCTGGACAGACAGAGGAACCTCATGAAGTTCAGCAAGGTGAGTGTAGGGTCCTGCACCTGGGGAGGAATAACCCCAGTGCACCAGTATGGCTTAGGGGTTAGAGTCCTGTGTCCAGTTCTGGGCTTCCCAGTTCGAGAGAGTCCAGCAGAGCCTACCAAGATGCTGAGGGGACTGGAGCATCTCTGTGAGGAGGAGAGGCTGAGAGCCCTTGGGCTGGTTAGCCTGGAGAAGAGCTGACCCTGAGGGGATCTTTTCAATGCTTGTCAATATCGAAAGGGTGAGGGGCAAGACTTCTTTCCTGTGAGGGTCCCAGAGCACTGGACCAGGCTGCCCAGAGAGGTCGTGGGGTGTCCTTCTCTGGAGAGAATCAAAACTCACTTGGAGGTGATCCTAGGTGACCCTGCTTTTGCAGGGGGGCTGGACTAGATGATCTTCAGAGGTCCTTTCCAACTCCCACCATGCTGGGATTGTGTGACTCCCATGTCTCTGGGCCCGTCTCTTCTGGTAAGAGGTCCTGAGCCAGACCTTCCAAGCCCTTCAGCTTTCTGAGCTCATGTGCAATGGCTTGGGCTTGCTTGCTGCTCTTTTTGGAGACCTGAATTGTTGAAGTGGTTCCTGCTACCAGAGACGGGTCAGTCAGGGAGCAGTCAGCTCTACTGCAGAAGTGGTAGGTGGGGAGGTGATGTCTGGCTTTTCCCAAGTCCAAAAAGATGGCAAGTTGCAACTTAATGTATTAACGTTTGGGCTATTCACCTAGGTGACAGAAGTACATCTTAAATGATGTGATGGGAAAACCAGGTTATTTGCTGAACTAAAAGCTGAGGCTGGGACATAGATAGTAATGACAGAGCAGCCCATGCTTCTAATTCAACCTTCCTGCTCTAACAGGGTCACCTAAAGCACATTACTCAGGATTGTGTCCAGATGGTTTTGGAATATCTCTAGGGAAAGAGACTCCACAAACCTCTGGGCAACCTGTTCCAGTGCTCAGTTACCCTCCCAGTAAAGAAGTTCTTTCTCATGTTTACATGCAACTTCCCATGTTAATTTGTGCCCATTGCCTGGCATCCTCTTGCTTGGCACCATTGAGAAGAGCCTGACTTCAACTTCTTGAAATCCTTCCTTGAGATACTTAGATACATTGATAAGTTCCCTTCTCAGCCACCTCTTCACTGGACTAAACAAGTCTAGCTCCCTCAGCCTTTCCTCACCCGAAGGGAGATGCTCTAGCCCCAGAATTACTTTCTAGTTGTTTCACTTAGCTTTTCTGGGGGCAACCAGACTGGCAGAAATGGTGAGGTTGCTCATTTTGAGCTTTACAAGGAAAGACATTTATTTAAAAAGTACAAATAGAAGAGCTGAGAAAGGTTGGGTGCATCTCCCACCAGCACTGTTGGGCCCATCTGTAAAAATCTCCATGGCAAATGAGAAAGGCATGCTCATTTGGTTTTTCATTTAGCTAATATAAAGTCTCCCTAATTGTTTCTGTGGCACTTGATTTGTGGTGGAGTAGGACTGCAAGAGTGTTATTCCTCTGGGAATAGGGATGTCATGAAAATGAGATGGGAATCTTGTCAAGCTGCCTGGTGTGTATGACATTTTAACTAGATAAATCCTGGTACAAGAGATTTTCTTAGAACTGCTGAATAATAATTGTAAAAGTTCTGCAAAGTTAATTTTTCTTGCTCTGATAGCAATTGTAATGACTTAAGATTAATTTTAGCATTTAAAAAAAAAGAGGTAATTGCAGTACTTCAAACCCTGAGGCAAATCACTGGAAATGCTTTGGAAAGGATAATTATACCTGCACTACTATCTGTTTAATAGTATTAACTGGTCCAATTAAGGAGAAGTGGAGGAAGGGCCAATTTGTTACTTCTTTAACTATTCCTGGAAAAAGTGGTTTCAGTACCTAGGCAATAGAAAGTGGTTTGTTTTTTCTAAGGTGATTCCCTGAGGATTAAACATTTTAAAGACTATTGGGAGGATTTTGTCTGCTTGTCATGAAGTGCTTACCATCACAGACATGCTGTTTTACTAGCTAACCAAGAAGAGAGGAGTTGGGTGTGTTCATGTGGCTGGCATTTTGTTTCACATCATTAACTTAATCTGGCCATAATCCCAGTCTAAACATCCATAAAGAGATTATTCTTAATTGAGGGAAGATGGGACAAGTAGAGGATTCTTTGTTGTTCCAAAACGGCAGCAGGTTGGGGGTATTTTGCCACTGATAAGAGCTAGAGCAAGCTGCAGGCTGGCTGAATGCAGCATAAGATCTGCTGCCACCAAGCTCTCCCTAGGGTTTGCCTGCTCTAAGGTAAACAGTGATGTGTCTTTAAGTATAGGTGTGGGAAGGGATGTGTGTGTACACAAACTAGTCATTTATAACTATTGCAGGGATTTTATGTCAGTGAGTTTCAGAACACATATTTGCATATATAAGCAGCCATGGATTTTACCATAGGGAATAGGGGTTTAATAGAGTTTAAGGAGGATTTAATCCTTCCATGAATCCTTATCTTTCACTTCCTTGCTGTAGTGCTGGCATTGCTTCTGGCACTGTCCTCAGATCTTGAGTCGTTAAAAAGTTTTAACTAGAAGTTAAAAGCAAAGGCCAAAACTTGCTTTGTGCTGGTGCACAAAGGTAGTAGTGCTTGACAGCATTGTCCTCTTCAGAGTCGTAGCACAGAGACAGGTGTTTGATTTTTCTCTGCCTATGGTTGTTTTTGAGCTAAGGCAGCTCTTCACCAGCTGGAATTGCAGAACACAATTTAGGCAACAGCCAGCTCTGCCTTTGTTAAAGGTCAATTATGTTCTTGACCTACCTGCACAGAGGTACTCCTTCATAGAATCATAGAATTGTCAGGGTTGGAAGGGACCTTAAAGCTCCTCTAGTTCCAACCCCCCTGACGTGGGCAGGGACACCTCCCACTAGAGCAGCTTGCTCAGAGCCCCATCCAGCCTGACTGTCAAAACTTCCAGGGATGGGGCTCCCACCACCTCTCTGGGCAACCTGGGCCAGTGTCTCACCACCCTCCTGGGGAACAACTTCCTCCTAACATCCAACCTAAATCTCCCCTCCTCAAACTTTTATCCATTTCCCTTAGTCCTGCCACTACCTGACATCCTTAAAAGTACTTCCCCAGCCCTCTTGGAGCCCCTGCAGATGCTTGAAGGCCACAAGAAGGTCTCCTTGGAGCCTTCTCTTCTCCAGACTGAGTAACCAGCTATGGGTTCATTTCTCAATCTACCCACAGACAAATGCATAAGTATGTATGTATTTATACCTACAGAATATTAAACAGCATTCCAAAAAAATCCCCTGAATACACTTATGCCTGAGCAGACCTTACATAAACTGATACAAAAGTGAGGGTGATCACTGCTTGAAAGCTGCCAGCCAGTGCCACCTAGAATGTAACCCCACCATTGCTGTCACCACAGAACCCACTGCAAAGAGTACAAAGCTTAATTACTTAAATGCAATGAACAAACATGCCATTAAAACAAGATGATGTAATCAGGAAAAAGATAACTATAGACATTTCAGAGTTAGAAATTTCTTAATTAGAATGAGTAATAAAAAACATTTTAATTGTGCAAAATTAAAGCTGTCAAAGAGTTTTAATTTCTCCTTTTCAGTGAGAACCTCAGTAGACACAAAGTCAAACAAGCTGAATATCATGGACTGCTACAGTAAAATACTGGATCTACTATGTGCAAAAAAAGATAGTAATATATAACCCAAGAGGTGGAGCAGCAGGAGAGAAATGAATATTTAGCAAGAGCAATGGGTATGTTTGGCTTATTAAAGTCCAGATCCCACAGTAGCTTTACATAGCTGTATTCAAGCAGAATGATCCAGTCCAAAGAGAGGTTCTCTGAGCCCTGCACTGCAATTAATCTTCCCCTTCTTTTGATTAATTGCAGAGACATACCTTATTAAATGACCCTAGTGCATTTCCAGTCCCTTAGCAGCATGCAGTCTACTGGTGCTTGATGACTAGCAAGGAAATAACTTGACCACAACACATGATTTTCATGGGGCAGTCCTTTAATAATGAATGAAAATATGAATGGCACCACAACAGCCTCTCTTCTCAGTCTCAGCTTCTAAGAAGAAAAGCAGGAGCCAAAGAAAGATGCTGAGGTTAAGATTGTGACCATGTCACAATCTCCCAATCAAAATTATGCTTACATGTTTATGTTCTATTTTAATATAAAAAATCTCATCATTTGCCTTGAAAATATTTTTTTTTCTTATGACAGAAATGAGAACAATGCAGTGACTTAAAAAGACTGTTGGAAGCCACAGTGGATGCCCAGAAAGGATAACACATCTCATGATATCTGATGGAAGGACAGCACTGACCTCTCAAATACAGTTTTTATCAGCTCTCCCTAAGTTAAGTGGTTAAGCAATGTACTTGGAAAATTTTTATTCTCATCCTACTACTCAGCTCCTGATTTTTAATTGAATCCATTTTATAAATATCTAATTGCAAATCTATGTGGAGTTAGGCAAAGTTGTGAAATTTCCTATGACTTGGGAAAATTCACCCTAGATACTAAATTCTCACTTCACCTTCTGTCAGTGCTGATGTATAAACTTGGTTGAAAAACAACCAGCTTGGAGATGTTGCAGTAAGGTGCACAATAAATTACAGACCCTACTCCAAAACTTTTTGAATGTATTAATACTACAGATGCAATTGCATAAAAATCTTATTTGGGGAAAAATGGGATGCATCCACCCCATTCTATGTATCTAAAGCTCACATTTTTTACAGTAAGTAAGTGAATAAGAATGAGGTTAAATGGAAATGGTGTCTGTTGAGCCAAAAAATATTAAACAAACACAAGCACACATACACACCAAACAGCAACTCTCTTCCTCTTCTTTGTAATGGCAGAAACAGCATCAAAGCATCTTTGCTTTTTTTTCAGTAGTATCAGAGATGCAGATTTACTTGTCCTAAAAGTTGCACATTACTAACTGTTTTACTAGAATTACAAACTAGTGATGTTGAAATGACCCTGCTGCAGTGCCTAGGTGCAGTGGTCTCATTCTGAACACAAGCAGATTAGACTGAGAAGACAAGTGTCAGTATTTCAATGTTTAACAATTAGCATAATTTGCTTTAAAATGCCCTTCCTGGTAGATGTCGACTCCCAAACAAGGAATGCAGCAGATGAGTAGGTAGTGAAGTTCAATGCTAGTGCTTTTGGCCAAATTCCAACTTCACTAATTACTCTCTGCTTTTAAATACCCCCTGCAGCTCTGCTAGAATAAAGCTCCTTTTCAGCTAGTCCTGAAGCATTGTGTAGTATTTCTGGGAAGCTTTACAACATGGAAAAATATCCCCTCCCATTACAATTGCAAGGGGAATTTAGGTAGCCTGAAAGCTATTATCAGAGCTTGAATTTGGGCAGAGCACCAAGGTTAACTTACACTTGCACTGAGATCAAGGGATCTTTGCTGACTAGGAGTGTCAGACCTTTGTTAAAGAGCAGGAGTGGGAATAACTCACTGTGCTGCCTGAATACAAACTGGGAAACTTAGCATCTCTGCACCTGAAAGCAACCCCAGGAATGTTTCCTAGCAAATGACTCTGTATAAAAGCCTCTGGTAGTAGACAGTATCTTACTTGGTTATTTCCTAATATTTCTGACATTGTATGTTGATAGCAAAACTTCCAGCAACTTAAAAAAAAACCCAAACAACCCACACTTAAAAAACCCAAGCCTTTACCAACAGAAAAGCAGCTCTAGAACCTAGTTAGGCCATGGCTAGGGTTTGATTGTCCGTACTGGATACACCAGGACGCAGAGTATTTTAGCAAGCTAAACCAGGCCTGCAGTGCTAGTGAAGCTAAACAGCCAGCAGTAACAGTTTTCTTAGCCCTTCAATTTGGACTCGTTTAAAATATCTAGGTAAAAGACTCCTAATTACTTTATATTCCAAATTAAAAAAATCATTCTTACTAAACTAGAATAATTATAGAACAATCACTGTGAAAAATTCCAGTAGAAGAAGGAAATAAAAAATCCTCTCCAAACCCATCCACATACATAGAGCTTTTTTGCTATTTGTATTTTGTGCCTTTTTTCTTCTTCTTGCCTTTCTTTTTTTTTAGATGCTTTTCTTTTTTTCAGCTCAGGACACCTGTAAGCTTGGTGCTTTTATTTTGCCCATTTCTTTAATCTCAACTTTCTTGTATTTCCTTGTCCACAGCCACCTCAGAAGAACCAGATGCCAAAGTATCACCACTGTCACCACAGCACGCATGCTGGTGAACCAGTTGTCCCATGCAAAACTCTGATGGATTTTCACCAACGTAATAAACCTGAGGTTTTTTAATATCCAGAGCATTTCTGTTGACAGAGACAGTTAATGTACTGTTAGAATTAAATATGGAATCATACCTTTTTCAGAGTAATAAGCTGCATCAGGTGTATCTACATCACAACTAGATTCCTCATGCTGGTTCAGCTGGATTTGGGTAGGTGGGTATGTGATGTACCTGGGGTGCAGTTTGTATCAGCTCTCAAACAGATGCTTGTTCTAACCAGTTGACTGCATCTCAGGCTTTTGTCACCCTTTAAAGTTCTTACTCCAGCAGTGTTTACACACCAGCAGGCATTGGTTTGATTGCACTGCCCGGCTTTGAAGATACCACTGTCCTCACAGTCCAAATTGTACATACCATCATTGTTTAACAGCTCATAGGGGTAGCCCTGGAAGTGCTTCTCCTTCAGGGGGATCATTTCTGCCTTCAGCAGCAGCAAGCGTTTTCGGTGGTGGATGCACCCTGGATGGGCCATCATACTTTTTCACACGTGCAGGACATGGGTGGAGTGGTCTTAGCCGTGTAAAGGGGAGATTAACTCAGTCCCACCTCCCCAGAATTTATCTCTTTCCAATATTAATCTTTTTATCTGCAAGGAGCAAGTCTTGCCTCGGGCCAGGGGGGAGGAGGGTCGTTGTTGGTCACCGCCTGCACTTCACACCTTCCCCCTCCAGGGAGGACTTTCCCGTTCTCCACCCAGGTGACAATATTATTTTATCAACACTCAAGGTTCGAGACATTAATCCTTTAAGGAGGTTTCAGGCTCCTACACAAGTGCCATTCATCTGATTTATCAACTGCTGTCAGACACTTTACAAAGCATGATTTTGGGACCAGCAACGACCACAGAACATTGTATCTGCTGTTCTCCCATCCACACAACTTGCACACTATCTTGTACCTGTGCTACTGCACATCAGTGGGAGCTTGTAGTGATTGCTTGTAGTGATAGTTTGTGCCTGTGTGAGCAGTGGGAAGCTACCCCAGCTGCCAGGGAGCATTTATAACACAGTATGGATTTGAAGTGAGGGCTCCAGATGTAAATACCCATTCCACTAGAGAAGGGCCCAGTCTGGAGTTGAATTTTGCAGCTAGCCCTAGTTCCAAGCAACAGTACTTGAGGGAGCAAATGAGAGACAAGTGCTTCAGAGTTACATACCCATCACCAAGCAAAAAGCGTGGAAGGAATAACTGTAAGTTTCCCTGGTGGAACTGCATGAGTTGCAAAATAAAAGTGCACTTTTCTACTGATTTATTTTGTACTGGTGGATTGTCCCTTCTGTAAATAAGGGGAGAACAGACTTAAAGCCAAAAGTCTTTCCAAATATCTATATAAATATGTGTGTAATGCCTCTATGACACCAAAAAAATAAGTGTTATTTCCTTTAATCCATGCTAAGCTGCAACAGCATTAGAAGAGTTAATTATGTCAAACAACAGGCTGTAAAAGGAATAATCCTGTAGGAAATGTGAAGTGCATGATTCCTTTAGTGATCTCTGCTTCCATGGAAACAATTTCTCGGCACAATTCTAAATCTCATAAAAATAGGGCACTAGGTCTATGTAAACCAGCAAGACATTTCCAATTAACCAACCAGAATGCTTTTATCTAGGCCATTAAATACTTCCTTCAGTATCAAATATGATTACAGTGTTCACTGGCATGTTAACAACCAGCTGCTTCCCCTGCACTGGTTCTGGGGGGCCAGATGAAGTCACCCTGCATGCAGCCTGCCCTCCTCTGCCCCCTCACAGCAAGAGCAGAGCATGTTTCTTTCCCTCACACTGCTCTGCCCGGCCAAGCCTTCCAAGGTGCACCATTACATCTCCCTGCTGCTTGCTTTCCACCGCCACATCTCTATCCCCCACACAATGCAATGTCCTCACAGCTCAGTAATGCCCAGCAGACCACAGTCTCTGCTAGCACAGCATGAAGGAGTTCATCTGCTTCCTACTGCTGGCAGAAAGGGAGTTAGAACCAACACATTTGAATCAAGTTTGCATAATAAATATAGTTGCTTGAAAGGTAATGTGATGCTAGCCTTCAGAATTCATTGGAGTTGCCCAGGAAAACAAACCCATTACATTACTTTAGTATCCTACAGCCAGGATTCCCTCTGTGAAAACAAGTGTGGAAAATACTGAGCTACCATCCTGGCATCCCTGCCACAAACAACACTGGACAATTTTCTGAAGGAGACTAAAGCAGAGGGTTTGCAAGAACAAAACGAAGAACTAAATCTATACCTAGGTGCATGGCTACTGCTCATAGAATTTAATCACTAGCCACAAGTTTACTAGCACTGTAAGAACAGTTTTGCTCTAAGCGCAAACCCTTTTTTGTATCAGCTGGGATAAAGCTCCCTCTGGTGGTATCCAACCCCGTTCAATCCCTTGGTTATTGGTAGTGATGGGATAAATACCTGGCCTGATGCTCAAGAGACAAGAAGCTAGTACAGATACAAACACATCTTTCAAGGTACTGCATATATAGTCTTTATTAGCAGACTCTTGTACACCATCTGTCAGGAATATCAAAAACAGCAAGCAAAGGGGAAAAAAAAAAGGACTTAATAGCAATGGCAACTGTTCATGTTTTGTTTGAGTGGATTTGGGATAGGTTCTGTTTTTTTGTTTTCTTCAACTGAACTGTTTATTGGAAAGTAACTTATTTCAAAAAATAAAGGCATTCCCCTCCCCTGGGACCCAAGGCATTTATCCTTGTGCACTCACAATTTTTCTTTGTTAAAATCAATTAATACAACTGCATTACTTATTGTAATCACTAAACAGAGGAGCAGCCACTACCTGGCTAACACTGATCTCCATACTTAAATGCCTGGAAATAGACTTTATGGACAAGAAACCATCTTGTGCTTCATATTGCTGTTAGACTAGAGGTTCAAAATTCTCTTCCTACCTATCAGAACTGATGACAGCTTTTAGTACATATATTGATAGTCTGTGATTTCTCTAGAGAGTAACCTATGCAAAACTGCAAAAGAATTCCTCACACTGCAGAGCACTCCACAGCTACAGAGGGAAGGAATGTGCTCTCACCAAAAGCCTAGTTTAACCTAGAAATACCAAAAGCCATGCAGTACTTTGGATTAGGAGGTCCCAAAGATGACATTTTAGACTATATGCAGATTGAGTCAACATGCCTTACAGAGATGGGGACACCAAGTTTGTAAACGACACATAAGAGTGGAATCTAAAGCTGCACACTAGCAGGTCTGAACACAGGAGAGAGCACAGAATATTCACCATAGGGAGAATCACTGAGCAGCAGGGGCTGGCATTTTCAGGTTCTGCACTTTCCACTTAGTAACAGAAAGAGACAAACATTTCATGAGGCATGACAAAAAAGTTAATGTGAACTTCCTGTACAGGAGTTCCACTCTACAGTTTTAAAGCTTTTCAAACTCTTTAAACAACTGAAAAGCCGAAGTTAAAAATGTAAACACAGAAAATCTTAAAATTCCATTTATGTTCTGTAGAATTAGAGATATATATACACACACATACATATATTTTAAAATAAGAATTGAGTTCCCTCTAGTTAGAAACTCATGGTATCATCTACTTCATGTTTTCAAATATATTCTAGGCCTCTCTGAGAAACTTTACCCAAGATAAATCTGTGTAAATAGTAATAAGTGTCTACAAGTCAAGTTGCCTTATGATTTAGAAAGCACAATGTAAAGAATGTATTTCTATCAAGATTCACAGTGCTATAGCTCATGAAACATCTCCAAGTTGCAGTCAAGAAAGTTCTCCAAGATCAGTGACTACTTTATCTGAAGATACACTTGTATGAAATGATAACTGAAGAACTGATACAAACAGTATGATTTATTACTAAGCTGAATATCCCAGAGAAGACTCTGCATATAAAAGTTGGTAGGTTTTTTGCTTTAAAAAGACAGATACTCTTCTGCTTCTTGCACTCAGTTTGCTCAGAGCTCTTGTTTCCACAGGAAACAGTGGCAATTAGAAGTGGACAAATCATAATGATCTGGCAAAACAACATAGTATCTCCCTGTAGAATGGAAGATCAGAAAGAATGCAACCTGTAATAAGACAGGAATTATCATTTCCACTGGAAACAAGCACAACCACTACTGACAAGTCATGAAGACTTGCCAGCTTGTTCACCCAAATGTAGAAGCAAGATGGCAAAGAACATGCCAAAAAGCTACCTGACCATAGGGATCAATGGGGAAAATAATCCTAATAATTAAAATCAGACAATGTATTAAAACTGAATAAAACTTCAGAGTAGATACCAGGGAAGTCTGAAATCAATGACCTACAAAATTTTCATTTCAGTCAAGTTTCTGTTCTGCTAACTCATTCAAACTCAGAACTGTCAGGGTTGGCAAGGAGCTGCAAGCTCCTCTAGGTCCAACCCCCCTCCCATGGGCAGGGACATCTCCCACTAGAGCAGCTTGCTCCCAGCCCCAGCCAGCCTGGCCTGCAACACTGCCAGGGATGGATGGGGCTGCCACCACCTCTCTGGGCAACCTGGGCCAGGGGCTCAGCACCCTCCTGGGGAGCAACTTCTGCCTAACATCCAGCCTAAATCTCCCCTCCTCAAGCTTGTGTCCATTCCCCCCAGTCCTAGCACTACCTGACATCCTAAAAAGTCCTTCCCCAATCTCTAAAGCATTAATGGACAAAAATAATTTTGAGTTAGACGAGCACCTGCAAAAAACAAAGTAAGAGAAAAATTCCCAAACTGAAAGATTTGAGAGAGGACAAACTCTCCTTGAAATGTGGTGTTCTCCTTCCCAAGACAGACACTTGGTCAGTCAGCAAATTCTGTAGCACTTGGTATTTTATACCAACTGGTAGTATTATGCATTCCTTGTGTAGCCAGGTCACAGGCATCAGGAGTTTTTCAAAGTATATTTAGCCCATAACAATTATGATGACTTTGGATTCTCTAACAGTTACTGTAAAATGGATAATAATTCTGATAGTGGACATGATGGGGAGGAGGGGAAGAAAATGAAGAAGTAAATCCCAAATTCCATCATTTTGGTTTGTTAAAGCCATCACATTGACAATTCCTTTGAATGTTCATTCTCATTTTCTTCAGCATTATTCTTTTTTTCACTCTTGTATGTAGAAAGGAATAAGTTTTCTATCTGAGTCAAGAATTCTTCAGCAATGAAGCAGTTGGTTACCTTGCCCAAAGTCTTCCTCATGCACTCCAAAAGCTAGTTGAAACAAAAGGAGATTTTTTAACACTGTCATTTTACCTGAGATTATTTTTTTCCCTTCTAGCTGGTAAGTATTCCAAAGGGATTTTTATTTCTTTATTTAGGATTAAGACTACAGAAAGTGTTCCACTGTATAATACAAATTTTAGAAGGGAACAGTCACACAGGAACATGAGTGATTTAAATCCAATCCTTTAAAAGCAATTACACAACAGCTAAATTCAAGAGTACTCTACCACCTCAGTTTTCAATTTAAGCTGTTTATAAGCAAAGGCATGTTGAGAGGAAACAAAAAAACTCTATGTGGGTAATCACTGTGTCCCTGTTTTCTGTTGATGTCTTTTGCTCTGGGCAGATGTTCTGTCTTGTTTGTGCAATTAATGTTACAGCTTTAGTTATTTAGAACTTCAGAGCAATGACTACACTGACTGGAAAATTAAAGCTCTCACTTACTTATGTATGACAAACAAGGCATCACACTACTGAACAAAGGACTAAGGAGTCCAAATGTGATCTGAAAACACATGCAATTCTTGACACTGAAAGCATGTAACATGCTGAGAAGAGACACGATTCATTTGCCATTCATTCTTCTCCAAACTGAGGTTAGAACTTGCTATCTGCATGTTAACTATCATCCCCAACTCTCTCAAATGAACACCCTTACTTTCATTGTGCTTCTAAGTCAATAAGCTGCACCACAGAAGTCATTTATTGGGATTACTTCACATCTTTGATTTGTACAACTGTAACCTCAGGTGACTTCTGATGATAAAACCAGATTTGTATTTAAAAACAAAGCTTTTAAAATGGAAAAAAGCTAAAAGAAGAGAACTTACTTTCTGCAAACAAGTCAGGTCAGAATCTCTATGAAATATTTTATCCATGGGGACACTGCTGTTAAAAGAGAAAACAAAGAGTAGTGCTGTAGAAAGCAGACATGTGTCCTTATTGAAATGATAATAAAAATAGAGATATACCTATGGCAGAATCTGTATTTTTCAATTATCCATCTTGTTTTTTCAAATATTAATTCCCACTGAGGTTCCTCCAACATCTGCTGCACTTCAAATTTGTAAGGCAGCCCTGTAAACAACTGAACAGATTACTCACTGTTTTGAGTACATACAATGGTTTTTTCTTTGCCTTCTTTCCCCATAACTGTTTGTGATTTATTACTGATTGCAGAAGCTTGCAGTCCTGTTCCTTGCCAACATTAAGGAGATTAAAGTAAAGTAAAAGTATGACATGTTTTGGATTCCAAATGTTTGGTGGGAGTAGGGAACAAACCTGTTCTCCTCCCTGCCCTCACCAATTCCTCATGCCATAAGGAAGCAGACAGAAATCTAGAATATAGCAAAAAAAGGAAAAAGGAATGGAGTTTTTATAACTTAGCAGCACTTTTGTAGTCTTTCTAAGATCTAAAGGAAGAAATTCTTCTAGTTTATTGCAGGTGGGGGGAAGTGGAATTTCGAAACTATTCTAAAGGAATACCAGAAAATAACTTGCAGAACACAATTCAGTTACCAAAACTCAGGGAGAAAAACTGTACATTTCAGTAAGTCATTAAAAAAAGCCTTTCCAAGTGGCTATGAGATGAAAGTTGTGCTTTCCAAACAACTCTGGAGTAAGGAAAGAAAGCAATAAAATACCATTTGCTATTTGAGCACATCTCAAATGTGTAAAGTATTCAGTGTAGAATGCACTTCCAAGAGTAAGAATTATTCTAGAGAAATAGTTATGGCTCCTATGAATTACCCAGCTTGTGTTCATTTGCTCACTACTGTAGCACTACAACCACAGTATAACTTTTCCAAAGAGCCAGAGGAGATCCTGTTTTGTGAACAGCTGATTTCAGGAGACAAACATAAATATGAAATTCTCTCAGACAGAAATATATGTGATCTAAAAAAAAAATTCTACTTCTACGGGCAGAGAAAGTTTCTCTGTATTTTAACTCTACCAGGGTGAGATGCATGGGAAAT
>VWZO01000733.1:0-12212 GCA_013396975.1 Bucco capensis
TTCTATGATTCTATGATTCTTCCAGCTGAAGTTAAAAGCTGCCAGCAAGCATCAGGAACCTATTTTGAAATTTTGAACTGACTCCTCAAGTGATTTGACCATGGATTTTTCTCCCCTTGCTATTGTATTATTCCTATGAATTCAGTTACCAAAAACTTCTCTGATGCAAATTTATTTTTTCTGCCCTTTCTCTTCATATTACTATGCCACTATTTGTCTTCCCTTTCTTCTTCCCATTGTTTCTCAATAATAACTTCCTTTCCAATAGTTTGAAAGACTGATGGCAACATTAGAAAAAGCCTATTGCAGAATCCCCCCTATTCAAACTGTTCTGTTTATGTTATCTTCCCATTTTGTTTCCTCTTTCTAAACTCTAAGCTTACCAGGGCATGGACGGACATTAATTTTATGTTTGTACCAAACATCTACAAAAATAGGGTTCACTTTGCCTCAGCCTATAGGGATTAGTGGTGTATGGATGCTAAAAAAAATTGCATTTATGTACTGTAAGTAACGGGATGTAATGTGATGTCAGATTGTGGCTAGTACCTCATACCTTCATAAGGAAAGAGAAAAAATAACCTCCAGCAACTTTCTGAAATACTACAAAAAGTATGAAAACCAGAAGATGCAAAAGGACAGTATGATACATCATCTTGAGAATGCTCCTGTGCTGCACACAACCCCGTATTTCAAATCACACCAGCAATTACTGAATACACGCTGGCTATGGAGCAGGGTTCCGCAGTGTTTGGCATTTGTATCACCTTTGCTACATATTCTAAATAACTTTGGTTTAGCTACCTGACTCATATAAACCTATAGTTTAATGTAGGATATGACTGCGCAGCTCAGTGTAGCACTCCTATGAACTAATGCCAAAACAAGATGCTCTGTAGCTGTGTCATCAGGGCACTCCACCCGGGCTAATTAGCATAGCAAGCAGCCGGGAAAGCCGGCTAGACTGGGAGACCTGTGACTTCCATAGCCCCAGCCCACAGTCCAGTGTCCCTGCAGGAACTGGAATGAGGAGCAGGCCAAATGTTAGACTAATCTCACTTTAAGGACTTTAAAAAATAGTGTTTTGATGTCTATGTACAACATAGGGGTGTAAAGATAAGGTCTGCTTCTCTTTTAACTGAAAGACCTCTTTAAGTGAGATACGAGTCAATCTAGACACAGCAGCCCTTCTTATTCACAGCTCCTTAAACTGCTCTTCCTCTGCAGAGCTGTAAGGATGGCAATGTGATCAGAAGTTACAACAAGTTGGGTCTTTTGTTGTGAATGATTAATTGAATAATTCAATATATGCTACTTTGTTTCAATGGACTCCACTGTGACATCACAACAAGAACTACCAAAAAAATGCACTGAAGCCAGTAGAATTACAGAGGTGTAAGCCAGTCTTAAACCAATGTAAATCTTATTTAAGTAAATAAATAATAAGCCATATCATCTACCTGAACTTACTAAAATAGAAGTCTATACCATGGGTCATAACCAGTGAACCTCATTCTGATATTACTTATTCTTCTTTGCATACACCAAACAATTCCATGAATTCATTAGCTTCCTACCAGAAACATGAATCAGAGATGCATAAGAACAAAAAGCCAGTTCAGCAAGATACCATAATGCCAAGTCAAGTCAGTCAGGTTATAATAATTTCTAATTAACACTCTTCCAAGTTTCAGTGTTATTTGTTTGCATGTCAGTGTCACTCAGAAAATTACAGTACTCTTTCCTGCCTTTTAAAACCTCTTTAAAAAAAATTTTAAAAATACAGCCTGATCTGTACAAACAGAAATCCAATGTAATGACAATTTAAAATGATAGTTGAATTTGACAACCCCTGAAGAAAACATCTTTAGAAATAAGAAGACTGATATATGTCCACTGATCAAGAAAAGAAAAGCATAAATCAGCATAAGTTGAACACCACTGAAGACATGGTTTCTACATCTTATTTTGATTATGTTTATACAAGAAGTAAAACTTCCCCATCTCAGAGGCTTTATATTGCCTTGCCCACAAAATGGTGCCTTTTGAAACATGGAGTATCACTGTTCCCTGATGATTACAAAAGCCCAATGTAAAATTCAGCAGATTGAGCCTTCTAGAAGGCTTCATTAAAAAACTAAATATTTTAGTTTTGTTTCAAAAACGCCTGATAGCGTAATAACTATGCAATATTATTGAAGAAGACCTGTTTCAAAAACAAAGTCATGGAAACATGACTTTTGTTGACAGTCTGAGTCTGTCACTCTTTCTGCAGCTGAAACAATTCAGACCAAATATCCATAGGGTTTGTTACATACACTATTTACACTTTAATGTTTATAGGTATACATCTTATATATATAAAATCTTAAAAACGATTAAAGGTGTTGAAAGACGTAGCTAAAATTTTTATTGCCATGACAAACTTCTGAACACATGTAAAGTAGTATAGTCTTGTTTTCACGTAATAGCGTGAATATATTTTGTTAAAGTTAATTAAAATTGTGATCAAAAATACTAATATTTAATCAATGATAAAAGTAGTTTGTACAGTAATATATTCGTTCTCTGTAGAAGACAGATTAAGGATGGTTTAGCATCAAATACTCATGAAACTTCAATGAAGTCATAATATGCTAATTCCAGATATTTTAAGTTATCTGCACAATCAAGCTTTTATAACAATGAAGTAGATGATCCTAAGATCCTAAGCTTCTTCTCAATGTTGAAAAATGGTTACTAATATATTTACAAAAAAGGCATTGCAAGAATCTATTATGATGCAAGTGACCTCAAAAAAAAAAAAAAATGAAATACGAATGGGTTTACTGAACAGGATTAGAGTTTGGTTGAGAAAGCTTTTTTCTGAGACGGAATATTGAATACTTGTTGTTTTTCTTGTTCTTACCAAGGAAAGAGATTGTGGGAATAACAAGAAACTGCTGGCAGTTTTGCATATTCAGAGTTCTTACTGCACTAAATCAGTGAAGGTTACTGAGCTTTCATCTTGTTTTTTGTCCCTGTGATGCCTAAAGATTTGAGTGTGTTCTGTAGATTTTTAGGACTTTTAGAATTATGTGAAGCTTCCTGGTTTGTTCATATATTAGGAGCCACTAGGCCTGTTCTTAAGGTATTATCTTGGACTTTCCCATGCCTCGCCAAGGACATGATGTTTTGAAGAAGCCACCTGCAGATAGCTTGAAGACAAAACAGAAGAAGATGGCCAAGCCGCACGTGGGCCCTCTCCGAGGGGCAGAGCTGAAGACCACCAAGGGTGGGCTATTGGAAAACCTAGTGCCAGGGTTGGCTAGAGATATCAATATGTTAATTACTAATAAAACATATAAAAGGTGTAATCCCTTGGGGCAGCGCGCTCATCCATGTACAGGATCCTGAAGATGTGGAAGCTTCCGATTAAAGGTAACTCTCTTTCTCCATTAACTTTGTGTGACATCACAGCCAATTAATAATGGACCCCTTGAACACCACCAATATGAGGTGCTAAAAGAGCCAACTTTATTCTCGCATACAACTCCTTATATACCCTCCTCCCTCCAGGCGCCCAAGGCCTTCCTGGTATTTTTCACTGGGTAGTTTACAACAGCTTAGGTCCAAGGTTTCCCCTGGTATTTCTCACTGGTAATTTATGACAGCGTTATCTCGGCACCTACAGAGGGGGTATAAGGGGTACAGTTACGTAGTCCCATTACAATTTTGCACTATCTAACAAGCAGTCCTGAGCAATTAACCCTCGACCCCAAATCATCTTTTGGTTCCCTAATCTAGACATCTTGCTGCTGTGGATGAGCTCCTTTGTTATGTTCTCTCCTAAGCCAATTCTTCACATTCAGCAATCGCTCCCAGGATGTCAGACATTTCTACATCTTCCTCTCCATCCTTTAGCTTTTCCATGGCCACTTGTCCTATTTCATTCCATATTTCTCTGACAATTCCCCCTTCCTTATTTTGTTGCTGCACGATGAAAACTTGGGAAAAGCTTCAATTAATCATTCACTGAATACATGATAGCAAGCAGGGTATACAAAGCAAAATACGGAAGAATATAAAACCAGCAAGCATTATGACTAATAATAAGCAAGCATTAAGAGCCTGCTTAAATCTAGGTCCAAGATTCAAAACATCTAGCTAATCAAACAAACCACTGACCCCACTCTTCTTGTTCTCTCTCAGCTGGGTGGTCAGAGTTCTTAATTTCTCAATAATCCGGTGGATGGATTCAGAGTGATCACTCAGGTTCAAGCAACACATCCCTTCAAAATCCTCACAGCCATGACCATGCGCTAGCAACAGAAAGTCTATGGCTGCTCTATTTTGAAGGGTTGCTTGTCTTATTGAACCAACATCATAAAGCAGGCCTTCTAAAGCATCACTAGTTGCATTTGCATTTTTTGCTAGCCAGCAGCCCATTCTGTTGAGAGTAGCTAAAGCATGCCCAGCTGCTGCGCCTGGGAGCAAGAAGCTGCTGAAAAATCTCTGCACGTAATTCCAGAAGTGAATTTCAGAATCACAGTCTGCCTTAAAGCCATGCATGTCCAGGGAATGTTTAAGGCGCCTCCCTGGTAAAGGACTCCTTAAGGGGACGAGGGGTTTTGGTCGGATTAAACAATGCAAGCTTACCAAAAGTACANATAATAAGCAAGCATTAAGAGCCTGCTTAAATCTAGGTCCAAGATTCAAAACATCTAGCTAATCAAACAAACCACTGACCCCACTCTTCTTGTTCTCTCTCAGCTGGGTGGTCAGAGTTCTTAATTTCTCAATAATCCGGTGGATGGATTCAGAGTGATCACTCAGGTTCAAGCAACACATCCCTTCAAAATCCTCACAGCCATGACCATGCGCTAGCAACAGAAAGTCTATGGCTGCTCTATTTTGAAGGGTTGCTTGTCTTATTGAACCAACATCATAAAGCAGGCCTTCTAAAGCATCACTAGTTGCATTTGCATTTTTTGCTAGCCAGCAGCCCATTCTGTTGAGAGTAGCTAAAGCATGCCCAGCTGCTGCGCCTGGGAGCAAGAAGCTGCTGAAAAATCTCTGCACGTAATTCCAGAAGTGAATTTCAGAATCACAGTCTGCCTTAAAGCCATGCATGTCCAGGGAATGTTTAAGGCGCCTCCCTGGTAAAGGACTCCTTAAGGGGACGAGGGGTTTTGGTCGGATTAAACAATGCAAGCTTACCAAAAGTACAGGGTCCCCCTTCAACTCTGCTGGGCATGCCCTTCCATACTCTTTCTCCACAAATCAAAAACATCTGATCTGGGAGAGCAATTGACACATTGAGAGATTTAAAATTGAGTGGTGTTCTGTTTTTGCACCAGAGTGTTTTGTTGTCAAAGACTCCTTTTAGGGTTACATCAAGGATCAGGGAGTCATGAACTTGTGGATTTTTCTGGTAGAAATGGAAATAGAAATCAGCAGATATGCTGCCCAAAGTGTCTATTTCCTGTGGTTCATGAGGAAGTACTGTCAGATTTTTTGGATACTCATTGTATGTGATCAAGTGATTGTAAGATGTTTTACTGTAGGGCTCAGCAAGTTTCTCAAGACAGTGTTCAAAGTTTATTGTGTGTGTGTGGACCATGTTGTGATATGAGCATAGGGGCATGTATGAAGGCAAACCATTCATCCTTTGTGAACGGTATACCAACCAGGCATGTCTGAAAGGGGTTTGTTGGAGTAGCTACCAAAAGACATAATGTATCAGTCTTGGTTGCGTTTGCGAGGGTGGTCCATACATTCATTCTGCTGGAAGTAAGCCAGCTTGGGGCTATCTGTGCTGCTGCAGAATCCTCTGTCATGACTCCGATGTTGATGATCAAGACAATACAAGAGATGGTCGCACAAAACACAACGGGATCCATTGGGTACCTGAATCTGTGGAAACACAAGCATATCCTTTTCCTCAAGTTATTAACTGATATGGGTCCTTCCCATTTCTGAGATTCTGAGTTTTTGATAAGTACTGTGGCTTTCTGCATACTTTCAACCCTTTCATTATGGATTGATGTAAAATGCCGAAGAATCAGTGGTCCCTCAGTGTCTGACCATCAGTTCAAAAAATTTGAAACATATGGCACTTTAGACAATCTTTCTTGGGGAGTGTTTTCCAACCCTACTCCCCCGTTTTGTTTTTCTAACATGTTTTTAAGAGAGGCATGTGCTCGCTGTACTATTGCCTGTCCTGTCAGGGTGTGTAGGATACCTGTGACATGTTTGACACCCCATGTTTGCAAAAAGTGGCAAATTTTTGAGAGGTGTAAGCAGGGCCATTGTCTGTTTTTATTTTTGGGGCGATGCCCAAAGTGGCAAAGGCTAATATAAAATGCTTACAGACATCTCTAGCTTTTTCTCCTGCATGTGCAGTGGCTGCTAGTGCACCTTCTGAAAATGTGTCGAGACGTGAACATATTTTAAGTGTCCAAATTCAGAAACATGAATGACATCAGTTTGCCATAGTTCTAGTGCTTAAAATTCTCTAGGATTGACTCCATAAGAAAGAGAGGGGGTAACCTTTTGGCAATCTGGGCAAGCTGACACTATCTGCCATGCTTGGATCAGAGAGAGACTAAGTAATTTCAAAGTGCCTTAGCATTTTGATGAAAAAAGGCATGGGACAGTCGTGCTTGTTCAAAGGAACTCAGGAGAATGACAGTTCCTGCGAGGTTATCTGCCCGCTGTTGCCCTCTACCAATGGCCCCAGTAGTGTGGTATGCGATTGAATATGCATAATGTAAAAGGGGTGGGTTCTCTGATTGATGAGTGTTAGCAATGTCTGGAGCAAAGAAAATAAAGTTTCATGTTGAATTTCCTTTAGGTAGGAAGATTTAATGTGAGAAACAATGCCAGCCACATAAGCTGAATCTGTTACTACATTGATGGGGCAGGTCCACTTTTTAAATACCCTGACTACTGCTGAAAGCTCTACAATTTGTGGCGAGACTAGCATAGTTTTGATATCCGATTGCCAGCATTTCTGATCGTCCTGCCACACAACTGCTTTGCCAGTTTTCCCGGATCCGTCTGTGAAAACTGTCAGTGCATTTAAAGGAACAGGGATGCATTTTGGCACAAGCTGTAAATCAAATAGCACGCCAAATAATTTGTGTCTGGGGGGATGGATGGATATTGAGCCGGCAAATTTGGCGAAAGCTGTTTGTATTTCAATAGAGGTTTGCAAAAGATACTGCAGCAGTGGCATTGTCGGTGGCAGGACAATCACATCGGGGTCTTTACCACACAGCGAAAGCAAGCGCTGTCTGCCTTTCATTACTAAATTTGAAAACATCTCAGGTTTTGTTGTAGTAGTCTTGGAAAACTGATGCGGCAGAAATATCCATTCTAGGATCAAAAGGGGGTCCTTCAAAGTTGAGTCCCACTGAAACAACAAAGCATAAGGTTGGAACTGTGCATTTAGAACAATTAATGAGATTGGAAGATCAGGGTCAAATCTCTGAGCTTTGCGGTTAGAGATAGCCTTAATTACCACTTCTAAAGCACCCTGTGCTTCTGATGTTAGTAAGCGAGGGGATGTTAAGGCCTTATCTCGTTTAAAAGATTGAACAGAGGATACAATTCCTTGTTTGTGATTCCCAATAGTGGCCTGGCAAAACTGATAGTCCCTAACAGCTTTTGTAAATTGTTCAAAGTCTGAATGCAGTGTGGCAGTTTCAAAATCTGTGGTGAAATGCTTCGCTCAGAGATTTTCCACCCTAGGTACTTCCAGGGAGAGAATTTTTGCACCTTATTGGGAGCAATCTGCAAGCCATGATATTTTACATTGGTTATTACAAGTTCTACAGCATGTTGCATTTCTGTTTCAGTTTTTGTAGCAATAAGGATGTCATCCATGTAGTGATAGATGACAGCATGAGGCAACCACAAACAAGCAGGAGAAAGTGCTCGTGCAACAAAGGACTGAAAGATAGTCGGGCTATTTTTCATCCCCTGAGGGACAACAGTCCAATGAAATCGCTGGCAGGGTTCAGAAGCATTCAATGCGGGTACAGAAAATGCAAATCTCGGGGCGTCACAGGGATCAAGGGGTATTGTAAAGAAACAGTCCTTTAGATCAATAACAGTTATTTGCCAATCACATGGTATCATAGCAGGGGAGGGGAGGCCTGGTTGAAGGGCTCCCATAGCTTCCATACTCTCATTGATTTTTCTTAGATCATGCAACAATTGCCATTTGCCGGTCTTTTTCTTAATCACAAAAATAGGAGAGTTCCAGGGACTTGTAGTAGGAACAATGTGTCCAGCCTGTAACTGCTCTGAAACAAGTATTTGTAATTGTTGCAGCTTTTCTGAGGGGAGGGGCCATTGGTCCACCCAAACAGGATTATTATTTTCCAAGTCAGTTTGAAAGTGAGCTGCACATCAATGGCCCTCACGACAAATTTGAATTGGAATTTGACTTGAGGTTGATGCTAAGCCCCCATTGTGACAGGGCGTCCCTTTCCCACAGCGAAAATGGTACTGGTAAAACATATGGACGAATAGTCACAACTTGATTTTCAGGACCGATAGCCTGAATAAGGGAAACGCTTTGCTCAGGCTGTGCATATCCCCCGATTCCTGCAAGGGCAGCGGCTCCCCTTGTAGGGGGCCAAATTGTCGGCCACAAGGACTTGGAGATCACTGTAACATTGTCTCCAGTATCTATTAGGCCATTAATATAAGCAGTAACATACAATGCGACGTTCTTCAATAAACATCTTAAGTAAGGCCAGTTGGGGGAAAAATGTTGAGCCCACCAAATTTGCGGCTGCCCTGCAGACCCAAAGCCTTGACATCCACACAATGCTGTTCCCTTATTCAGAGGCGATGTTTCAAAATACACCATCTGAGCAATACGCACACACGCGGGGATGATACATGGGGGGTTCAGTGTCCATAGCATGATTTTAATTTCTCTAGTGAAATCTGAATCTATTACACTTAGTAACACAAATAATCCTAACATTGTAGCAGAGTCCCAAAATTAATGCATTCTTTCCTCCCCCACCAGGCAGTCCCCAGACCCCTGTACCTACTGTCTTGACCCCAGAGGTGTCGAGAGTTGCTGACTCGGAGGTTGCCAGGTCCACCCCAGCACCCCCTGTGGTCCCTGAGCACAAGTTGGAAACTGGGACCCCGGGGGATGGTAGACAGTGGCTATGACAGGAGTTGTTTGTATCGTTGCACCACCCCTTCCCACGCTCGGCCTCCTGTTTCCCGAGATAAGTCTTCCTTTCGCATCAAATCTCAACCAGCAATATCGAGCAAATGTTTCCCTTTCTTACATTTAGAACAAGCCCTGGTCCCCCATTTCGATCGTGAACTCCCCCTTTCAAGTCTGGGCAGTTTTTCATAACATGGTCAGTGCGCCTGCAGTTGTAGCAATTACTTCGTGATGGTGTTTGCATAGTAGAAAAAACTTCTTTCACTGCCTGGGATACACCTTCAGATACCACGGTAGCTACTATATTTGCCTGCTCATGAGCCTTAGAAGTGGAAGAGGTAGTCTTTTGCGTGGCTTCTATCATTTCTAAGAGGGTGGGATCATTTAAGGGCCATAGAATTTGTTTACAATACTCATTAGCATGTTCAAAGGCAATAGAAACTCCTTGATATCATCATTTTGAATTTGTCTGTTTAGCGCCTCTTGGAGTCAATCAATAAAGGTCATCAAGGGCTCCTGCACCCCTTGTTTCAGATTTGTGAATGACTGCTGGGGTTTGTTTATGTCTGGACCTGTAGGAAAGCTTTAAGAGCATTATCCCGGGAATCATTTAGAGCTTGTAAAGGGAGGCCTGTCTGGGCTGTGGGCTGTAGAAATTCCCCTTCCCCATCAATGCATCATGAGTAAGGGTTTTTCTCCTGCCACTATTAGGGAGCTGGGGATAACCAAGCACTGTTTTTCCATTTAGCTGTTTCCACTATTTTTCCCACAACATCTCCTGCATTGGCATTAGAGTCATATGAGCTAGATATTTACAATCCATGGGGCAAAGGATGTTAGTGTCCATGACGGATTGTAACAACTGAGCAAAGTAAGAAGATCCCGTCCCATAGTCTACAACTTGCCAATTTGGGTTCTGTCCTCTTTTTATGATCACTGGGTAGGCAACACTTAACTTTTTCAGCATCTCAAAATCACCTTCCTGTTCAGCCTGCTTCCGCACTCCTTCCCATATTTTTACAGAGCTATTAGGATTCGGAGAGTACAAGTCCGGTTCTTTCTCTAGATTGACAAGACCTGGATCCAAAGGGTCCTCAGGGTGTGTACCCCCAGCGGCAGCAGCTTCTAGAGACAGAGCAGAGGGCGGTGGTCATGCACTACCACCAGAGCCTGATGCTTCACCATTGTCGTGCAGAGTAGAAGGGGAAGGGGGTGGTGGCCAGGGCCGATCAGAGTCTGTGTCAGCAGGGATAGTAGCCTTCTGCTGTTTTAAAGTCTGAAGGATAGTGCGCCAGGCGGCGAGCAAGTCTTTGGCTACAGCATCAGCAAGTGTGGCAGAGTCCACTAATTTGGTTCCTGCCACTTTCCAAATTTCAGCAGAATAGATGTTTTCAGCAGTGACATCTGGCACCTCCTTAGCTACCCATCTTAGGAGTCTTTTTAAATCATAGGGATCGATCTGAGTCCTCTGTTTCTTCAAGGGTTCTCCCATTTTCTTATATACATTTTTTTCTTCTATAGACATTCCCGTTCCCATTTCCCTTATGCTCACCTGTCCAGCAGGGGCATTCGACAAAATTTGCCACGCTGAAAAGCGCCTTAACCCTGGCGCGCACCCCACTTCTCCAAGCGGGTACTACTGGACTGGATTTCTTTCTCAATACCTTCTGTCTCACCAGGGCGCATCACAGGGGTAGCCTCTCCAAAAAGCTACACTGCTGAGGGAGTTCTAATACTGAAGTCCCTGTCCAAGGGCACCATTTCTGTGATGTCACAGCCAATTAATAATGGACCCCTTGAACACCAACAATATGAGGTGCTAAAAGAGCCAACTTTATTCTCGCATACAACTCCTTATATACCCTCCTCCCTCCAGGGGCCCAAGGCCTCCCTCGTTGATGGGGGTGACCGGGTCCCCACTCCAGGTTCCCCAGAGAGATACACACTCTGAGAAATTCAGGGTGGAAAGCCTTTTATTCAAATTCCATGGGAGTTGTTAAAGCCTTGGTGAGGGACGGAAATGGCAATACAAGGATTATAGGAACATGGGTTTCACGCCCCACACTTTACCATGGGCAATGAGTTTAATGCTCCCTTGGCTGTCAGCACAGTTATCGCACCAGGGGCCACAGAAGACCCCAAGTGATTTTCAGACTGTGCCTGGCTGAGGTTTTCTATTCTAAAACAAAAGCTCCTGCCCCTGAAGCTAAAAGAATCACAGAATTATTAAGGTTGGAAGAGACCTCTAAGATCATCAAGTCCAGCCATACCTATCACTAACATACCACTAAACCATGTCCCTAAGGTGATTCATCCCAGGCACTTATCTTAGGATGGGATGAGTCACTTTCTGGTGTCTTTTTCCACTGATGTTAGGGGGACCCTAGCTCAGCTACATTAGACTACATCACTAACTGTAGGTAGGTAGAGTTAAAAGAGGTAAATTCTGGCCTAAATTTTACCACTATAATGGTAGATTTGAAAATGCAAACAGTATCATCATATCATCAAGATGCTAATGCGTCAACGACAACCACCCTAAGTTGTGATGGTGCACCAAGAACGATGGAGAAGCTTGTACAGAAAGTTGTATTTACTCAAAGATACAGTTGCAACAAAATTGTAGTGATTTATTTTAAAATATGGGGCACTTAAATAGCAGTGCAATGACATTCTTGTGACACTAACCTTTAACTTCTTGTCCAAAGCAAGTAAGAATGGTCTGGTTGTTCACTTGCTTTTTTAAACACGGACTTGGGAAAACCGCATATACCTGATTAAGAAGGAAAAACAAAATTACTGAGTAATCCAGGGCTCCAAGGAGCTATTTACAATTTTAATGTTAAAATGTAATCTGCTGGTGATTACATAATAATTTCCCCTCTCTGCCCATTCCAGAGTGGATATGATATACTACAATCCACAAGCCCAGTCTTGAATGTTTTGTTCCAGTGTAAGAGCTCATTGCAATATAACCCTCTAGAGAAAACAGAAAAAGCAGAGAGAAAGGACTAGGATGCATTAAGAGGAG
>VWZO01000734.1:3225-13374 GCA_013396975.1 Bucco capensis
GCACCCATCACCCCACAGGGCATCTATGACCCCAACCAGGCACCCATCACTGGACAGGGCACCTATGACCCCACCCAGGCACCCATCACCCCACAGGGTATCTATGACCCCAACCAGGCACCCACCACTGGACAGAGCACCCATCACCCCACAGGGCACCTATGACCCTAACCAGGCACCCATCACCCCCCAGAGCACCTACAACCCCACCCAGGCACCCATCACCCCACAGGGCACTTGTTCCTTCTCCCCAGAGCTGTGTCGCATCAATGAGGACCAGAAAGTGGCCCTGGACCTTGATCCCTACGTGAAGAAGCTGCTGAACGCCCGGCGCAGAGTGGTGCTGGTCAACAACATCCTGCAGAATGCCCAGGTCAGGCCTGGAGGAGCCCCCAGGGGCTTTGGGGGGGGTGATGATCCCTGTTCCCCAACTCCCATCCTGATGGCTGCTGCTCCTTCCCCGTGCAGGAAAGGCTGCGGAGACTGAATCACAGCGTGGCCAAGGAGACAGTGCGGAGGAAAGCCATGCTGGAGGCAGCTGGTGGCTACCCCCAGGGTGTGCCTGGCAAGTGAGTGCCCCCCCCCCGGAGCTGGGCTGGGGGCTGGCTGTCACTCTGAAGGACAGCAAAGAGCAGGCTGCTGGAAAAAAGGGAGCAGGGATCCCTTGGTTGTGGCTGCAACCCAGCAGGGGTGAGGAATGCTGCAGTGTCGAGGCCACAGCTCTGGAGCTGCCACTGAAGGAACTAGGGGACCTGAAAGTGTTGTTTGCTCATTTGTAGATGAGGAAATAAAAGTGTGTGTTGGTTTGGGGCTGGGAATGCTTCTGTGTCACAGCTCCAGCCTCAGGGAAAGCAGAACCAGTTTCATCCTGCCTCTGGAGAGGAGCAGGTTTAGCTTCAGCAAGCTCAGCAACGCTTGGGGCAGAGTGGCTGGAAAGCACCCAGGGGAAAAGGAGCTGCAGATGTTGGTCAGTAGCAACTGAAGAGGAGGCAGCAGAGGGCCCGGGGGGGTGGGCAAGAAGGTTACCAGCAGCCTGGCTTGGAGTAGCCCCAGAGTGGCCAGCAGGACTAGGACAGGGATTGGGGAGGTGACATCTCCAATGCTGGGCTCAGCTTTGGGCTCCTCACTCATTTCAAGGACATTGAGTTGCTGGACTGTGGTCAGAGAAGGGCAAGGCAGATGGGGAAGGGTCTAGATCTTCAAAGTCTCATCCAACCTGGAAGCCCTCAGCCCCTGTGGAGCCTTCCCCCCTGGCTCCCTCTCTCATGTGCATCTTCTACCTAAACAACCAGGACACATTTAACAGGAGGAACACTTTAATGGGCAACTTATAAAAAAAAACCCACCCAGGGGACAGGGGCTGGCAGTTGGCTCCATGAGCTGGGGACCAGCTCTGTCCTTCAGGCAGCAGCACCTGGGGCTGAGGAGTCTTGCTGCAGGGGGTGGGGGCTAGAGGCAGCCTAGAGCATCTCCTCCCTGCCTGGAGCTGCCTCCTTCCTCCCTGGGCAAGTCACTCCTGGGTCTCCATGCTTTCCTCCTCCTCACCCGTAGCAGGTTCTTCCTGATTCTCTTCTTCCTCTTCTCCCTCTTTCTTCTCTGGAGGCTTCTCATAAGCCTTCTCAGAAGGTGTCACTATCACTCCATCCCACGTGGACATTTCAGAAGCCAGGTCTGCCAAAAGAGAGCCTTGTGGTGACCTTGAGCAGCATGGACAAACTCCACACCTAGGACACTCAGGGGAAGGAGCACACTCTGAATCAGAGACACACGTCAGGGCAGGAAGGGAGCTTCCAGCTCCTCTAGTGCCACCTCCGTGCCATGGGNTCCCCAGCACCCCAAGTCCTCCTCAGGGCTGCTCCCAAGCCACTCCCTGTTAAAAGCCTCTGGGCTTTTAACAAGTCTCTTCTCCTTGGGAGCTTTCTCCAGCCACACAGAAGAGCATCCTGAGATGTTAACAGCCTGCATGGAGGGAGAGGCAGACCCTGCCCCCCACTTACAGCTGGCATCACCCTCCTGGCCCAGGATCTTCCTGTAACCTCCATGCGAGAGGATGCGGACGAGGGTCTGGGCAGTATAGCAAACCATATCCTGGGGGACAGGGAACAACAATCAGAGCCTGGATACCTTCTGCTGCCTTCTCCCATGGCCCACAGCTGGCAGCTCACCTGCTGCTCTAAGGTCATAACTGTGTGGACTCTGAAGTTTCCACTCTCACAGGGATCTGTGATTCCAACAGAGCCAGGGAGGAAAAGCCCAGCAGCCAGGATCTGAAGGCAGCGCCTAAATGGAAGGAAGGAAGGAAGGCATTTTGGGCTTCAAAAGTGAGATGACTCCAGCACAGCAACACAGCTCAAAACTCTCCAATTAGCACATCTAATTAGCCCTGAGATATGTTGCTGCTTTCATGTGCATGGAGCTGATCAGAGGAGTTGACAGGAGGGAAGCAAATGGTGACAGACCTGTAGGCGATGTTGAGAGCAAGGGGCTGCCTGGTGGGATTGTTCATCACAGCATAGTGTCCCTGGAGAGTAGAGGGAAGAGTTGGGATGAGAGAGGCTTTCCCCCAGGGCCATGCAGGAATCAGAGAATCCTAACCTTGGCAGGGTTGGGAGGACACTTCCAGCTCCTCTAGTGCCAACCCCCAACACCTGGCACTAGAGCAGCTTGCTCCCAGCCCCAGCCAGCCTGGCCTGCAACACTGCCAGGGATGGATGGGGCTGCCACCACCTCTCTGTTCCAATGGCTCAGCACCCTCCTGGCCAACAACTTGTGCCTAACAGCTCCTCTCCATCTCCCCTCCTCTCCTTTGGATCCATTCCCCTATTCCTAGCACTAGCTGACAGCCTCCCCAGGCCCTCCCCAGCCCTCCCTGCAGATGCTGCAAGGTCCCCAGAAGCTCTCCTGGGAGCTTTCTCTTCTCCAGCCTCAAGCAGCCCAACTCTCTGAGTCTGTGCTCAGAGCAGAGGTGCTCCAGCCTCTGAGCATCCTCATGGCTCTGCTCTGGACACCTTGCAGCCCCTGCAGCTCTTCCTTGTGCTGGGAGCTCCAGAGCTGGAGCTGAGGTGTCCCCAGAGTGGAGTAGAGGAGGAGAATCACCTCCCTGCCCCTGCTGGCCACGCTGCTCTGGATGCAGCCCAGGCTAGCCTTGGCTTGCTGGGCTGCAAGTGCCCACTGAGGGCTCATGGGGAGGAACAGGAATCATGAGGAAGCTCCCAGTCAGCTCTGGCACCCTCTCAGTCAGCATTTCCCCTGGTGTGCTCACCAGCAGGTCCAGGATCCAGGGTGTGAGAGGCTCAAAGCCAGGGAATCGGATCCTCAGGTCTTTCAAGAGCCGGATCAAGACCTTCACCCTGGGGAAAAGAAGGCAGGAGGAAGGTTCTTAAGGTGGTAAGACACCTGTCAGGAACTGCTGTCTCCTCTCCACTTTCTCCTTTGGACAAGAGAATGGGGATGGTTTCACCCAGCTCTCCTTTGCTGGCCGAGCTTACGTGGACTGCGACGCGTTCTCCTCGAACCAGCGAGCGTGTCTGATGGCAGCCAGGGCACTCTGCAGCACTTTGATGTCCACTGAAAGAAGCAGCAGACACAAACAGCTGAGTTTTCAACCCAAAAGGGCAGTAGGTATGGGCTAGGGGAGGCTCAGTGGCTCCCCTGTGCCCTGCTGAAGGTTGCTGGGTGGGGACAGAGCGAGCCTTACGGTGCAGCTCAGGGTCCAGCTTGCGCAGGTTGGGTGGCACCGTGGTGATCAGGATCTTCACCGTGGCATCTGCTGAGCTGATCTCAAAGCCAGTCTCGTTGGTTAGCATGGTCAGGACTGGGGAGAAAGGAAAACAAATTCCTCCTGGAGGGGCTGGAAGACTTGGCTGGCACACCCAGGAATGGGCACAGAGCTCAGCAGCAATGCTGCAGCACCAGGCTGGGCACCATCTGCAGCCAAATCCTAGAGCTTGAGGGGAAAGTGCAGTGCTGGGCTCCCCAGGGCCAGAGAGACAAGGAAGCACTGCCCAGAGTGCAGCAGAGCCTAGGGAGATGCTGAGGGCACTGGAGCAGCTCTGGCCTGAGGAGGAAAGGCTCTGAGCCCTGGGAATGCTTAGGCTGCAGCAGAGCAGAGCCAGAGGGGAGCTGCTCCATGCTCAGCAAGAGCTGAAGGGGGCAGGGGGCAAGAGGCTGGGGCCACACTCTGCTCAGGGGTGCCCAGGACCAGCTCAAGGGGCAATGGGCACCAAGGGCAAGGCAGGAGCTTGCAGCTGAGCAGCAGCACAAGCTTGGCTGGTGCCAGGGAGGCTGCAGAGCCCTGGCCCAGGCTGCCCAGAGAGCTTGGGGAGTCTCCTGGGGTGGAAAGATTCCAGCTCCACCTGGAGATGATGCTGGGCAAGGGGCTGGGGGTGAGCCTGCTGGAGCAGGGGGGCTGGCCTGCAGCAGCTCCACAGCTCCCTTCCCATCCCAACCATGCTGGGATTTGGGAACTGTATGACAAAGCCTTTCCTCAGCCTCTATCCTCCTCAAGGCCACATGAGAGAGGAAAGAATCTCTCACCTTCACTGGGATCCTGTGCTCTCAGGCTTTCCACCACTTTGTTTCCCAAAGCTGCCACAGCTTCCACTGTGGAGGAGAAGCAGAAGAGGAGGTGCTGAGAGCAGGGCTGAGCAGCACCAGGTCACCCAGCAGCCAGCAGCACTCACGGGTGGGGAGGATCTTCAGGATCACCACCAGGTCAGCCACGTTGTGCCCTGTGGTCATGGTGCCCTTCTTGTAGGAGCCCACCTGGCGAACCTCCTCGATTTGCTGTTGGCAAGAGCAAAAGATCAATCCAGTTCAGGCACAGGCCACATTTTCATCCACTTGAAGGCAGGTTCAGTGGCCCCAACATCCAATATGGAGTTTTCTTTCCCCTCAAGCTTCTTCTGGACTCACCACTTCAAAGGTTCCTGGTGCCACGATTAAGTTGTCGATCACGTTGTTTATTTTGGTTACCAGGGAAAGGATGGAAGCCTGGGAAGGGAACAGAGAGGAGGCTGCTCCAATGGGAAAGCAGCTAATCTCACCCAGTGTGAGGCCAAGATATGGAATAAACAGATTTAAACATCATTGGCCAAGAAATTCCCCCAAGGTTTCTACAGCAGTGCTGGTTTAAGTCATTCATTGTCAAGTGGCTCAGCACCCTCCTGGCCAACAACTTGTGCCTAACAGCTCCTCTCCACCTCCCCTCCTCTCCTTTGGATCCATTCCCCCTAGGCCTAGCACTAGCTGACAGCCTCCCCAGTCCCTCCCTAGCCCTCTTGGAGCCCCTGCAGATCCTGGAAGGCCAGTAACATCCAGCTAAAGAATTTAAGGCAATTTTCAGCACAAAAAAAAACCTGTTCAGCAGCAGTAGGAGCTAGGTCCTGGTTTCTCTTCAGCAAGGCTTCACTGAAGGCTGTCTCATCAGCAGCAGGTTTGACCCGGGGAAAAGCCATTTCACACTGAAAAGGAGCAAAGAGCAGACTGCAAGGCCTCCAGTTGCCCCAGGGAAGGTTTAGCTTGGCTATCAGGAGGAATTTCTTCCCTGCAAGGCTTGTTCAGTCTTGGCCCAGGCTGCCCAGGGAGCTGCTGGAGTGCCCAGCCCTGGAGGGGTTGCAGAGACATCTAGCTGCTCTCCTTTGGGCCATGGCTTAGTGGCCTGAGGGGGGATAGGGATGGTTGGATTGAGGAGGAAGGCAAGGCAGAGCTAATTAAGGATGGGGTCTGTCAAGATGGGGTTAATTATGAATCACACCCCTTTGTTTGCAGATGGCCACAGCTGTTCCAGTTGCTATGAGAGGATTCACAGGGCTTGGAAGGCAAAGTGTGATCTTGTTTGCTTTAGAACTGAGGTGTGTTTAAGAGGCAAATGTTCAGCAGGAGGAAATTCTTTCCTCCTCTAAAAAGGTGGAAGATATGTATTGCTGCTGCTCCTTGTCATGACCAACACAGCCAAAGAGCCTGGGGAACACCTGACAGCTCTCAGAGTAAGCAATGAGGTTTGTGTTCTAGAGAGCTGACAGAACTGAGGGGGCTGGTGCCTTCCAGCACAGGAAAACCTCAAGCCTGGAGGCTTGAGTCATCCTAGTCATTCCATGGGGCACAAAATACTCCAAACAACAGAGCAAAGACCTTTGGCTCAGGGTTAGTTCCTGAGCCAACAGCATTTTCAGTGAACTCCTTCACTCCAGCTCCTCCAAAAGAAGCCAAAAAGCCAGCAAAGGAGCTTTCAAGAAAGACAAATCCCACAGCTGTTGCCTGCAAACAGTTCTGCAGGAGAGGGTTACTCACGACATAGAAATCAAAGGGGATGTGGGGCACAAAGGGCCGGAACCTAAAGGGGGGGAAAGAAAAAAACCACAACTTTATTCTCTGTAGAGATGCCTACCAGCTCACTGCTGGTGTTCAGCAGCACCAAACCCCTCCCACCCCAGCACCACTGTGTGGAGACGCAAGAAAAGCCCTACAGAAATGGAAAGGTTTCTTCCTAACCCCCCCCCACCTGACGTTAGCTACCTCCCTGCCCTGGTGCCATCGAGCAGTGGCTGCACACCAAGGGCATTCCCCATGCCCACCAGCCCAGCTAGCAATGGCCAGCACCCCCCTCCCAACCCCCCGGGCTCTACTCCTCACCGTTATCCTGCACTACACTGCACGCTGAAGCCCCAGATTCTGTGCCCCCTCTGCCCCAGCAAGTCACCCCTCAGGGCGGCTGCAGCCCACCCCCTAAGCCTGCCACTCTAAAGAACCACCCTCGCTAAAGCAGAAGCCAGACTCGCCCACTGCCAGGGCCTCCCCTGGAACCAAAGCGTCCGCCACGGCCTCTGCCTCGATCACCCCTGCGGAGAAGAGATGGGGAATGGCGTTAGGGGAGAGGCAACAGATCCTGGGGGAGATGGCTTCATCAATTCCAGCGGGCAGCTGGCCCTGAGGGACCCTGCACAAGCATGGCACGAGCCCTCCCTCAAGGACCTCCCAAGCTCCAGCCTTGCCCCGGGACTTAAGACTCTGCTGGAGGGATGCCCCAGGCTCTGGTCTTGCTCCAGGCTCTCCCTGAGAGAGCTTTGTGCGCTCTGCCTTTGCTCCAGGCCCTCCCTGAGGACCCCTCTGGGCTCTACCCTCCCTGCAGGCCCTCCCCGAGAGACTCCTCTGGGTTCTACAGGTCCTTCCTGAGGGTCCTACCCCCCCTTGAGCGGGATGCCCGGTCGTCCCCCGCGGAGCAGGGACCCTCAACCCGGCTCCCTCCTCTCCTCTTCCCGCGCACCTCATGATTCCGCCGCTCTGAACAATGAAGACCCGCCGCTGGAAAGACCCCCGCCGGCCTCCTCTTCCCAGCACCCCGCAACAAGCTGTCCGCTGATTGGTTCCCGCCCGCCGCCAGTCTACAGCCTAGCAGCACAGCCCTGCGAGGCATTGGCTCAGGCAGAAATCAATCTGAGCTGGGGGGCGGGGAGTAGGCGGGAAGCGACCAATCACAGCGCAGGCTGTGCGCGGGGAAAGCGGCCGCTGGAGGGGGCATAGCGTTCATAGAGTGGATGGGAGCTCAGTAATCTACTTAGAGCTCTGAGAGAAAGTAAGTAACACAAGGAGCAGAGTGGCGCAGCGGAAGCGTGCTGGGCCCATAACCCAGAGGTCGATGGATCGAAACCATCCTCTGCTAATTTTTTTTAACCCTCACTTTCATTAATTACCTGAAGTTCTGTCGCTGAATGAGCTTCACTCTAGGAGCATCACTGACCTTTTGCTACTGGGAGCGGCCCGGAACAGCTAAGGCCACTCGTGTGTCCCCCGGCTCTGTGTCCCCAGACCCACGCGTGTCCCGCATGTGTTCTGTGTGTTCACCCCATGCATGTCCCCGAGTGTTGTGTGTGTCCTCCTAGCACTGTGCATATATATCCCTGGAGCAACACGTCTCCCATGTCCCTCAGGGCTGTGTGCCCTCTCCCAGCTCCACGCGTGTCCCCGTGTCCCCATGTGCTGTGCGTGTCCCTGGAGCCACGTGTGTCCTCATGGCCCCAAAAGTGTTGTGCTTATCCCTGGACCCATGCATGCCCCCCAGCACTGTGTGTGTCGCTAAACCCACGCGTGTCCCCAAGCACTGTCCATGTCCCCAGGAGCCAAGCAGCGTCTCTCTGGGCTAACGTCCCCATTCCTCTGGGGCTAGCAAGACACGGGACAGGAGGTCCCACGAGGCTCGGGGGAAGATGCCCGAGCTGCTCCTGAAACCCCATGGGGCTGGGGAGGGATGCTCCGTGGGGTCAGGGAACCTGGAGGATGAGTTTGTCCGGTCTCAGATGGGAATCTCCGTACTCACCACCGGGAGGCTCCCAGTTCCCGGTGGAAGCCGGCGTGGAAGGGAGGGTGATGGTGGACAGGAAGGAGTTAAGCTCGGTGTGGATGATAACAGCCCTTTGTGTCACCGGGGAGGGGAAGGAAGGGCTCAGCCCCGCGCCAGTGCTGCTGGTGCTGGGTGGGAAGGGGTGGGGGGGTGGGGGGGGGGAAATCCACACTCCGTGAGCGATGCTGGCCGTGCTGGCCGTGCTCTGCGGTGCGGTGACGGTGGCGAGAAGCACGGGGACAACCACCTTAACTCTCGCCGTGGTATTACCCGAACGCAACTTAACCTACCCGTGGGCTTGGCCACGAGTGGGGCCAGCCATCAAGTTAGCTGTAGCCACCGTCAACGAGCGAGCCGAGCTCTTACCGGGCTTCACCCTACGCTGGGTGTTCGGCAGCAGCGAGGACCGGCACGGGGTCTGCTCGGAGATGGCAGCTCCTTTAATCGCCGTTGACCTACAGCTCGCTCATCACCCTGTAGCTTTTTTGGGACCGGGTTGTGTCTACACTGCGGCTCCGGTCGCTCGCTTTACTAGCCATTGGCGACTTCCCTTAGTGACAGCGGGGGCTGAAGCTCATGGCTTCGACAACAAACAAGAGCAATTCGGCTTGACCACTCGAACCGGTCCCAGTCACCGCAAACTGGGCGAACTGGGAGTGCAGCTGCACCGACGTTTCAACTGGACTCGCAGGGCTTTACTGGTGTACTGGGACGAGGTGATGGATGATAGACCTTACTTCTTCGCTGCCGAGGGGCTCTACATCCAGCTGCCCACCCTACGCAACTTCACCGTCCTGGATGTGGTCTTCCGTGGGGGTGACAACTTCTCCTTCATCATCCAGGAGATCAAGCAGAAAGGACGCAGTNCCTGGCAGTACCTAGCTGTTTGGGGCAGTCCATGGGTGGGCACATCTGGACCCAACTGTTCCTGGCAGTACCCAGCTGTTTGGGGCAGTCCCTGGGTAGGCACATCTGCACCCAGATGTTCATGGGTGCATGCATCTGTACCCAGCTGTTCATGGCAGTCCATGGGTGGGCACAGCTGGACCCCAGATGTTCATGGGTGCACACTAGTGTTCATGGCAGTCCATGGGTGGGCACATCTGGACCCAGCTATTCATGGCTGTACGCAGCTGTTCATGGCAGTCCATGGCTAGGCACATCTGTATCCAGATGTTCATGGCAGTACGCAGCTGTTTGGGGCAGTCCATGGGTAGGCACATCTGGACCCAGATGTTCACGAGTGCACCCTACTATTCATGGCAGTCCACTGGTGGGCATATCTGGACCCAGCTGTTTAGGGCAGTCCATGGATGGGCACAGCTGGATCCAGATGTTCATGGCAATCCTTGCCTGGTGCCCCCCCTCAGCTCTCCCCACACACATGTGCTATCCCAATCCCACACCTCCAGCTCCCCTCGTGCCCCTCCAGGAGCTGTTGAGCATGGCTGTGGCTTCCTGCCCTGCTCCCTTCCAGCCCAGGCTGCCTCCAGCCCCATCCCTAGGCCCTCTGGAGCCATCCTGGCTGGCACTGGCTGGATGCCATCTGGCTCTCCTTGGCCTTTCCTGCTTCCCCCTTAGCCAGGGCTATTTTGGGACCTCCTCCCCAGTCTTGCTGGGTGCCAATGCTGTGCCCTGGGAGCTGGCAGCACCCTGGGGTCCTGCTGGAGCTTCATGGAGGTGGAGGGCAGGCAGCAGCCAGCAGGATCCCTGTGCCACTGGGAAGCAATCTCTGCCATCAGCTGGGATACGGAGAGGAGGAAACCGAGCTGGGAAAACAGGAAACCTCTGCCTGGCGCCTGCTCTGGAGG
>VWZO01000735.1:0-49548 GCA_013396975.1 Bucco capensis
CTAGGATTCTATGATTCTATGATTCTCATTCTGTGCCAGTTCCTGTGTTTGCCCATGGAAAATGGGTTCTCTTTCCCCAGATTTGGGGTGCAGAGTCCAGGACACATAGTGACCACTGGTACCAACCCTGTGCAAGGGCTGGAGTGTCCTGCCTGGGTGTGTGGTGCAGGTCCAGCTCCCTGTGCTTCTGCTTCCTTCTTCCCACCTCAGAAACAAGTTGGACATTGGATATTTGCCCCTTATTACTTTCCCTTCCTGCATGCTGAAAGGACAAGGGGCAATGGTTTTAAATTGGAGAAGAGTAGATTTAAACTGGATATTAGAAAGAAGTTCCTCCCCACAAGGGTGGTGGAACACTGGACCAGGTTGCCCAGGGAGGTGGTTGAGTTCCCATCCCTGGAGGCATTGCAGGTGAGGCTTGCCAGGGCTCTGGGCAAGCTGCTCTAGTTGGGGATGTCCCTGGCCACTGCAGGGGGGTTGGACTAGATGAGCTCCAGAGGTCCCTTCCAACCCAAACCAGTCTAGGATTCTATGCTGCCTAGTTTGGGGGGGTTATTTTCTATTCATACAAGCAAAGAGGGGAAAATCCTCTGATGCACCCAGAGGTGGCCCCAAGATGTCTTTGGCCAGGCTTGCATGGCACCATAGCAAGCAGCATCCCTTGAATTTACCTTCCCTTCACAAGTGAACTTTCCTGTTTGCTCACTCTGAAGCCACCCCACTGATTATTTACAACCCTGGAGCACCTAGCAGTGGACTCACCACTCTCCAAATGCTGTGTGATCACAGCCCAAATCCTCCAGCCCCTGCTCCAAGGAAATGCAGTTTCTGGCTAATTAACAGACTGGTTGACAGGAATCCCTCTCCAAAGCCCCTCCTGTGCTCAGCTCTGATTGCTACCAGCAGACATGCAGGAGCCATTTTTCACAGCTTCACTTCAAAACATTTTTGTGGCTACGTGGGGACCTCAAAATCTTGCAAAAATTAATTTTTTTGTTTTTAATGCAAAACCTTTTAAGCAAAAAAATACTTGTAATTGCAACCCAAAGCGATGTGGGAGCTGTGAATGGCTCCCTGATTAATTCTTCTGCTAGGCTAGTCTCTTCTCTCTCTTCTACTGAACAAGCACACACATATTATTGGGATTAATGCTGCATAATACATAATTAATGAAACTGCATAAATATGCAGATTTTGCCATTGCAGATTGACTGCCACAGCTACATCCCCCAACACTATGGGAACTGATTGGATGCTCATTATTACCATATTTAAAGCTGTTTCCCTGTGAACATAGGCAAAACAGATAACTCCAGAATGGCAGACTGTATTGTTCCAGGAGTTCCCATGGCTGTCCCCAGCCTTCCCAGGGAAGGGTTGGTGCAGGTGTAGCCCCTCAGGATTGGGCAGAGCTCACACACTCCCTGCAGAGGCTTTTGGGCACCAGAGTGACATTACCCTTCCAATGGAAAGTGAAAATAATGCTCCTTAACTGCTTGCTGATGTTATCCCAAGAGCTGTGTTTCTGCAGATGCCCAGGATCTAGGATGGGATCTCTTTCATAGAATCATAGAATCATAGAATGGTCTGGGTTGGAAGGGACCTCTGGAACAAGAACCTCTTCCCTTCTGCTCTGTGACATTGCAGAGCCAGAGCAACCTCCTACAGAACATCTCCATACCCTGAGAGCACCTGGCAGAGGCAGGCAACTCCAGATAAATGGTGTAAAAAAGACATCAAACAGGTGTATCTGGTGCTGGGAAGTTGGGATTGTGCCATACTGGTGTCAGAAAAGACACAAGAGGCCAGCCAGGGAGGAGGGGAAGAAGCTTGTTGGAGATCTGAGTCCAATAGCAGCCACAGGCACCAGAGGTAAGAAAAGCTTCAGGAATCAAGAGGTTTCTGGGAATTTCCTCACTCCTTTGGGCTGGGGCATCAGCAGGAGCCTTTTAACAAAGCATTCCCAGATGTCTCCCATAGCACACCAACATCCTCACCATTAATGACTCCCTGACACTGGTGACCATACTGTGTAGGACAAAGGAAAGCAGCACCTGGTTATTAAAGCTAGCATGGCAAAGGCTGCATCCTGCAGGATCAGCTTGGGTCCTTTCCCTGCACTTTGCTAAAGGATATTCAGAGATTTCCTTGGATGGCTTCCAGGGCATGAAGCAGCCATCAGCTGCTGGGCTTTGATGCAGTGCCTGTGATGGGAGAGTCACCAGCAGAACCCACAGAAGGTGCCTGTTGGTGACAGGCATCCCCTGACAATGAGTGGGAGCAGGAGCTCAGGACTTGCTGGTGGATGGATGGCTGGAGCTGACTCAGAGCCCAGTTGGTAGGCAGGTTTCAGGGTTCTCTGGGGCAGCAGCAGCTGGCTTGTTTTGCTTGGTGCTGTCTGTCTGCACTGTTCAGCAGGTCAGGATTTATTGCATGCTGATTCGGAAATTCAGCTCTCGCACGGGGACTTGGATCTGCAGATCTCAGTGCTCTGCCCAGGGAGGACTGTGAGCATTGTTCCCATTTCTCACATTTACAGGATCAAATTCTTACTTGGAGAAAAGGAAAAGCTACCCCAAGAGGTATTTGGGAAATGTTTTTACTTTAAAGTACAAGTTTCCTATGGATCTCTTCAGATGTTTAGTGAGGTGGAATAAATGAAAGTGTAAGTATGTGCTGTCCCAGGCAAGATAAGAATCACAGCTCTGTGCATTAGAGCCTGATCCTGCCCAAGGTGACATCTGGCCAGGAGATGACCTCTCCAGACAGCCTGAGCTCAAGAAGAAGCACAGCACTCTGCTGCCTTCAACCAGAAGAAGACCTCACTGCTCCACATTGACACACAGAGCCACCAGGCAGACTGGGGCAGCTCCTGCCTGTCCCCTTCCTCTCCACCTCCAGTAGCACAGAGCATTTATGTTAGCCTCCCAACACCTGCTACATTTTTAGACTGCTCTAAAAATAAGAGGAGCATCAGTGAGGCTCTGTGCCCATCCCTCTCCTGTTGCCTGCTCCTCAGCTCCATCATCACCATCACTGCTCCTCCAGCCAGTGGCTCCCAGTACCTCCCAGCTGATCCAGCACAGAAAGGGGGAGGAGAAAAAATGAGTTTTTACCTAAGTCAGGCTTAGTTCTTTCGATGTAGAGCAACCTGTGCTCAGTAATAAATGTAGCCTGACTAGATTTCATGATAAAATATTAATAGGTTAGCTGAATATTTTCCTTTCTACTTTTCTTCTCTGCTCAGGACTGACTGCTTGCTTCTTCTTTGCAACATAACTTCCCCTGCAAAGTGCCACAAACGACCCTTTTCTTCTGAAAGATGCCACACAGCAAAAGCAGAGCAGCAGCTTTACCCAGCCTTTGAGTTGGCCCAGGCAGGGATGGAGAGCTAGAGGCAGACCTCCCACAAGCCAATCAATCATACTGCTTGGTCAGGATGGAGACATGCAAGTGAGAGATGAGACCCTAGGAAAGAGAGGAGGGGACAGGTGACCTTAATTGGTCTACTGTTATTGATAGGCCAACTTGTCTTCATGATGCAAATTACCCTATAAATAAAAGTAAAACAACCACAGGAAGCAATTTGCTGCTTTGTTACAGTCAAAGTAGACTGAAAATTAAATCAAGGCACAGAATCACTAATTCCACTGGGCTCTCTGTAAAGCCTCAACAGGCAAGGCCAGGAACACAGATCCTGAAAGCAAAGGGAATCACAACTGTCCTGTGTGGCCTCACCAGGGAGGACAGGACGATGTCCCAGGCAGGCATCAGCCCTGAGACCCAGGCAGGGGCAGAGGCATGGGCATCACCTCACTTTGTGCCTCTGGTTCTTGTGATGGTGGGTGATGAGAGATCTTTGCTGTGTGGTTGTCATCGTCATCGTGGCTAGGCTTCGTGAAGGAAGCTCCAGGGAGGGCTCCATCCATGCTCCTCCTCAGTGCCTTTTCCAAGCGCGCTGATAAAAAGAGGATAGCAGATAGCACCCTCGAGCCTGCACTAGGGATTGTTTTAGGTGAGACACAGCATGCACAGAGCTGGACCCACCCTTTAGTCCTAAGGTTCATCTGCCAGGGCCTAGCAAGCTTGGATGCTGGCAGANTAAGTCAGGCTTAGTTCTTTCGATGTAGAGCAACCTGTGCTCAGTAATAAATGTAGCCTGACTAGATTTCATGATAAAATATTAATAGGTTAGCTGAATATTTTCCTTTCTACTTTTCTTCTCTGCTCAGGACTGACTGCTTGCTTCTTCTTTGCAACATAACTTCCCCTGCAAAGTGCCACAAACGACCCTTTTCTTCTGAAAGATGCCACACAGCAAAAGCAGAGCAGCAGCTTTACCCAGCCTTTGAGTTGGCCCAGGCAGGGATGGAGAGCTAGAGGCAGACCTCCCACAAGCCAATCAATCATACTGCTTGGTCAGGATGGAGACATGCAAGTGAGAGATGAGACCCTAGGAAAGAGAGGAGGGGACAGGTGACCTTAATTGGTCTACTGTTATTGATAGGCCAACTTGTCTTCATGATGCAAATTACCCTATAAATAAAAGTAAAACAACCACAGGAAGCAATTTGCTGCTTTGTTACAGTCAAAGTAGACTGAAAATTAAATCAAGGCACAGAATCACTAATTCCACTGGCCTCAACAGGCAAGGCCAGGAACACAGATCCTGAAAGCAAAGGGAATCACAACTGTCCTGTGTGGCCTCACCAGGGAGGACAGGATGATGTCCCAGGCAGGCATCAGCCCTGAGACCCAGGCAGGGGCAGAGGCATGGGCATCACCTCACTTTGTGCCTCTGGTTCTTGTGATGGTGGGTGATGAGAGATCTTTGCTGTGTGGTTGTCATCGTCATCGTGGCTAGGCTTCGTGAACGAAGCTCCAGGGAGGGCTCTATCCATGCTCCTCCTCAGTGCCTTTTCCAAGCGCGCTGAGAAAAAGAGGATAGCAGATAGCACCCTCGAGCCTGCACTAGGGATTGTTTTAGGTGAGACACAGCACGCACAGAGCTGGACCCACCCTTTAGTCCTAAGGTTCATCTGCCAGGGCCTAGCAAGCTTGGACGCTGGCAGAGAGGTCCTTAGGACACAGGTTTTATTAGAGTGTCCTTCTCTTAGATGGAAGGCCTCACAGGGCTAAACGAGCTCCATCTGCCTGGGTTTGGAATCAGAGTTGTCCTTCTCCTAGGATGACTGCCAGAAGGCTAATGAGCTCATCCTACCCATGCAAGGATTCTAGGAACATGGGTATCACTCCCCACCCTTTCCCGTGGGCAATGAGTTTAATGCTCCCTCTGCTGTGGGCACAGTTATGGCACCAGGGGCCACAGGAGACCACAAGTGATTTTCAGACTCTGCCTGGCTGTGTGGTAACTCCCCAAAGAAGCCTGAGCTCTCCCAGCTCCTGGAGAAAGCAAGGGCTAGATTCTACCACAGCATCACCAAATGCAGCCACTCACTCCCAATGCCCTTTCTCCCATGGCTCCAGGCACAGCTTCTGGGACTCTTGGTCTGCTGTTTTGTTGATGAGGTTTCCATGAGGCACTCGAAGTGAGCTGTCCTGACCCCCTCAGGGACAATGGAAGGTCTGCTTTATCTGGTTTCACCACATAGGAGTGCAGGCACACAGAGGTGGGCTCATTAGTATTAATGGGAGAAACATACCCAAGGCAGGAAGGCTTTGCTAAAAGCATCTTCTCTGACACCTTAAGTGGGTACTAACTCTTGCCTTACATTTCTAAAACACCTTTTCAGCTACAGATCGTTATATGCAATATTTATTTGTCCACGGAAGGAGCCAGAGCTGTGCCCAAAGGCTTCTCCAGATATCTCCTCCAGCTCTCTGCTGACCACAGCCCAGCATCCCCACGGTAAGAGGCACCAGTCTGACCCTGCTGCTTCCTCATCCCTCTGGTTACTGTGCTTTCACCTCCAAAGGTGCCTGTGCTGCCTCAGCCCGAGTGGATGCTCTATTGCATCCCTTGCTCCAGGGCAGGACCTGACAAGGACAGAGCAGAGGGAGCAAGCAGGAGAAACAGGATTTTGTCAGTTGCTTGTGCCAGGGAAATTAAAATGCATTATTTTGTCACTAAGTTGCAGCTTTTCTCAAAACACTAGAATTCACAGAGATTTCTCTTTTTTCCTCAGCCCCAAAGGAGCACTTTTAAGTGCCTCACTTTAAGGGGATGCTTCTTTCCCTGTTGTCTCTAGTTTTTTCCCTTTGTTGTGTTTGTTTTCAAACCTGTCGGAAAGCGCTAACGTTTCCAAGCTTTCTTCTTGTTGTTGTTTTCCTCCTGATCCTTCTTTTCTCCGCTGCTGCATATCCCGGCTGCTTCTGAGCGAGTGCCCCGGAGGCTGTGCACGCAGCAGGGTTCGTTCTCCAAGCAGAGAACTTGCTTGGGCTGGGCTAGGCTGGGCTGGGCTGGGCTAGCTCCTCCGAGCCTCCCAAGCTTTGAAGCTGCCACTTCACATTCATGCAGATGGATCCTGCTTTTGTTTCTGCAGGGAACGATGAAACGCTTTGTGAAGTGACATCAATGGGAATCATAAGGGTAGTGGCAGCCCCCAGCATCCTGCAGGACCCCCCAGTACCCTGCAAGACCCCACAGAAGCCTGCAGAACCCCCCTCTCCAGCACCCTCAGTACCCTGCAGGACCCCCTAGCATCCCCCAGTATGTTGTAGGAACCCTGTAGAGCCCTCCAGCACCCCTCAGCATCCCCTAGCATCCCCCAGTAGCCCCCAGCATCCCTCCAGAGCCCCCTGGTCCCCTAGCTCCCATCCTGTTCCCACAGAGGGTGGCTCTGGCTCTGAGGGCCAGAAGGAGCCATCACATCACAGACCACATCTTCTCCAGCTCTGGTGCTTTCACTGTGGCTCTCCCTCCCCACCCCTAACCAAACGACTTGTATAGCTCACACCTCACTCCCCGAAGGCCACGGTGCCTGTCTTGGATGTGTGAGGAGATGGAAAATACACAACTTTCACGGGTAGTTTTTTCCAGTCAGTCATTACTCTCCCTCCCAGCAGTCTGAATCTGATTTCCATGTTAAATGTCTTGCTTCTGCCTGTAGCCTTTGGCTCCTCTTCTGCCTTCTCTGCTAGGCTGGAGGCTCTCAGTCCTGGCTACTCTCTCCCTGAGAAGGTACTTCAGGATTTAATGAAGGCATTCACTCTTCTTCTTGATCTCGTTTGAGCTCTTTAATCTCTTTTTCGGTAACTCTTTTTGCTTCATCTCATAAACAATTTTGTGGCTTTCTTTGACACCCTCCACTTCCCTTTGCCAACGCTGACCCTGGAGCCATAGGCAATGTTCTCGTGTCCATCTCACTAGCACTGTGCAAGTTTACTATGCCATAAAATCATCTCAGCACTCCTAGTTACTAATCCTTTCTGTACACCCACTGGATGAATGAGCTCTTTATCACAAGGTCAGGGATGTGTGCCTATGGCCTCTGTCCATTGCACTCTCAGATGCTTTGCAGAGTGGTTAGGAAATGTGATACTCTCTCCTGCTCTGGCAACAAACTCCTTCTTAGTCTGGGTGAGATGTGTGATTTTTGTATTTACTTCTAGTAAAATGCATTTTATTTCAAAAGATGAGTCCCTCTCAATTGGAGTCAGTTATATCCCATTTATTCAATATTTCATCCAGTTGGTCCCACACCACCTTCTCCATTGATGTGCCCAGGACTGCTGCCCAGTCTACTGTTGTCCATGGGAGGTATCTCACTCACTTTCTACACTCTCACACTGCCCTTACACCCTTTTAGCTGCTACTCCAGGATGTATTCTACATGAGCAGCAGCAACTCAGCCATTTCAGCCAGGTGCTTAGCACTCCTGAGCATTTCACAGCTAACCAACAGGTAGCGATGACCACGTCTGGGGCTTCTGCTCCTTCCACTTCCCTCCTCTTCAACTCAGGAGCAATTCAGGAAGACATGAGTTCATTGGGGAAATACCATGTCTGGCTATTCAGTTACCTCTTCTCTTGGATAAAAAGGGATTATTCAGCAGTAATTTCAGAGTCAGCCACACATTCTCCTGAGTGATGGACAAACAAGCTTCTCACCTCTCACCAGGTTCGTCACCCAAACCCCAAACCCACCCATGTGGAAGCAAGCACCAAACAGCCAGGCTAAGGGTGCAGCTTGCCAAGTCCCTTCAAGCTATTACAGGCCATGGAGGACTTCCTTCTGAGCCTCCTTTTCCTTCAGGTTTTTTCTTCCAACCATAGAAGTTCAACCAACTTCATAAATAGTTACTTTCCCTGTAATTAGATCTTTTTGTGTGTTTCTGCCACAGGGATCCAGTCCTTTTTTTCAAGTGAACTAACAATATCTCTTTCCACAGACAGAGCAGCATGGACTCTGTAAAGGGACTAGGAAAAACAGCTCCTGCAAACCTGTGTGGGACAGAGGAGAGGTTATGGAGTAGAGACAGTTGGTGTGCCTGTGCCTTTTCCACTGGTAGAACGTATGAAGAAAAGCAGGGAGAGTGCCAGAGGAATAGCTCCTGCAGAGCCCCAAGTCAATAACCCTCCAGCCCTCACTGGATTTCCACTGTCAGTATTTGATTTTTATTCATTTCTATTAAACAAATGCCTGTGGCATCAATAAGAGATCAATGTCCCTGCAGCAGGCACCGGTCTGGTTGGAGTACAAGGTAACGTGTGCTGGAAACTGCTTAGAGAGCAGGAACAGAGGAGGAGGAGGAGGATGTCAACATCATGGTTCTTCTTGTGCTCCACACCTCCCTGGAACAGGAAAGACAATCCAGCTGAATTTAAAGATGTTGGAGCAGAAGTCATCTGTGGCTTGTCCCACTCATGTCCCCACTGCCATGGGGTCATGGTGACTCAATCTCAGGGATGCCATCAGCGATGCTCTGCATTTCTACTGTGGCTGTTTGTCCACTTCTGGCTGATTTGGAGAGAAGGTAAAGAGTCACCCTGTGTAGGGTTGGGCTGGGCAGAAGCTCCCAGTTATCCCAGGACCATCTCAAACAAAGCTAGTCCCACTGGGCAGCAGCACCATAGGGTTACCATGCTGGCCACCCATCCAACCCTGGACATTGCCATCTAACCCTACTCTACACATCACAAGTTCTTCCAGTGCATTTTAAAGGGGATTTAAAAGTAAGAGGAATATGATGGGAAAAGTGCACATGAGGCTAAGAGCATCTCTGTCCAAAGGAGACCTCACTGCTGAGCTGCCCCAGGGTTAGGAGCTGCCTGGAACCTCCTCTCTGAGGTCAGGAAGCTGCCATCATACTTAAAACCACTAGTGAGAGAAAGGAGCTGGAGCTGGAGGGGAATAGGTGGGGGGAGAGGGGGTGAGAGGACAATTACATTAACTGGAACAATGTGTGATATTTTAAACATTCCAAACTTATGCCTCTACATGGCGAGTACCTGATGCAGCAGAGGAGGAGAGGGGAAGCTGAAGCAATGGTTAAACAATGCACAAGGCACTCTGCAGCGTCTGGTTTGTATTAAACCCATTTGGAGGCTGAGCTGGCTCCTCTGACAGCTGGCCACACTGGCTCAAAGAGAATAAGAAAGTTTTTGTTGTGTTGGGTGTTTTTTTTTATGTGTGTTTTTTTTTTTTTTCTTATAAAAAAGATGTGTAATGGGTTTCTTATGTACTAGAAAAGAAAAGCTCTCTGAGCTGGATCACCTATTTTCTTGTCAAAGGACTTTGGACAAAACCTAATCATGAATAAAATGCTTGGTGATTTTTTCAAAGAGCTCTTTTATTTGAAGTCAGCTTTTCCTGAAATGGGAGGCAGGACCTGGGTAATGTGGAGCAGGGTTGGAGGCAGCTCACATGCCAAGCCTTTGCTTGGCTCTCCTTGGCTGCCCCAGAGGTGCCCACAGGAATATCTTACCCCTAGCACCAGCACCAACAACTCCCTTCAGCTCCACGGTGATGCCAGACTGGCTGTGAGTTTCCTGGAGCTGGGACAAGGTGTTCCTCACCGTGGTGGTGATGGCTTCAGTGTGAAAGCAGAAGGTATTGCCCAGAGCAGTGCTGGGGCTCTGGTGAGCTTCAGCCTCTGAGGACAGAATCTGAGCTGGAAACACCTCAAGAACAAGTTTTCTCACAAAGTTTCATTGATTCCTGGTTTCTCATGGGATTTCCTGCTCCAGTGCTAGTCAAATCCGTGATGTAGGGGATATAAGGGCAAAGACCTTGAAAGCTGATGGCTGTAACTACACCAGCATCTCCATCCCAGAAAAGAAGCTTTTATGTGACTAGTGGAAGTGGCACTTGATCTGAATTTGAAAGGCAACGGTCCAGGGGTGTTTGGAGACTGGAAAGCCACAGCTCCCTGCTCTCCCCTAGCAAACCCAGTAGGGATTTACAGGACTAGTGATGATTTAAAGCCTGCTGTTAAATCACCCTGTCACTGTTCCCACCACCATCCTCAGTCCTGCCACAGCTCCCTCCAGACACTGCAGTGCCCAGATGGAATCAGAGGAAGTGTACAGAGGATGCAACCTGTTTCCACCAGCTGCCCTGGGCAAACCCCTCACACTGTGCCTGACACCTGGCTACTGAGACTCTCCCATTTACCTCCATAAATTGAGACAAACCTCAAAACTGTTTTCTGGTGTTGGCTGTTTGGAGGTTTTTTTGTTTGTTTGTTTGTTTTTCTCTTCACCAGCTGTTTATGGACAGAGAAGATGTTCAGCCTTCCATCATGGGCACCAGAGAGGACTGCTGGCATGGTAATTGTCCAGAAGCTCTAGAAGGTGTAATAGCCTTGTGTGTTACATAGGCATTAATTAAGTAACAGTGCATTTAGCTCCAAATCATGCGGAAGGAGCGTGCTGTGTTTGCACAGACATAAATATCTTCTCAGTTAGAGTGCAGAGGAACAGCTTTGCTCTCTTTGCACTGCAGTGCTTCCACCCTGCTGAACATGGGAGCCTCAGAAGAGCTTACCCCTGGGTAGTCCTGCTCAGTGGGTAAGAGCTCAGTGCTTCCACGTGTTCTCCTCACACATGGGCTCTCCACAAGGATATGGCTTGGAGAATCTGAGCCCCTCTTTGCAAGCCCTCTGCAGTGATGACACATTGCTGGTGATCCCACTGAAGAAATCAACCCACTTTAGGGGGGTCCCTCATCACCCAAACTCCTCAGCTCTGCTGTTTCACAGCAGCAACCCCTAAGCTGTGAACACACTGTTGTCTGCAACTGCAAGGGGAAACAAAAGGCTACAGCACAGTGAATGTAATATATTCTCATCGTGATCCACAGGGAACTCCCATGCATCAGATGAGAACATGACACCAGGTCATCAGTGGAGAGTGGCTGGTTTCCAACCCCTTGTCACTGCTTTCCCTTTGCTGATCCAGTACAGCCCGAGTCTGAAACAGGACCAGAAGTTGGAATCACACATGTTGGTCGAGCTCTGACACACTAGCTGGACAAATATTTGGAAGAGTTTTCACTTTCACCAGGCAACATTATGCTCTGTGGATTAATTCTAAGGAATATGGTCCTGACTTGGGTTTGTATGATTAAAGCTGTGCTGGAATTCCAGAGGATTACTTAAATGTGCAGCATTAGTGAAGGTAAAACATCTTCAATCTCCCTTTCCTGCAGCCTCCATTTCCTTTAGAGAAATATGCAGATTAGTGCTAAGTATTAATCTGCTGAGGCTCCCGGAGCAGGGCTCCTTCCCCATAGAGCATTGTGAGGTTTGGGGAGAGGAGGAGGGAGGGAGGGAAGTAAAGAGGGAGAGAAATTTCATCCGTTTGTAAAACAATAAGGAGAAAGGAGTAACTTTGTTCCACATGTTTAAAAAAAAAAAGAAGAAAAAAAAAAGCCTGGATGCAGGCAAAGTAAGTGCAATATATATGTGTAATTAAGAAATAATTTCCTGAGATCTTCCTTAAAACATGTCTGAATACAGATCTCCAATTTGCATGAATAACTTATGCCTTTCACTTTTTTCCTGGTGGAAAACACACACACACACCACTGCCTCTCACCTCCTGATTTTCCAGACCCTCCCCAGCTCGGGAGGAGGATTTGCCATATTACACTATTCTTCCCAATTGTAATCAGCCTTAAATCTGAATAAAAGCAGCAAATGGCTGACTGGCACTGAGGGCTTCCCTCCCTCCCTTTTTCCCTCCCCTGCCCCCCCCTGGAAGCAGCAGCAGCAGCAGCAGCAGCATCGAGTCAGAGCAGGGAAGACAGGACTGCAGCTCTTGGGTTTTCATTAGTATTCATGGAGCATCCGACTCCAGAGAGGATTAATAGACTCTGATGCCTAATATCCTGGAGAACAATTAATTTGCCCACAGTTTTGTCATGGTTGAAAGTCAAATGCTGGAACAGATCGATGCACTGAGCTGCAAGTTGAACACTGCAACCTTCTGCTGGAGCTGAATTTTAATTTTCCCCTCCTCATTTCCCTCCATTCCCAGCACACCAGTTCCCTAGCAGATCGAAAAGCCTCTTACCTTCTCCCCATCACACGTTGGTCTTCATAACAAAAGTCCACGTTGATTGTTCAAATATTAGAGCCTTGTATTGCTCTCCATTATGGGATTAGAGATGTTCAAGGCCCCTTGTGTTTTGACCTTTTCCTGTCTCGTTTCTCTTTAAATTGTATGAAAAATGCTAACCTTTTCTAATTAAAATCAAGAGAATGGAGGAATAAACCTTTTTTTCTTCTTTTCCGCTAACAGTTATTCAGTATTTAGGTCTCCACTTGGGTAGAAGTGTTTGTGCAGACATTAAGGCTGGTGGTCAGTGGAGCTGTGCCATGTCCACCCCCTGCCACCCCACCACAGCCACAATCATTGTCCTGGGCTCAGCCAGGGAGCTCACCTCCCTCCTGCACTGCATCTTCTGCAGGCTTTCTACAAGGCTACTAAACCTAGCACACCCAGGGGAGGAAAACTTGTCAATAAACAGACCAAGGTGGTTGATGTGGGAAAGTAGTGCAAGCATCAGGAAAAAATACTGCTTAAATTGGAGGGGGGAAAGCCACAGTTAGGAGCTGAGTCCTGATGCTATCGATGCACACAGTGCAGCTGTCTGCAGGGGTGAAGTGGTACCTGGTGCTGCCAGTAGGCAGGGAGGCAGACCAGCAGCCCTCCTGCCCTCACCTTCATCAGCTTCATCCTCTCTGCTGGCAGCTGCTCCCAGAGTGAGGAGAGAGGATGCAGGAGATGTTGCAGAGCTATGGGAACAAGGACCAGGAGGCTGGAGGCACTGCCCTGCTGCACCCCAGTTCTCCAGTGGATGTTAAAACGTGATGCCAGTGGCAGGCTTGAGCACCAACAGGACACAAGTCTGTGATGCTAGGCTTATACCTACTGCTCATTGCAGTTTGAAACTGGGGATTAGATTTCCCACTCCTGGCCTTTTGCCTTCCTGGGAGACACCTACACCCACCCTGATCTCCCTAGTCCCTACAAATGGGGCAACAGCTTTAAGCTGAAGCCCTGCAGAGTGGGAGGCAGGAGAGCATCCTGTCCCCCCTCCTTGGGACTGTGAGAACACCTTCCCTGCCACACTGGGCTGGAATGGTCTTGCCCCTCCCCAGCAACACCCAAAGAGTGCATGTTTCCTTCCAGGAAAAAAGGGACTTAAGGGGTTAAGGCCAAACTGTATGACTCTCTGCAGGCTATTGTGCTGTTCCCTCAGCAGTTTCTGGTGTCCAGGCCTTTGTGGTTTAATTACAGCTTGCTCCAAATGGTCTTAGCCAACAGATCAATAGATCAGGAACATTAGAATTGTTAATTTGAATGGCTGATTTGAATTTAAGTACAACTTCAATTTAATCATTTTTAAAATGAAGCACTGTGTGAGGGCCCTTCTTCTCCTCCTCCTCCTCCTTCTCCTCCACCAGTGAAGCAGCTCCAGTGCCCCATAGGGACCACAAAACTCTCTGACACACACATTTCCCTTCAATCAGGAGTTAAGCTCTATGAGCTGCTGGATCATGACAAAAGTGGGGTTTTAGCAGCCTTTCCTACAGGCATGGTAATCCCAAATCCAACAGTGATTAACTTGGACCCAAAGCTCCACTGCAGAAATTAATTCTAAATCAGGGTCCTGGAGTCTCATCTCAAAGACCTCTGCCTGTCCTGGAGCACCACAGGCAGCTCCAACTCTCCTTCCAGCAAAGGGAATGGGCATCTGGCTTGTGCAGGAAAGCCAGAGAGCAGAAGGTCTTTGCTGGGCACATAGAAAACACTGGGAAAGGAAGCTTCTGGAGAGGAGGAGGAAAGGGGTCCCAGTTCTCCTCTTCTTTGCCAGCCAGTATCAGCCCACTGACTTCATCAGCACTGGGTCTGGCTCAGAGCTGTGTCCAGGGAGTGAGCATCTGAAAAGGTAGAAGAGAGTCTGAGTGCCCAAAGCCCAGCTCTCAGACTGAGGGTTTTCTTTCCTTTCTTTCTCTGACAGATTAAACCAAAACATTCTTCTGGGTGTTATTTTGTTGGCCTATGCATCAGGCTGAATGACAAGCACCGACTGCATCCTGAGAACAATCTGAAGGCAACCCAGGGAACTCACCCAGATGGTGTTCAAAAAGCCTCTCGGAGCAGAATGGGCTCTGCTCAACGCAGGAATTTCACAGCAGGAACAAAGGGAACTTTGCAAACAGAGCTTTGAAACGGAAGTCATTTCATCCAGCATGCCTGCAGGAAACGTGAATCCATCTTCCAGCACAATCAAAGGCAGAGCTGTGCATGGGCATAATTATTAGGGGAATGATGGCAACAGTAAAGGAGCTCATCACTCAGAAAGCTACATGATTCCTAAACTGTCTCTGGTGCTGAACCACCTGGATTTAAAGGAATATTTGCAGACAAGAGGGATGGATCTGCTCACTGAACGTGCCCATGCTCACCTGGGCCAGAGGAAGGCTCACTGCAGGCAGCAGAGGTGACTGCCTTGCTCCCATGCTCTGTTTGTCTGACACCTCTGCAGAGCACCACTAACCACAGCTGCCCTTCCCCTTCTTGCTGCTAAAACCAGATAAAACCAGAGAAATTCTTTGTTTGCTTTTGGGGAGGGTTGTTTGTTTTTTTTCCAGAATCAGCCCTTCTTGAATTGATTCAAGTGGTAGCTGTGGGCACACAGAGGCTGGAGGTCACCGTGAGGGTTTGGTTCTGTGAGTCACTTTGCAAGATCTCAAAGGTGCCACAGGTAGCCCACAGCTCTTATGTCCAACCTGAACCTTCCCTGGCACAACCTAAGGCTCTTTCCTCTTGTCCTATCACTTATTCCTTAGGAGAAGAGACTAAACCCCAGCTGGCTCCAATCTCCTTTCAGGGAGTTGTAGAGAGTGAGAAGGTCTCCTCTGAACCTCCTTTTCTCCAGACTAACCAACCTCAGTTCCCTCAGCTGCTCCTCACATGACTTGTGCTCTAGATCCTTCACCACCTTTGTTGCCTTTCTTTGGACACAGTCCAGCACTTAAAATTACCTTCTTGGAGTGAGGCACCCAAAACTGACCCCAGGATTCAGGGTGTGACCTTGCCAGTGTCCAGTCCAGGAGGATGATCCCTGCCCTAATCCTGTTCCTAGTCAGGACACCCTGACATCCCAATATCCACCTGAGCTCTAGCAAGCTCAGCTGTACACAACTACCAGAATGCAGATCACCTTTAACCATGAAAAAACCCCTCAGAATCTGCCACAAAGGCCAATCCAAGCCCCCTCCCCAAAGCTTCCTGTAGAAACAGCCCTACCTAGGCAGGGATTGTCAGAGCCAGAGGTAGGTTGCAGATGTTTGGATGCCTGCTCTCAGCTGTGTGGGACCCAGACACCCGTGGTGGTTTCCCAGAGCACTTTCTGTTTCACAGTGCCTCCTCAAAAATGCTACAAGAATCTCCATTAATATTTAAGGCTTTCCTCTTTTTTAAGCATCTCAGTTTTCATGGAGAGCAGAGCTCTCTCTCTGTCCTGGGGAGCTGGTTCAGAAGGAAGAGTGGGATTAAGAACTTCAAAGAGGAGTTCTCCCCTGTGACAAGTTCTTTAGAAGAGACCCTGTCCAAGAGCTATCACATCTCTCCAGCAAGGGAAAAGCTTTGCCATGAGAATCCTTCTGGGCTGGCCGACGTGTGCAGAGGAGGAGATTTCAGCCAGCAGCTGCTCCTCTCCGATGGGAAGCACAACCTCCTCCAGGAGGTGTGAAATCTCTGCAGAGGGCAAGCTTCCTTCCCACGTGGCAGCCAGGGAAAATGCCAGCAGAAGCATGTGCTATTTCAGGAAGGCAGAAAAGGAATGAAAAGGCTTTCAGAGGACTAGAAAGTCAACGTGGGATGGATGGATGGAAGGATGACAACTGGCTCCGACTGAGAGAGAAATGCTGAAGGGCTTCAGAAGAAGGGAAAAAAGGGGGAATGCAGCTTGTGAGTGTGGGAAAAGGTTCCTGTCCCACCACACTGATGCCTCTGAGGCTCATGCCCAAGGGTCAGGACATCACAGTCCACTTTTTTGGCTGCTGAGCAGTGCCCTGCTCCTGTAGCAGCATCCCACAGGAGGTCACAGCCTGTGGCAAGCAGCCAAGAGCTGAGAAGAGCGAACGGCTGTAGCACTAATAGTGGAGGGGAGCTGGGGCAGATCCTGTGCTCTGTGTCCATACTTGCTTGGAAGGAAGCCATCCAGAGCAGGGAAGCCTGTGAGCATCCAGGTGTTTGGCCTGAGACAGAATAGCTACACCAATGCCAACAGGAAAAAGACCTTTTGTTCCCTCTGGCTCAAAGTCTTCTTGGAGGACCTTTGGTGCAGGAGAATTAGGAGAGCTTATTTTGTTATTACTGCACAGCATCATCCTCAGTCTCCTCTCTTTTGCATCCACCTCTGAGGTCGCTGCTCCTCAAGATAGTCTCCAAAGCACTCTCAGATACAATAGAGTCCTCAAAACTCCTTTCCTTCCCTGCAAACAAAGATGATCCATGGCAATGAGACTCCCCTGGCAGACAGGGTGACCACAAGCTAGTCTTGCTCAGGGAGCCCTCTCAGGAGACCTCATCACTGTGTCTGGAGACCCTCCTGAGTCAAGAGACAAGGCATGGCAGCTGCTGAAGAGGTCTCTTCCTTTCAGGCACCTCTGCCTTTGTCTGACCTCCAAGGCAGACCAATGAGGAAAGAGAAGAACTGTGCTTTGAATATGAAACACCAGGAAAGCTGCAGAAACCTTGTGCCTGCTTTGGCCATGACCATTTGTATTGGCAGAGCTGAACAAATAATCTGCCATGAATATTTTATCCTTTCTTTCCATGACCAGATTGTGGCTTCCTCCAATCTACTCATTATGCAGCAGTATTTATGCAGCATTTTGTAATCTCATTTTTAGCACTAGGGGCTGGTGACCACTGCTCAAGAAGGAGTCACTGGGCCAGCTTTGCTGTGGGCACAGCACAGATGGAGCCACTAGAACTGAAGGTAGATGGCTCTGCTGGTGGGGCTTGGGGAGAAGACAGCATCCCAGTGTGGGTTAAGGTGGGCACACAGAGCAGTGGCTTCAGAGCAACATTCTGAGCTCTTCAGTTCACTGCTCAACCAAAGAGAACAAAGTTGTCTTCTAAAGGCTGGCTGTAGAAAGGTTTATTGCTGTATGGAGACCACTGCTTTCATGTGCTGCTACAGATTCAACATCCCTGTGGCAAGTAGATGGTGGAGAGGGAACTGTTGAGATGCAAATGCCCTGCACCAGGCTCCAAGAGGCTTTTCTGCAGGTAGTGACTTGCTGGTGAAGTCTCCACATCCTAGGTAGGACAGATAATGAATGTACTTGAATGATTAACTGGCTTTGACATCCCTGCTTTTGCTCTTCTGCAGGAAAATAAAAGCAAATCCATTCTGATTTCTGCTGAATTCACTCCTCACCTCTGGCTGGTGTTTTAGAAATCAAAAGTAAATCCATTATTTTGCTTCTTGTCTAAGGACTCAGAACCTCTCACAGATGTTAAGGCCACTTGTAAGCTAACAGATCTGTGTTTAAACCTTCTGGCTGTGTGTTTTTCATGCATTTTAAGTGCTGACAATAGGATAGGTAAATGTACAAACTAAGCAAGTGTATTCACATACACCCAGACTATAAAAGGAACAGGAGAGCAAATCCATCTCTCCCCATGTCCTGGTCATTCCAACCAGGGCAGCTTAACTCCAAAATACTCTCCTAAAACCCTTCTGGTCTATCTGGAGCTCCCAGCCTCCTTTCTTCTCTGCAAGGGGAAGAACCTTCATAAATGTCACCTACATCTCACTTGTTGAGGCTGGATAGGAGGAAAGAGGAGATGCTCCTTTTCCACCCAGTGTGACATTCAACCACACTCTGGCCTTAGTCTTCATTCATGGTGTAATTCCATTTTCCCTCTGAATTATGTACTCTCAGTAGTCTGCCTGGTGCATAAAAAAATCCATGACCAGGAGCAGCATCATTCTTTCTTTTTTTCTTTTTCATGAGCAGGTGCAAAATATAATGTCCCTGATTTTCAAGATCTGATTAAACTGTCATAGATATGGAGCAACCTCAATAACTCCTAGCACCTGAGAGGGGCTGCTTATTACAACACTGCACCCTCTGATGCTATCCATAAGCATCTCTCAGCATTTCAATTACCAACCCTTATTTTCAGGATTTGTTTATTTAAATTGGATGAAGTTGGTGCTCCTGAAAGTCAGTGCCTCTCATCCATAGGCTAGAGCTGAGCTGGCTCAGCCACATCCCAGGGTTTTGATCTCCACGTGAGTCACTGCTCCACTACTGGGATACCCAAACCATGCCAGCAGCTTCTGGCAGTGGGAGCACTGGTCACCCCTGTGCAGCTCACAGCTCAGAGCCCTCCAGTGCTTTCAGCTCTGGCTTTTGTCCCAGGCTCTCCTACACTTCTGCTCTTGTGCTCAGTCATCCAGCAGCAGCTTCTCTGCCCAGATTCTCTCTTGGAGCTGGTGGGTACCCAGCAGCAGCACTCTGGCACTTCCTCACCTTTGCATTATTTGCTCAGTGATTCACCTGTCTCAAAACCAACAATTTTTTTCCTATTCTCCATGCTCTTGCAGCACCAGAATAAGAGGAGGAGGAGGATGGGAAGCTTCTACAGGAACTTGGAGTAGGAAGTGAGCAACTCCTAAAGCTGCTTTCCAGGATAGGAAGGTTTCCCTCTGATGAAAATTGTGACAGGAACCAACCTTTGTGATTTCAGGGGGAGGAAACCTCCCATGTCAGGTGGTGTTCCAGCATCCTCCTCACACAGGGACAAGCTCACAGGCCAGGGCCAGCAGTACTGAGTCCTCCAGGCTTTCCCAACGCTGCTCTTTTGCAGAGCTGTAATTGAATGCTTAACTGTTACACTGATGGAATAAATTAGGCTGAACCTTTTATCCCAAAATCATCTCTCTAAGAAAGAGACATCTGAGGGCTCTGGCTCTCTGACAGGTATTCCCTTCCCTGGGGCTGGCAGGGGGGTCACAGATGTGCCCAGCTGATGCCAGCCAGAGCAGGGTGCCAGCACTCCGGTGCTCTGGCATGTCCCTGGCTGGTAGGAAGGGCTGGCCTGGCCTGCCCTGGCCCAGTTCTAGGAGGGATGGCCTTTGGCAAGGGATCACTAGCATTTCCCTGGCAAGCACGGTGCGGAGCAGCCCGCGCGGATTGCCACACTGAGGCAATTAGCCAGATAATGGCCACGGGCCCCGGCATGCCCTGGCCACACACAGGTGGAGTGCTGGGCAGGAGCTGGGCTCCAGCCCTGCCAGGGATCCTCTGCCGTGTCCCTGCCAGCAGCATGGGCAGGGGAGGGCAGGCAGAGCTGCCTGCAGCCAGATGACTGTCTGACACCAGGATGGGACCAGCTGGATCCCAGACTGGGCTGCACTGAGACTGACCTTGTTAGTCCAGGTGAAGATGCAGCACCAGTGCCAAAACACACAGGCAGGCTGAGGTGCCATGTCCTTGCTTCGTATGCTAAGGTAGATCTGCTGGTGCTGGAGCTAAAAAAAAAGTAGTGTTCAAATTAGCAATCAGCACAAATGATTGCTCTTCCATTCCCATCCCTGCTCTGGAACAGGAGCTCCAGTCTCTCTGCACACAAACAGCATCTGATACCAGAGAAGGCTCCCGACACCGTGAAAAGAACAGGGAGAAGGTACTGTGGAGTGGGAGCTGCCATCTGGGCTTGCATCTGCAAGTGTTTGGCAAGGCACATATGGAGGATCCTTCTCTCTGCCTCATATTTGTCCCTGGAAACTCAGAGATGGTGGACTGAAGAAGCTCTGCCTGATTACTACTCTACTGTTAATCACAAGGCCACAGAGGCTCCTGCTGACCAGCACCAAGGGAAGTGCCAGGCAGACACCATGGGGATGTTGGCTGTTGGTGTGGATGCTCTGCTGTCACTGGCAAGCAATGCCAGGGAGATGTCCACACCAGACTGGTATCCAGAGTGCTCCCCACCCAAAACCTCACTGGGCAGCATGGATTATGCCCTTGCTGTGCTAGTGCTCCCTCATCTTTAGGTTCTCTTAAACCCATGAAGTGACAACTTACTTCCAGTCGACAAAGAAACAGGAACACGTCTGACTGGCAAGAGCAAGAATATTATAGGAATAAGGAAACTCAATGTCAGTGGCAGGAGGAGCTTAAACTCTGCAGAAGAAAAAAGAAGGGAAGTTCTTTGAAGCAGGTCCCAACAAGCAGTGAGCTGTTTTCTCCAAGTCAAGAGCTGGAGCCAGGCTACATGTGCTGGTATCATGGGAGAGTGTGCAGGAACCAAACGTGTCTTAAAATACCTATAGGAAATAACAACAGCACAAAAATAATTGAGAGTTCTCCTTCCCTTCTCCAAGGATGACATTTTGGGCTCTCTTTAATTCACATATTACCTAAGTTCCTCCCTTTTCTCTCACCCTGTTCATCCCTGACGAGGTTGGGACCTTGGGTCCTTTTCTACAGTTATTCTCCAGCACTGAAGAGAAACACTTTTGAAGTGATCAAGAATGAAGGACAGACAAGGGTGAGGTCCAGGCAGCATGGGCAGGAACTCCTGCAGATACCACCTGCTCCCAAGGCCTTTCCACCAAATGGCCATGGGCTGAAGCAGTGACAGTGAGCTATCACTAGAATTAGTCTCCACTATCTCCTTCTGCCCCATCAGCAAGAGGGAGAGCAGGGACAGCTCTGGAGAGACAACAGGAGAATGTTTTCTGGATTGAGGTACAAGTCACAGTGGCTACTCAGTGCTCAGGGCTTCCACAAATCCATAGGTTTATTCTCTTGCAGCAGAAGGCATGCATTTGACTTTCTCTGCCTCTGACTTAGCTCCTGCCCTTCCAACACCTGGGGTTTGGTGGCTCTGCTAACTTCCCAGCGTGAGGAGTTCATGTCCCCAGCTTTCTCCTGATGAACTCCCAGGGCTTCTCTCTTCTCATTCAGAGCTCACTCCTCAGTGTGAGGGCAGGGAAATGGGGAGGAACCCATGACACCCAACCAACAGCATCCTCAGCATCAAAAAACAATTTCAAATGTAAAGCCTTGGGGATGCAGGAGCTTGGACAGGCAGAGCAGCAGAAGATAAAGAGGCAACAGCAACAAGAATCAGAGATGGAGTTTGAGCCCTTTTGAGTCTGGGCTGAGCTGAGAAAGGAATCCAGTTCTGGAGGATCATAGAATCATGGAATTGCAGAACGTTAGGGGTCGGAAGGGCCCTAGAAAGATCATCTAATGCAACCCCCCTGCCAGAGCAGGATCACCTAGACCAGCTCACACAGCAATGTGTCCAGGCAGCTCTGCAATGGCTCCAGACAAGGAGACTCCACAGGCTCCTGGGCAGCCTGGGCCAGTGCTCTGGCACCTGAACTGCAAACAAGTTCCTCCTCAGCTTAATACTAAACCTCCTGTGCTCCAACTTGCTCCCATTCCCTCTTGTCCTACCATTGGATGCCATGGAGCAGAGCCTGGCTCTCTCCTCCTCACACTCACCCTTAACATATTTCTAAGCATTGCTGAGGTCTCCTCTCAGTCTCCTCTTGTCCAGGCTGAAGAGACCCAGCTCTCTCAGCCTGTCCTCCTAGGGCACATGCTCCACTCCTTTCAGGATCTTGCTGGCCCTGTGCTGGACTCTCTCCAGCAGCTCCCTATCCTTCTGGAGCTGAGGGGCCCACAACTGGACACAGCATTCCAGGGGAGGCCTCCCCAGGGCACAGGAGAGGGGAGAAGAACCTCTCTGGCTCTGCTGGCCACGCTCCTCTTCATGCATCCTAGGATGCCATTGGCCTCTTGGCCACAAGGGCACATTGCTGCCTCATGGGCATCCTCCTAGCCACCAGCACTCCTAGAGCTTTTTCCCCAGGGCTGTTCTCCAACAGAGAGGAGAAAGCCAGGAGTTTACTGGGGAGCAGAGAACACCTCACTCAGCCACACAGGACTGCAGCACCTTCACACACCTCTCCTATCTCCACAGCAGTTTGAGGTCTCATGAAGTACAGGAGCAGAAATGATGGAGTACAAGCAAGGGCTTGGAGGCTAGCTGTCCACAAAATCTTCCTCAGAGCTGGATTGTTCAGGAGGAGGAATGATCTCATGAGCAGATGGGAGAGAGGCTTTGCTTGTTCCACAAAAATCTGGGCTAGAGCAGACAAGAGAAAATGCAGCACAGAAAGAACTATTGTGCTCCAGTGTGAGAATGGAGCCAGCAGTCAACCAAGAGAAGGTGGGAGGGGGGGGTTTGCTCCCCACAACAGTCACAGGCATGGTCAGGCAGCAGAGCCCACAGCCTCCAACTTGGCTGGAAACCCAGCATGGACATTTGGAGGGGGATCTCCCCTGGGCACCATGTCCACTTAGTGACAAGCATTGGCAGAGGAAAGCATCAGAGGTGCCACCTCCTGAGCCACAGGACATGCTCACAGGAGGCTCAGGGACACTGCTGTGCCCAGCAGACAGGGAAGATGATGTTTGTAGACAGCAAAAAGGGTTGGTTTGTGGTTTGGATTGGTTGTTTTTTTCTTCTTTTAAAGAAGGTTAATTATTTATTCATGCAGAAAACACAGGTTATTGTTTGCTAAACAAATCTGTGCACTAGTCTGTGAGCATCTTTCTGTGTGTGCCAAATGCCCTGCTTCAAAACAAAGTGTCTCAGGCAGTTCAGAACTCTCCTCTGCACTGGGCTGGGCTCTGCCTCAGACCCTCCAAGGCTCCTAACTCATCCCAAGGGGACTAGGAGTAAGGACAAATGACCAGAGAGGAAACACTCATGTCCCAGACCTGGGCACAAGCCAGGATCTGCCAGCCCCTGTCATGTCCTGTAATTGCCCAAGCTCCATCCCATGAAGTAACCACAAGGCAGAGAGTGGTTGCAGGGAAAGCACTACCTTCCCAACTCCAGCTGATCCCAATCCATGAAATCATTTCAGGAAGAAACCCAGGAACACCAGCATTAGGAGACAACATCTCTGCAGGAGCCCAGGCATAAAACTAAAGCCTCACAGGGTTTTGTTATCACAACACCACACTGTTAAATGTCCTAAGCAATCTTTTTTTTAAGGAAAACAAGTCTTTAGAAACAGAGGTGACCCCAGAAGTGATAAGTGAAGAGGTGCACCTGAAAGTCTGTTATCAGCTATTTGTGCCTGGCTCTGCCTCAGATTTCTCATTTCGATGTGACGGCAGCTGAAAATTGGATAGATACTGACTTCACCTCAAACAAGACTTTCTCTTTTTGTCTTCAAGGGCAATTTAAGTGCTTTACCCTCTGAGGTCGTGGAGAATCGCAGGATGCTAGGAAAGAGCCTTCTGGAGGGGGAATCGTGGTGCTGCTCTGCAGCATAGTTTGATAATTAAACTCCACAGCAAGGTGAGTGTGAGGGAGGCTGGAAAAGCTCAACATCAGGTGTTGATGAGGTTCTTCTTGCAAACAAAGAGCAGGTTTAATTTCCACCACCAGTGACTCTTTCCAACAAACATTCTGTCACCATCACTGCCTCCAGTCCAGAAATTGGTAAAGGGCAGAGAGCCGCTGAGGTCTCATCCCCAAGAGCCAACTCTTCCATCAACCACAGCACAAGCTGGCAAGGGACAAACTGGGGCCATTCCCTCCCCAACACAACACATGAGGGCAAAGGAGAGACCAGAGGGATGTTAGGATGAGGGGACATGGCTTCCTCTAAAGAGGAGAGGCTATTAGAGAGGTGGAGAAGCATTTAACAAGGAAAGCACTTGCTGGAGATGAGATTTACACAAGGCCAAGACACTGCTGGGTTAGCTAGGTCCCAGAATGGCATTTCAATTCCCAGGGAAAACCTTGAAGCTGGTGTGCTGTGACACACATTTTTTATCAGCTTCATCTTATTTTTAGAAGCAGTTCTCAATAAAAATGGACAATGGCATGAACATCCTTCTGACTGCTACAGCATGGGCAGTTAAACCAGGAAAGGAATCCTTGTAGCAAGGATCTGCTGTTCCTCTGCTTGGGGCTGGTCTGTGCCCCCTGGTCCTAGCAGCTCCAAAGTATCACAGCAAACTGATCTGTTCCCAAGTAGAACATCTGCCTGCAGAAACACAGAGGTCTGGCTAAGCCAACTGTCTCCCCAAGCCAGCCAGACAACAGTAAATCCAGCTGAGCTCTCTCAATTAACAGTTTAATTCTTTAGGAAACAGCACAATAAATACTTCAAAGAGTCCCTAAACACAAGCATCCTTCACTCTGACTCACAGGAGCAATATGATAATTCAGAGCCAATCCTGCAGACACCTATGGACATCCATCTTTCTGATCTACAAACCCTGAGCAGTGTCCCCAGCCACTCACCTTCACTTCTCTGAACCACTGAGAGTGTCAACATTCCAAGGACAACCTGTTTCCTTATTTTCTGAGTGTTCTGGGTGTCTCCCAAGATCTCCTCCAAGTCCACGGCAGCCCTGGGACAGGAACAGGGAGAAAGCATCACGCAGAGAGGAAAAGTCTTTCCCCAGAAACCTGTTTGCTTTGCAAACTCTGGTTACCATGGCAATGTGATACAACTCTTTAGCTGAAATCTTTTTCTCCTCCTATTTCAGTTCAGGCTCTGCAGTAATTGAGCAGATTCTGAATCAACTCATTTCTTCAGTCAATGTTTGTGTCTGTTGGTTTTTCCCCCTCCTATAAGCAGATATCAAATACAAAGTGCAAAGCTCTGAGGTGCCAAGTGGGAAAGCTCAGCTCCATAGACTCATCTTAAAATCATAGAATCATAGAATCCTAGGATGGTTTGGGTTGGAAGGGACCTCTGGAGCTCATCTAGTCCAACCCCCCTGCAGTGGCCAGGGACATCCCCAACTAGAGCAGCTTGCCCAGAGCCCTGGCAAGCCTCACCTGCAATGCCTCCAGGGATGGGAACTCAACCACCTCCCTGGGCAACCTGGGCCAGTGTTCCACCACCCTTGTGGGGAGGAACTTCTTTCTAATGTCCAGTTTAAATCTACTCCTGTCCAATTTAAAACCATTGCCTCTTGTCCTTTCCCTCCAGGCCTTTGCAAACAGGCCCTCTGCAGCCTTCTGGTAAGTTCCCTTTAGGTACTGGAAAGTCATCTTGTGCTGATGTAAATGGGAGCAGCAGCTGGGAGCAGTGCAGATACAGATGTGCTCATCCATGGGCTCCTGGGCATCTCATGGGTAGAGGAAACCACAAAGCAGGGTCCCAAGCAAACCCTCAAAAGCCTTGGGCTCTTCTGCCTGGATCCAGGGTTGGAACTAGGGCTAGGTCCTGAAGATAGAGAGAAAGGATCCCACCTGGAGCATCCCAGCACTGCCAGAGAGCCAAAACACACAGCAGCCCCAGGGGTGACAGGCATGTGTGGAGCCTGCAGCTGCCCAGGGCCAGACAAACACTCCTGTGTCCTGCCCAGGGGACAGCCCCAGCTCATGGGTCACACACTCAGCAGCAGCCAACACCTCCCACATTCCCCTGGAGACCTCAGTTCTCCCAAAGCCAAACCACCAGCAGGGGCATGACCTTCCTTACCCTAGCAGGGGATGCAGAAGGGAAATGAAGCCCCAGAGGACCTGACACCACAGCAGACACTCCAGTGCCATCATCTCCAGGAGAGCAGCTCCCTTTCTCCCAGCAGAGTTCCCTCTCCCCAGTAAGCCCCAAGAGCCATCTCCAGTCTTGGTATCTGGAGCACAGATACCAACAGCTGACACATTCCTGGTAAAAGGAAGAGTTCACAGAATAAACTTCTGTGCATTAATTATTGAGGGATATAATCCAAATTTATTTAATGAATTAATAATAAGTCATGGGGGTATTTTAATAATGAAATACTTCTAGTTGTGTTTCAATAATTATGGCTGGCTTTCATAATTACACTGCTGCAGTGAAAATAAAATCAAAATCAATTAGGTGGCAGCAATTCTGTCCCAAGAGTGCCCTCTGCAACTCTATCTAGATCAGATTTTAAAGGGACACAATGAAAACCAATGATGGTTTAAACTTCCAGCATGCAACTAGTTCTCTGCTTTGCCATTGGGAAGAAGTTCAGGCTTCCCTAAGTAAGGCTAAGTAAGGAGCTCTCCTCAGAAGACTTTGGGAGCAGTTCTGCTGGGGCTGTTGCTCTCTAGCTTTGCCCAGGGCCTAGACCTCATGGTGCTGGAGGGGGAGAGCAAGAAAGAGACCATGGCACTTATTCCCACACCATTTTGGTTTGTTTAGAGATAACACTTCCAGAGCATTTTCCCAAAAGGGCAGATGAAGTGTTTGCATCTCCTTCCCATCCCAGGGAACCTCAACCCCACCCTCCAGCTCAGCTGCTGAACTCAGGAAGCAGCTGGGTTTCTTTAACCTTTTCCATCTCAAGAAAGAGTATTTGGAACTGGAAAGAGCTCTTAATTCAGCTTGTTGAGTCAAGTTGTCACTTGCAGCAGCTGGGATCCTTCCCAAAGGCTGCTGAGCACCACAGCTGGGCTTGAGGAAGAATTCAGTCTTCCCTTCAGCTGCTCCAGCAGCTGAGCTTCACAAAGAAACCTCCATGTTTCCCAGCATCTGGCCACCAGGCTCTGCAGGCAGCTGGGACCCCACTCCCTCCATCATGGTAGGTGACACCAATGTCCCAACACAGCCCTGACACTTGCCTTCACCAGGTCAGTCACCTTGCAAAGCACTGAGCAGGTCCTGCCCTGGAGAAGCCCAGCTGTGAGGTAGAGGTTGGGGATTCAACAGCAGCATCTCCACAAGTTAGCAGGAAAGAAAGGGCTGAGCACACCTCTTCTTGCAGGATTTCCAAGTGACCATGCTCTGAGCCTTTTCTGCTTAGTCCACTTGACTCTTGTCTGCTGCAAGCTGAGCCAAGCTTCATGGTTCCCTCACTGAAGAGCTGCCTGCCCTGTGCCTTCCTTCCACTCACATAAGAGGCTGAGGATGCAGCCTCTGATCTCCTTCCTATCCTGGTGGCTAGGAGGATGCCCATGAGGCAGCAATGTGCCCTTGTGGCCAAGAGGCCAATGGCATCCTAGGATGCATTAAGAGGAGCGTGGCCAGCAGAGCCAGAGAGGTTCTTCTCCCCTCTCCTGTGCCCTGGGGAGGCCTCCCCTGGAATGCTGTGTCCAGTTGTGGGCCCCTCAGCTCCAGAAGGATAGGGAGCTGCTGGAGAGAGTCCAGCACAGGGCCAGCAAGATCCTGAAAGGAGTGGAGCATGTGCCCTAGGAGGACAGGCTGAGAGAGCTGGGTCTCTTCAGCCTGGACAAGAGGAGACTGAGAGGAGACCTCAGCAATGCTTAGAAATATGTTAAGGGTGAGTGTCAGCAGGAGAGAGCCAGGCTCTGCTCAATGGCATCCAATGGTAGGACAAGAGGGAATGGGAGCAAGCTGGACCACAGGAGGTTTAGTATTAACCTGAGGAGGAACTTGTTTGCAGTGCAGGTGCCAGAGCACTGGCCCAGGCTGCCCAGGAGCCTGTGGAGTCTCCTTGTCTGGAGCCATTGCAGAGCTGCCTGGACACATTGCTGTGTGAGCTGGTCTAGGTGATCCTGCTCTGGCAGGGGGGTTGCACTAGATGATCTTTCTAGGTCCCTTCCAACCCCTGACATACTGTGATTCTTTGCTCTCTTGGTGGGGAGAAAGCTCCCTCAGCAGCTGCCAGTCCTGTTATGGTTCTCCCATCTGTAAGCACATACCTGCCAGCCAGCTAGCTGCTCCCTGCTGAGGGCATTTGAAGAGCATCCCCAAAACCTGCTGCAGCCAAGAGCCTCCAGGCAGTGGTGTCTGTGACCCAAAGGAGAAATAGGCCAGAAGCAGCAGAGTAACAGGGGGGCTGCCCAAAAAAGGCAGAGACAGAGATTTTCAGCATCACGGATGAAGAACCTTAAAACAGAGAAAGGAAAATTCAAGTAAAACATTAGGGCAAAGCATTCATAAGCAAGAGGTCAATCGGTCAATGGAATAATTTATCCAGAGAGATGTTGTCACCAGGAGGCTTGAGCACAGATGAGATGTGACACTTGGAGGAGTGGGGACAAGAAGCTCCAGTGCTGGTGTGAAAAATGGCCTTGTGCCTAGGGAGATGTGGGAGCCAGGGCTGGACATTGCTACTCTCCCTGGTGCCTGTGACATCTCCATGCTGCTCCAGCACTCACTTCAGGAAAGCTGCAGATGTGGCTTCACTGGAAAGAAAAATTAATGCCACACTGGTGTTTGTGTCTTGTGCAATGTAAAGAGAGACCAATGGTACCTGTGAGTTAAGCACCAGTGTGTAATTAGGCATCCAGCATGCCAATTCCCATCACATGCAGAACCACCACAGCATCCTGCCTTGGATGCCGCAGAAGCATTGCCTGTGAGAACTCCTCTTCTGGATCATAAATGGACTATGAAGCACTGTGCCTTACAGCAGAGAGCATCACTGAAGCCACACCTGTAATGCTGTCCCCTACACTGCAGTGCAGGTCACCCTTGTTCTTCAGCTCCTGTCAGCACAGAGGCTTGATTGTAATCCTGGGAGGAAATGCATAAGAAATCAACTTAAACCAGCTTACACGTGGGCTTTGCTTTACCATAGCTGCTGCAATTATACTCAGAGGACCCAAAATATTCACACTGAAGAACTCACATACTTCTGCAAGCAAAAATAGTGGCTACTTATGTAAAAATGGGGTTTGATTTCTGAGTTTATATTTGGTACTTCAAACAGTGCCTAGGATAATACTCCAGCACATCAGCTATTACCTCACTGTGCACTGCTTGGAGCTGCTGCTCAGACCATGCAGACTATCCTCTAAGTCACCCACTATTTCCTCTAGCTCCTTAATTAAGGCTAAATCCCAGAAAAAGCCCTGATGCAAGAACACATCCCATGGAAATACTGCACAGTGACACATTTACAAACACTTATTGAGCCCATGGATGTCTCCAGGTGATGGAGCCCTCAGGAGTGAAGGCTCCTGCCCTGCACCAGCCCCAGAGATGTTCAGCAGCTGTAGGCAACTCAGAAAACAGCTGAATAATTCTGCACCATTGGCAGAGTTCTCTAGTTCTCAGCCACAAAAGCCTCAAAGTGTTCAGAAGGTTCAAGAGGTTCATCCACAAACTCTGCCAACAGAGAGGGACCCACAACAGGAGCAACAGTGACATCCCAAAGGTCCCCTCACCACGGGAGGGGCAGGATGTGGTCCCAAGTCCTTCATGCTGCTTCACAGCCAACCCTCAACCCTCCTTCCACAAACACCAAGGTCATTCCAGCAGGAAGCAAGATGGGCAGTGGGGATGGAGAAACCTCTACTGGTGGTGGCTCCTCCAAAGGCTCCAGCTGCATTCCTCCTTCTCCATCACACTGGAAGAGGTCCCTGTACAGATAATTGATGCATTTTTAACTTGCAAATGCGACACAAACTTCCCTCAGGAACATCTAATTCACACTTTAAGTAACAAAGGGGCTCAAATCCCTTTCTTGCCTACTTAGTCATGCTGCATTTAGTATAAGCGAGATGAAATGCTAAGCTCAGGGAAGATCAGAGAGAAATTGTATGATTTCCACATTATAGGATAATTCCATGGCTGACTTACCCAAATGTGTGAGATGAGACACCACACTCAGACAACGTTCACCATGCTGAGCTGAACTCTGGATCTCAGAGTCAAAGGAGAACAGAGCAAGGAGGGGGAGCAGGATGAGCAGGAGAATAATAGATAGGGTCTGAGAGCACAGAGGCACAAAGGAAGGCAGCAGAGAGGCACCAAGATGTGGGAGCAGCACCAGCAGAGCAGTGCTTCAGCCACACAGAGAGGAATACTTTGAAGAGGTCTAAGGAAGCACTGACAGGTCTTGGATAAGCAACCCCTCCAGTCCCCTCCATCACCAGCTGCTGCCAGAGGTGTCCCTGGCTCCCAGCATCACCCATCACTGCAGGGGCAGGCAGAGCAAGGCACCACAGCTGCAATCCCCTGGCAACTATGGCTTTGGATGTTAAGTTCTTTAGTTTTAAAGCATGTCTCCCCCTCTGCACCAAGGCAGGTGCTATCAGTGCCCCACTGGCCTTCTCACCAACCACTCGAGGCATTTACCTGCTCTGTGAGGCCTGGATGTTGCTTTTTCCTTCCCAGCCTTTGCTTTTTCTTTTGTTAATCAAAGAGTTTTATCTCAAACCAGAACATCTTTCTAGAACAGAAGGCTCCAAATGCTTCATTTTGACAAGGATGAAACCAAGCCTTTGTTTTGCCAAAAATATCCCTTTCACTTTTTAGTTTGTCCCACTAGTCACCAGATTAAATCCTAATCAACAAATATTGTCACTCATCCCAGAACTATGTTTTTTGGAAAGCAAACTACTTGTTAAAAAACATCCCACCACCCTGCTCTTGCCAGTCAGCCACACAGGGAGGGAGCAGGAGACCTTCCCAGCTCTTTACTCCCCTGGAGCACATCTCTACCTGGTCTCCTGGGCAGGGAAAACCCCAGGCAGCTCTCAGAACCCTGCTACCTCTCAGCCACCATCACTCCCTATTCCCTAGGGTCACTGTTATTTATCTCCCCAGGCTGTTGCTGGGGAATGTCTCTATGTTACAGCTGTGTCTTCCCTGACCACCAGCTGTGATCATCTCTCCAGGAGGATTCCTTGCAGCCTCATCTGCCACAGCTGCTTCTCCAGGCCAAGGCTGGCTATGGTGAGTGTGGCATCCATCCCAGCATCCAGCCAAGCCCAGCCCTGCACAAAGCATCTTCCCTGTGAGAAGAGCCCCAGGAGGACCTCCTGTGCAGGGTAAAGTCCATGGGGAAAGGAACTCCCAGTTCCTAGGGCTTGGTGCTGTGGAGAAGCAGCTCATGGGGCTGCTGGCCAGGCAATGTTGTCCATGCTACTGGCCAGCAGCCTCTGAAGCCTCCACACAAGAGACACTCATAGCCACTTATCCTGCAGCCCAGTGCAATTTAATTATCAACTTGGAAGCTCTCCAGCAAAGCATAAAAAGTCGACCCACTGCAGTTGTTTAGGTATCTCATTGCCCTGCTAATTGACTTTGATGGGGATTTCAAGAGGACTTTACAGTATTTTCCTTAAGTGCTGTTAGATTTCACTCTTCTTCATTCTGTGTGTGGCTGATGGCAGAGGAGGAGCAGAAGAGAGACCTCTCTTCATCCTCAACCTTGGAATAGCAGAGAATATCTAGGGAGATGAGTTGTTACTGAGCTCTCCCTGAGAGCCAATTCCCATTTAAAGAGCATTGCTGTGGGCACTAACTCATGCCAAACTACAATAACAAGCCCTTGTTTGTCTCTGCTGCACAGGAGGATTTCCAGCAGTGCCACATCCCCAGAGCAGCAGCAGCAATGCAGCAGAGCCAGAGGATGTGACAAACAACTCACCCCAAAGCTTTTCACCTCCAGGAGAAATTCTCCCTGCCCTGATATTCAGATGAGCTCTGAGAGCCCCAGCTGTAACCAGAGAGCCCCGATCCTTATCTCCACAAGCCAGGAGCCGTGGGAAGCAGTAGCATAAAGGATGCTTTGTGCGGGTGGCACCGTTCCCACAGTGCCTGCACAGTCCCAGATGCTCCTCACAGCACCTGCAACTCTCCAGGATTTGGGGTCTGGCTCTGGCTGAGGGCAGTGAACAAGGCTGGTTCTGGTGGGAACCCTTCTGGCAAAGGGGTGCAGGGATCTGTAACAGAGAGAGTCTGGAAATACTCTTCATGCTGTTGCTATTTAAACCCTTATGGTGTAATAAGGCTCAGAAAATAAGCAGAATGAGTGAATTTGTATGCAAAAAACCTTCCTTTGGGGGCTCTGCCCAGCCTACACTCTATGGTTGTGCAGAAGTCATTTTGGCTCTGCTGAAGAAGCTTTTCATTAACCAACAGTCTCAGCAGCCACTGATGTGCCAGTAAGGCCAATGGGACCAAGCAAGATCTATTTCTTCCTGTAAATCCTGCAAAGAGCCCACTTGGCTGTTCCAGCTCCCATTCCCGCTCCAGCCCCAGGCAGGGCAGGAATAGCACTGCTGCAAGCTCCTGCCACCCCCCACCAGTTATCTCTGCAGGGACCCTCCCACAGCTCTGCCTGATTCCATGCTTTTTAACAGGAAAAAGAAAGCTTTCCAGGAAAGCTCAGGCTTTTTGCTCTCACCCATGTGTGGCTAACACAGCTCTCCATCCATCTCTGCAGCTGCAGCATGAGTCCATACCTCCAGTCCTGTGCAGCCATGGCACAGCTCAGTGGGATGCTGGGATGCTGCTGCATGTCCCTGCCCACTGCGGGGATGGATACAGGAGCTCACCCAGCTCAGTCCTTGGCAATGCACTTACTAACATAACCCAAATCATGAACAAAATCTGGAGGTTTTCAGGTTTCCAGCCACAGAGCTGCCCCATGCAGGGTCTGGCACATGTTGCAAGCTCACACTCAACATGATCTTGTTCCTCATCCTTCCAGCTCTGGGAATTGCTGGATCTCACTATACCTACCCCAAGCTTCTCTGTCCCTCTGCTTTCTGGGGATGCAACTTTGCATCCTAGCTGCATCAGCAGCATGAGGGATCATTTCACATCATCAGTGGAAAGTTGTCCAGAGTTCTATCACCTGAGAACTGCCCCAGACACCCAGTTCATCCCAGTACATCCCAGAGCACTTCTGGACATGAATCCAAGCTTGGGATGGGATATGTTATCTAATACCAGAAATGATGTCATTCCTGATGTGTGCAGCCACAAAACCAGCTGCTGCCTCTTCCCTGGAAGGAGAGGGAGAAGTGTCCAGGGAGATGTGCACAGGCAGAAGGCATGGCTGAGAATCTGGCTTACTTGACAGGATGCTGCTCAGGGAAATATGCTCTTTGCTTCAGGGCAAGTCCCCTCCTGTTCCTAGAAGCCTGGTTTCACCTGGAGCTTTGTTCCCTTTGGAAGCTCACCTGTAAATCAAACAGCCTCCTGCAGATGGGTTTAAAAGAAGAGAAGGTTTAAAAACATCAAGTGCTCTGGGCAAGCTGCTCTAGTTGGGGATGTCCCTGCCCACTGCAGGGGGGTTGGACTAGATGACCTCCAGAGTTCCCTTCCAACCCAAACCATTCTATGATTCTATGATTCTATGTCCCTGCCTGGGCCAGCATCCCTCAGCATCAGTCTGCATCCCTCAGCATCACTTGGTCCTGAGCCCAGGAAGGGTGCCAGCTGATGGTATTGGCTATGATGTCTGTTCTCCATCCACACCAGCTCCCAGACACAAGAGGAACACTTTTCCTCCCACACCAGGAGTGATGGCACAGGCACATGTAATCCTCCCTGGCACCCAGTTCTCCATTTCTTGTTTGAATGATGCTGCCACAAACATTTATTGTCACAAAAGAGGTTATTCAAACACAAGCAATTAGGCAACTCTATTAGCATATTTTTCATTGTAATATTACAACAAAGGGTATATTCCTCCCAGTGAATGTATTTATAGGCTTTCGGAGCTAATATTTGTTTAAATGATTAATATGTTTTTCAAATACATGTGACAAGTGTGGCAGAAATGTTTTTATCTGCACAAACAATGTTCTGAAAGGCAGGAGGGCTGCTTTCCAGGTTCCACTGAGTTTCTCAAGACCTACAAATTCCATTTTTTATCATCATGACTTCCAAGAGAAGGGTTTGCTGAGAGGAATAGATTGAGGCTGCCAGACCTCTGCCCCAGCCTGGGTACATCCTGTAGGGCACAGGACCCCCTGGATTATCTCTGCAGCTTGATGGTTATCTCCATCTCCATGCAGAGTGTGCACAATGCTTTTCCTTTGAGAAGGAAATCCCAGCATGGTTAAAGCAAGGCTTGGGGCAGTCCTGTATGTCACAGTGCTTTAACCAACACTTTACATTTACTAAGCACCCTTCAGACCAGGGGATGTGGCATTTTAATTGGAATTCCTGTGTGTGACTGACAGGAGTTGACTTCCCACATCAGTGTTAGGTGTTCCTTTTGCTGGCTGCTACCCTGGGGAAGGGCATCCCTTGAACCTGAGTGATCCACAAAGCTCCTCTCTCTGTCTTGGCTTCAAAAAGAAGAGCAAAAGCACAGAGAGAATTTAAACAGCTGAATGGATGAGAAGCTGGCCATGAGCAAACAGTNTTGAGTTCCCATCCCTGGAGGCATTGCAGGTGAGGCTTGCCAGGGCTCTGGGCAACCTGATGTAGTTGGGGATGTCCCTGCCCACTGCAGGGGGGTTGGACTAGATGAGCTCCAGAGGTCCCTTCCAACCCAAACCATTCTAGGATTTTGGCACATGTGAAGCTGAGAGGCTAATGCTGGGGGGAGAGAGATTGGGGTTAGGGTGCTGAGCCCCTGGACCAGCTCAACCCTCACTGCCTGCCCAGATGGAGTGAGCTGGTCAGCTCTGACCCTTCTGCCCTTCCTCAGCTAGTGTTTCCACCCCCAAATTTTACTTATGTTAAAACTGGTCAGACCCTGTTCCATGTTTTTTTAGGCAAGAAGGGGCAAGGCCAGAGCAGGGCATCCTGAAATGCTGCTGTTTATTTAATACCCTTCACAAAAGCTTGTGACTGCTGTGTCTGCCCCATCACCTCACCTCCCACTGCTCCAAAGCTGCTGGCTTTGGGGATGGGTTGGCTACAGCAGACACAGATGGGCTTTGCCCACTGACAGTCCCTGTGTCCTCAGCAGCTTTCTAGAGCTGGAGGAGTAAAGCTGACATTATAGAAGATTATAATACATCTGTGATCAATACCACAAGTGAAATCTAAGCCTGTGGCTCCTCTGCCAGTTCTAGTCATCTCCCTGCTTCCCTTTTAAATGACAACTGAGATGTTCTTTACATCCTACTCAGCTATATGAGGAAGTGGAGTCTGAAGGTGAGTGAGTGTATGAATACCTGTGGAACCCAAAGAGCCATGAGCTGCAGAGCAATTGATCCATGCCTGGAGAAGAGGAGGCTCTTGGAAGCAGCAAGGTGAGATATTGGCACTGGAGAGAGATCCCTGCCTGTGCCCACCTGCAGCTCCTCACCTCCCCATGCCTTCCCAGTCTGGGTGCCCAGTGCTGCAGGACTTCCCTTGCAAAGCACAACAGTGAAGGTTGATGAAACCCTCACCACATCTGACACCTTGCAGCCAGGCTGGGAATGTGGTTTTCCACCATTTCTGCTATCTGCAGCAAGAGTAAACTCACAGACAAATTCATGACCCTGGATTCTTCTGAAAATGCTCCAAACAGAGACTTAAAAATGCATGGTTTTGCTCAAGATCACCCTGTTTGTATTGGTGTGAGGCCAAAATCCATGAAAAATAGTGTGTATGCCAAAAAAAATCAATTTTATATAATAAATACAGATCATTTGGATGTTTCTTGCCAAAAACAATGCAAACATATACATCCTTCAGGATTCTTATCAGAGCACAGCTGAATCCTTAATACACTCCACTGACAAGCTACTAAAAGGCAAGAACATGCTGTTCAATGGTTAAAGTCTCCTTGTTTCCAGCCACTAGTGATGGCTTCTAACAGTTAAAATGGTGACATTCAGGTTAAGGCAAAAATTGATAAACCAAAAGCCAAAGATCCATTCACTTCGATTTTATTAAAATAAGAAAAATCTATTTTTAATGAAGAAACATAAGATTTGGTAGCAATATATATATATATATATTTGGAAGCACTTTAATTGGTTTATGCTGCAAAAATATTTAGCAAGGAGTAGCTGGTCCCAGCTCCACATTCCCAAGACTCTCCTGTATTTAAGGTGCACAAGCATGTCAGGACACTCTGCAGCATCCTGTGCCCTTTTCTGGAGCACATGTTGCTGCAAATAGTTTGAAATTCTCCATTACAACCTAGGTGGAATAAATAAACTATTCCATCTGCCTAATGTGACATGCAGATCAGACCCCTGTGGGTGATAGGAGCATTTCCAGAGGTGCATATGGGATGCTCCAGCAAATTTAATACATGTAAAGAAGGTTGGTTTATTTTTTAGAATAACCTTTATGTTATCCTTGCTATAAATTATGTAAGAAGATGCTATTGAAAATGTGCCACAGATGCTGACACAGGGACACAGGGGAAAGCTCAGCTCTGCAGCACTGTACCAGGCACTGCCAAGGATCCCTCTGCTCCCCATGGCTCAGCCCTGGCTCCAGAGGACGATGGATGCTCTGGATGCCCAGCACTTTATATAGCACATCTCCTCACCTGCCCACCCTGCTGGGTTCTGCAAGGAGCTGCTCTGTTTAAAGGATCACACAATCCCTGAATCTCAGCATTGGAAGGGTTGGAAGGGACCTCTGGAGATCATCCAGTCCAACTCTCCTGCTCCAGCAGAGTCACCCACAGCAGCTTGCCCAGGATCATCTCCAGGTGGCTTTGGAATCTCTCCACAGAAGGAGACTCCACAAACTCTCTGGGCAGCCTGGGCCAGGGCTCTGGCATCCTCACAGCAAAGAAGTTTCTCCTCCTGTTCAGATGGAACCTCCTGGTCCAAGTGCTGGAGCTACACCCTGGGTATACATGGTGCTGTCCCCATTACCTCCACTCCTGGTTCCTCCCCAACTGCAGGAGCACACACAGGGGCCAGGACAAACCAGGGACTCATTTCCTCCACCTCTCTGGAAATGAGTAAAGAAAACCCAAACAAACAAACAACTACCTGAACAATCAGGTTTATTTCTCCAGAGTTGAAAACACTGTACTGATCAATGATTTCCTCTCAATTTGGAAAGAATAACTGGTCATCCCCACCACCAGCCAGCCAGGGCAGTGCTGTCCCCATACCCCTGAGCTCTATGTAGCTCCTTCTACAGAAGCAGAGCTGGAAAAGCTGTTTGAACATTTCTCTGGGTAATCAGACCCTTTATTTTCCTCCCTTCATTTTTAAAGCTGGAGAGGCTGCTTTCCACAGCAAAGTTTGCAAGAACTATCAGGGAGCATGTAACTGCTGGTGGTGCCTAATGAAGTGTGTTTGAAATATTGAAGGAGATGATCAACCATTATGTAAATTAAATTCATTGATAGCTCTGCTATGAAATCGCTCTGGTAGCAGAAGAGTAGATAAACATGGAGCTTAGAAGGTGTCATTTATTCATCCTTAAAATGGCTCCAAGTTTCTAGTGATTCATTATCATTCAGCAGAAAACAAAGAGAACATTCGTTTCACAACCAAGCTCCAAAGAAAGGCTCTTGGGTCCTGCATACATCCATACCACGCTGAGGGGGCAGATGCTGTGACTTTTGCCAAACTAGGTCTTTTTCTCTTCTCCTCTGCAGGTCCTACCTTTGCCAGCTGCAAGAGGAAAGTCCTCTGAGGGCTGACCAAGCCCAGGAGGGATTCAAGGAGTACATGCGAGAAGAGGATAAAGCTTGAGACCAAAGGTGGCTGCCATTGCCCCTTTGTTTCTTGATGACCATCACAGTCCACACCTAGCAATGGAAATGGCATTTGCTGTGCTGCCCCTACAGCCATCTCCTGCTGCACAGCTGCTTCCAGGCAGCTCCAGTGCTGGTTGGCAACTGGTGCAGGAACCTGAAGGACAGCTGGGTCAGCCCTTTCTGTGGTGGCCACAGGAGGTTATACACTCACCATCTGTGCCCTTGCCTGAGTCTTTGTACAGAACACAGCTCTCTACAACTCCCCAAAAGGGTGTTTGAGCAAGGTGGGGTTGGTGTCTTCTCCCAAGTGATAGGACAAGAGGAGACAGCCTCAAGTTGCACCAGGGGAGGTTTAGGTTGGACATGAGAAGCAATTTCTTCCCCAAAAGGGCTGTCAAGGCCTGGCCCAGGTTGCCAGGGGCAGTGCTGGAGTCACCATTTCTGAAGGCATTGAAAAGCTATGGAGATGTGGTGCTGAGGTGCATGGTTCAGTGGTGACCTGGCAGTGAACAATTGGACTTGATGACCTTAAAGTTCTCTTCCAACCAAAACAATTCCACAATTCCATGAGTGACAGGTAAAAATGTTCCCACAGGACCCTGCTGCATAGCCACAGCTGCGGACACAGCTCAGGGCATCCCCTCAGGGAGCCTGAGGTGAGCCACAGGGGCCACAGGCAAGACATCACCACCACCACAACTGTCCCCACAGCCACACAACCCCAGTGTGGGCAGACACAGCTGCAAGATGGACACTGGTGTGCCCCGCGACACGAGGGGTTAACTGCTCCTGCAGCCTCCAGCCAAGCGTGCTGGGAAGGAGACAACCCACTGCTCTGAAACTAATTTTACAGCTTAACTCCTATCAAATATCCTGGGCCCCCCTCAAAACCCCTCTTTGAGAGGAGTGCTCCTCACCCGCTGGAAAAGCCGTGGTGTGTTTGGATTGGCAAGGACCCTGCCAGACTGGTGGGAGTTATAAATAAACATCTCAGCAGGGCCTGGAAAAGTCCAGCTCATTCTGCCAGCCCGAGACGGTGTCAGTGCCTCTCTCAGTGGGGTCAGTCCCTCGCTGGAGCCCCTCCACCCCATGACATAAGCCCTCAAACAGGACATTACTGCATGTGTGTGAACAACTCGTGTTACAGGAACAGCAGCTCCTATTCAATGGGGGAAATTGCTGGAGCTCTCAAAAGGCTCTTTGCTCGCTGCTTTTCAGCCTGAAAAGCTGAGGGAGCTTGTCTGCGTGGCCAGGGACAAGACACAGCTCCAATCCTTGTACCCAGGGCTCCTTGGGTATGGACCAAGGAAGGTCCTGCCTCCTGCCTGCAGCCATCCTGCTCCAGGCTGTACGGCCCCAGCATGAGCCCCAGGAAGCAGAAGCAGGGCTGAGTGCCCATCAGCATCACCCTTCCATCCTCAGTCCTGCAGTCCCACAGGGAGCCAATCCACCCAGATGATGGGCAGCAGTGGGTCATTCCATGGGGACTGTCCCTGTGCTGGCACTCAGGTGCCAGTTGGAACTATGAGGTGAGCACTGCAGCAATGCTGGGCATGAGGTCTCCCACAATGGATGGAGACCTGGCTCAGTGCTGTGCCTGCCTTGACCATCCTGGAACGAAGTGTCCCCCACACACACACACACACACCATCCCTCCTTCACCTCATGGAGACAGAGGGAAGCAGGGACACAGGCAGATGTAGATGTGTAGATGTAACCAGCTGGACCCTGGGACATCCCTTATGCTGGGCAAGAATGCTGCATTGGCTATAGCAGACCCACTCTGGGACAGGGATGTTGTCATCACACAGCTCCACAGCATCACGAGTACATCCCCAAAGTTCCTGTCCCTGTACCGGAAGGCAGACTCTCTTATCTAGTCCCTTGGCCACTCTGCCTGGTCCAGTCCTGCCCATGCCAGCACTGGATGTGGTGATCCAGAGCTTTGGTGATGTATGGTGTGAGCAGTGCTGGTCTGGTGATGGATTGCAGCCATACCTCACCAAAAGCCCTTGCTCCCCTGATGTGTTATTGCAATCCATCACTGGTACAACGTGCAGCAGGACTGTGGATCCGGCACGTGCCCTTCATCAGGGCATTTAATCCTTCAGATCTCCATTTTTCTCCTTTCCCCAGCAAATAAAGGCTGTGTTTACAGCCTGTGTGCCAGGGGGGTTCCCAGATAGCTCCATCACAGGGCAGGGTAGTGGGAGCAGGGAGTTCAACAGCAGGAGCACAAACTCCTCTGCATGGTGAGCAGATCTCTCTGGCTTTGACCTCTCCCCACAATTTAAAAGTCACCACTGCTTTATTGATCCTGCTTTACCTTCCCTCTCACAGGGGAGGAAGGGATGCCTCAAAGAGGCCATTCCTGTTGTAAGACAAGTTTTCCCCTAGTCCCACATCTCCAACTGATCTCATCCTGCAGCATCCCACACCGCTTATCCACATGCCAGCTGGACTGTAATGACAGCTCTGCAGTGGCAGCATGTCCCTGACTGCTACTGGGACTGACTCTGCTCTCCCACCCACCCTCAGCTGAACTCCTGAGCACCCTCCAAAGCACAGGGCTCTTGGGAGCTCTGTTCTTTGGTACAAACTGAGTTAATCTTGGAACCATCTGCTGCCACTGCTGCTGTCCCTGTCCCTGTCCCCAGGACCACTTCAACCAAGGAGGTCCCAATGCTCTCCAGAAGCCTTCCCTGCAGCATCCCCCACCTCTGCCCTAGGGGTCACCAGCTCTGTTGTGACAGTTGCCACCAGACAAACACCTCTGAAGCAAAACAACTCGGAGGCTCTGAGGCACTCAGGGTTAGCCTGCAACTGCTTTAGAGAGAAGCTAAGAATATATTTCTTCATTTCAGGCTCAATTCAGGTTTTGTGTCCTACCACTAAGGGTCCCTGGCTCCTCATGCCAACACAGAGGAATCAGGAAAGGCTGGGGCCACACACTAACAATTCAATTACTTTCTGGGGATGCTGGGGAGAGCTCTCCTCATTCTAATGCTGTGGAGTCGCTCATTTCATGCTGGAATTGCAAAGCACTCACTAGTCCCATGCACACATGGCCCCTGGAGAGCCTTTTCCAATTAATAACCATTAACATTCACTGCTTCAATAAGTAAAATGATTTCTGCATCATCAAAGAGGGGTGGATGCCTTTTGCTGCCAGTCAGGCAGTGTGGATTCCAGGCACTGGCACTCTGTCAGCCATGCAAGTCCATAGGGCACGTGCTGGGATAAAGAGTCTCCCCAAATGAGCTGCACAAGTGTGGAACCTCCAGATATTCATCTCCTTAATCTCCACCTGCTCTTGCATTTATCTCACTGCTTCTTGCAGTGAGAAGTTTTGGCCAAGTAGATAATCTGACTCTGAATACATGGCTTTGGGAATGATCCCTGTGACTGCTGTGGCAGATCTGGAAACTGCCACTTCTCTGCTAAGAGGATTTGCTGCTCAGTATTTTTAACTGCAATTAGCTTCCTTTTGTAGCATGCAGCAGGAGCTGAAAACTGGCACAAGCACCACCCTTGTGTGTTTACTTGGTGGGAAATTTCTTTATCGTGCATCTGTTGGCATCCAAATATTAAAAGTTCATCCAATATTAATCATGTGGAGGTTTGTGTTCGTGCCTGACCTGTTGTTGTTCATCCATTGCTGGCACTGAGATGTAAAATTGCACTCCTAATTTCAGGCAGTAGAGTTTGCCAGGTATGTTTTTGACAATGAATGTTTGTCCCTTTTTCAGAGGGTGGAGGTGTCAGGCACTCAAACTGAAGCAGCAGCAGCAGCAGGGATGTGTCCTGTGGCATCTCTAGCAAACCCAGCCATGCTGATGGGAGATCTGAGGTGGACTCACTGAGCTCTGGAGCAAGCAGAGAGACCAAGGCACCATCAGCTCTATCTGATGCTCATCTGCATCCACCTACTGCTGTCACCCTCCTGCTGCAGCTTGGTTTCCCACAGCCTCATCTGCACATGGCAGCCATGCAGACAGGGATGTCCCAAGGTACAGAGCTGAGTAGGACCACCAGCAGCCACTTTGTGAACCTGGGACTTAGAGCATCAACTCTGAACCCACCAAAGTCTTCACAAAACAGAATTTGCCTCTGTTCCTTTAAGAAAATCCTTCCTTTTATTTTCCCCCCACTGGAATCAATTTTCTCTTTGAATCCATAAAGAAGTTTAATATAATCTGAATGTCTCATCCCAGTCTGCCAGTCCAACAAGGAACTGGAGCCTCCTGCACTGCTCTGAGCTGAACCAGCTGCATCCAGAGGTTCACTAAGTGGAAGACCACCCCCATGGTCTGGTCCTTCCAGGTGGCAGAAAGAGGGAGATGAGGTGACTGTGTGCCCATCTCCCTGGGCAAAAGCATCCCCCCAAGCCTCCAGGTTGCTCTTCAGCTCAGTCACCAGGTGCCTGGCTCTCCCCCACCTGCTGCCCCATGTGAGTCCTGCTCTCCTTCACCATCACGGCAGACCAGCACCACCCGAGGTGACAAAAGCAGTGGGGACATGGACCTGCCTGTGGCCCTGGGCACAGACCCAGGAAGGGATCACCAGGCTGGGACAACCTCAGCATTGCCACCAGCACTGCTGCCCCTGCTGCTGGTGGTCCCCACAGAAAGGGCACAGAGACCTGGGGTGTCACCAAGCTCTACCCTGAGGTGCTCCTAGCACAGCCTCAGGCCACACAGTCTGCTAAAGGGTGATGAGGAAAGGCCAGAGGAACATCATGCTATGCACAAGAGCAAGACCAGGCACATTGCAGCCAAGCAGCTCCCTGCTGAGGTCTCTGACCCATCGTGAGGTCTCTGACTTTGCACAGCCCTGGTGGAACTGGGCACATCAGGCAAGCAGTAGCATGAGCAGAAGCCTTCCCTGGTGACCTGCTGGGCCCCAGCAGGACACAAAGATCCCAGTTAAAGGAAGCTCATTTCACAGGCTCCTCCTGGTCCCAGCAGGGAGCAAAACAGTGCCAGCCTGTGGGCTGGGTGGCAAAGAAGCATCTCACGTTCAGTGCTCATAGCATCAGAGGCAGAGGAAAAAGGGACTCAGCAACAAATAGCTTGTGAGGTCAGGCCTCGTGCCAGCTGGTCAGGCTCTAGAAGCTCGGTGGCAGGGGATGCCTCCCAGCACGCTTTGTCCATGAGCAGCACTCATGCCAAGTGCCACAGCTAGCTGGGAATAGGTCATTCACGCTTGAGCTGAAATCCCAGTCACATTATATCACTTACAGCTAATTAGCAGGCTCCAGGCACAATGCAGCAAGACACTCTTCTGTGCAGAAATGGATCACTCAGGACAGCCTCAGCCCTCAGCACAGAGTTGGCTGAATTCTGCAGAAGCAGAGACCACATTCATCTCCCTTCCACCCCTCTCAGCACGTAACCGCAGGCAGGGGTTTGGGTATGAGCTACCTAGTGCATGCTTAGCCCAACAAGTGGCAGGTTATGCTGGAAGACTGCAGGAAACCCTTCTCAGAAGAAAGGCTGCATTGATCTGCAGGGGCAGGTACCTTTGCTCACCCACATTCACAAGGTTGGGTTCCTCAGGACTTCTGGATGTCCAGGCAACAGCACGAGCTGAATCAGCCAGGGATGGGCAACTCCAGCATAACTGGGGCCAAATATTCCACCTAACCCATGAGAGACCTCAAGCTCATGAATATCTGCTGGTTTTCCATTCTCTTGCTCAGCTGAGCCATGAAGTGTCTGGCCTTTACTATGAGAAAACTGGAAGAGCTCCCAAGCCCTTCCAAGAGAACACACATCCCCAATTCAGCTCCAAAACATTTTCTTTCTGCAGGAACCCAAAGGGGACAAAAATGACAACACGGGGAGCACCCAAGTACTTTGTCTTCTGTCATGACACAGTCATGCAACTTGCCCATGCAGCAGACTCCAGGAGATGCATGCTGGGGGCAGTTAAATCAGTTCTTGCATTAGGAGCCATGCTGTGGGAAGGGCTCTGCAGGAAGGGAGCTGACTTTCCCACCACTACTAGGGTCTTAGGTTCCTGGTGCCCAGGGCAGGCAGGAAGGACCTGGGAGCTGCTGTGCAGAGAAACTGCCAGTAGTCACTCTTGCCTCCAACTACCACTGATGTTCTGGAATAAAAGCACTTGTGTCCAGTCTATGTGGATTCTGATTCATTTAAGCACCCCAGTCTCCCCAGGCACCCCATGGGGACCTCTCCCCTACCACAAGCCCCTGGCAGGGGCAGCCACAGAGCTGAGCACAGAGAGCAGATGAAAAGATCTATCTCCTTGCCTCCTGTAAACACTTGAAAAACATTTCCACAGATTTCCTGAGTGCCTTTTCCTGCTGGGGAACAGCCTCCCTCTGCCAAGCATTGGTTAATTCAGGTAGTATTGATCAAGACTTTGGGTTTTTTTTTCATGTTCTGTTCTCTATTATTGTTATTATTTTTATCAGTCTGCATTATTGGCCAGAAGCAAAGGTATCAAGATGTTTTAGCCAAAGGCAGCAGTTGTGTAGACAGTTCTGCTCCAGCAAGAGTATTTCAGAGCAGATTTACCTTCCTGCAGCACACGTTAGCACATGCTGGGAAGTTGCATCTCAGCACATGTGCTCTCTGCACTTAAGAAGGTATTTCTTTGGAGAGATGCTGGCTGAGCAATTTAACTAATTACTTGCAAAATCATTCTTTTACTTGACAATAACAGCTACCACCTGTTCCAGGGCTGACCTGTGCCTGGGCACACAGTTCCCTTGTTTGTTCATTCCCCTGCCTGAGACAGTGAGAAATACTCTGTTTTTAGAAGAGTTCTTTCTCCACAGCAATGGAGAGCACTCCTGCAGGAGCCAAGGGCACTGGTCTCTTTGGAAATGCAGAGTTTTATTGGACTTCCACAGAAATTGCAGGATTCAAACCCAGCACTGGAGAAGCTCAGACAACATCTGCCTTGTGGTGCTGCTGCTGCCACCGAGGGTGAAGCCTCACTGGTGTGCTCCTCCTGATAGCCTGGATTTCAGTTTCTCCAGCTGCTGTGTCAAACCATGACCTAAACCCTCCTGATGGAGGATTAGAAGCTAACCCCACTCATTGAGCCCCACAGACATTCCCCATGCTGAGCCAACCTGTTTATGCTTGGGAAATGAAAAGCCCAAAGCTCACCCCCCAGATGGTGATGGTGATGGTGACAAAAGCTGGCACAGAGGGAGACCAAGCTTCAGAGGAAATTAGGGCCACAAGGACAGGAACAGATTGCCTCTGACTGGCCAGGTGACAGTGGCCTCCAGGGGCTGGATCCAGCAGCCACAGCCACTGAGCCCCAAGGTTCCCCAGGTCCCATACACAGAGCTCCCTGTCCTGACACAGAGCTCTGGGAAAAGCCAAAGAAAAGAGCAAAAAAAAAAGCCATTTTAGAGGCTGAGACTATTTTGAGTGCTCATGGATTATATCGTAATGCAGCCCAAGTGCCAAAATACACTATGCTTGGGGGTATGTAAACTAATTCCCCCAAAAATCTTGGGACTTTATCCCACTGTCCTGTCCCTCTATCTGACACGGAGCCAAGCCTTGCACAGCCCAAGCACTACAGCCTATTAGAGATTTTGCTCTAAGCAGCTTGAGAGTGTTTATTTGGTGTGCAAAGAAGATTGGAGCTGGGAAAAGCACAAAAAGGATTATTCTGTTTATCACTCAGCTTTCCCTGGCCAATCTCTATTCATGGAAAAAGTCATTTGCTCGGGTTATCCACAGGCTTTGCTCGCCAGAAAGTGTTGAAAGGCCTGAAAATTAGAGAGATGCAGAATGGATTGACAAAATGTAAGGCACTTAGGAGCATCTGACACCCAGAAATATAGAAGGTGAGCACAAGGCTTTTCCAGTCCCAAGTTTCCCCCACTGCTAATAAGAAACTGCCCAAGTCCCAGCACGTGCCAGTTAAACCCTTCCACAGGCCAAGCAACAATTAGATAGATTGTCACATCTGGGAGGTTGTTTTCTGAGAAGAGAATTAGAAAGCAAAACATCAGATTGAGATAATGAGTTCTTCATTATTTCTTTTCTTGAGCTTTGTGCTTTTTTATATAGTCTACAAATGCCATTTGGGTTTATTTCTGTTGTAGCAAACAGAAACCAGGAATCCACTGGGCTCAAGCAATAACTGCAGGCAGGATAAAAAGGATCAGAGAAGCAGGAGAGCTGCAGCCCTTGCTCTCAGCCCCAGGACATGGCATCACCTCAGAGCACACAGGCTGCCTCCAGCCTTGCCATGGTGAGAGAAATGTGGAGATAGACCCTGAGATGTGGAATGCCTCGCGGCACAGCACCGCAATGCACACAAGGACAGAGGGTGAGGATGGGGGTTTAAATCAGTGCTGAAAACCAAGCAGTGAAATGAAATCTTCTCCCTTCCCCCCTCCTCCCCTAAAAAAGCAAAATCCATCATCAGGCTTTGTGGAGATGAATAACCACCACGAGCACACTGCCAGGTCCATGGGCATCTCAGACTCCTCCTGCCTCCGTGCAGATGCTCCCCAAGGGCAGTGGTCCTCAGGGAAAGCATCCCCAGAAGATGCTGTACCAGGGGGTGCTGAGAATACACAACTGCCAGAGGGTGGGGAAGGTTGTTTGGGTCTGTTACTGCACATCTGGTTGAACAACTGGATCATGCTGAGACCTCTCAGCACAATCCTTCCCCATGCCCACCCCAGAGCAGAGCTTGATCTCCTTCACAGACAGCTTTAAACTGGTTTTGTTAAGGAAACTAATTTGGGGAGATGATGTGCACTGAGCCAGATTGCAGAGTGCCCGAGGATCTGCTTTGCATTGATGGTACCAGCTCAAAGGAGGAGAAGCCCAAGAGAGTAAATGTGTGTGCAGCTGTTGCCAGGAGAACATCTTCCTCCCTTCCTGGCTGGCAGCATGGGGCTGGGTGGGAATGCCCATGGTGGCTGCTCATCCCCCTCCAGCCATTTCCAGCCTGGGATACAGCAGAGAACTCATGGCTTAAATACTGATGCTGAACAGCAGCTACTGCAGTGGTGGGGCCATGGTGGAACTGGTTCATGTCAACACCAGCTCCTGCATGCTGGCCCTGAGCAGCATCCACCTCACCCCATGGGTTTGTAACAGAGGGAAGGTCCCTGGACAGCAGCTGCCCAGAGCTGTAAGGGGCTGGGTGATGCCTGGCAGATGCACATCCCTATTCCCCAAGTGCCCCAAGGATCAGGGATCCCCTTCCCTGTGCCATCCAGCCTGTTGGCCCCCTCACCTCCCAGCTCTGGCTGGAGCTGGCCAGACAGCTGCTCTGACACCATGAGGCCTCCCTGAAAAGAGAGGATTGTTTCCCAAAAATAAATATTAAATAACTCTAAAATTTCAAATAATTCAGGGCTCTGCTATTTTCCATGCATTATGAAAATAAAATTGAGGGGAAAAGGTATGTAATACGTTTCCTATTTCCTGTTTCTGCAGCCCTGCGTGTGCCCTGGGGGATCAGCACAAGTGGAATTATCTCTCCTCTGGCTGAGAGCGTTCATTTCGGGCCAAAAACACCAAAAAAGTATGAACTAATCCCTACATAGAGCTAGGGAAGTGTGGGATCGCAGGCCAAACGCTGAAAAATGAGGCAATTTTCCCCATTTCAAGAAGTGACTAAAATCCCTCTGCTGTTTTCAGCACAAGCTCATTCTGTTCCACCCCAAACCACTTCAAGAGCTGGATCACCTCTCCCAAGAGCCCACAGCAAGGAGAAACCAGTGCACAGAGCAAACCCTGTCTCCATCACCAGAGTTTCTGGAGGGAGAAAGGGGACATTTCTCAGATATTGTTTCCTTTTCTCCATGATGCTTGGAGCAGCTGGAAGAATGGCATTAAATAGATTAAACAGCGTGGAAAACCAAAGCAAGATCTCCTGGAAACTGATAAACTCATTACTGAAAGTGGGATTAGCACAGCACAAAGGCATCCCATTCCTCTGGGTGGGAGGACATGCTGGAGATGCAGAGCTTGACCCTTCCCCAGTGCCACAAGGCAGGTCAGCCCTCCAGCTGGATCCAAGGTGGGAAGGAGCATCCCTACCCTGTGAGAGGATGGCTCAATGGGGCTGCCCATGGAGGATATGGCCAGGCTGGCCAGCCCAGCAGCATCTCATTCCCACAGCCTGTTCAGCAGAGGTTTGTCCCAAGCAGCTGAGAAGAGAACACAGCAGGATGGGGCAAGTCTGTGGAACTCCCCTGTAGAGGATGAGCAGAGCCAGCTCCCACGGCACCTGCAGCGAGAGGCTGGGCAGGGCATGTGGCTGCTGGAGCTGGGAGGGCTGGGGGCAAGGCAGGAATCACCCACCCTCCAAGGAAATACCTGCCAGCCAAAGGCAGGAGCCTGCATGAGATGCAAAAAGAATCACAGGAATGTGATGCTCTGCTTGTGTAACTTCAAAAACAAGTGAGGAAAGGCAGCAGTCAACAGTCACAGCTCAGACCCAGCCACAGCTCGTGGAGGTTGTGCAATCTACATTTTAACAGCTTGTGCTAGATAGTTTTGGGTAAATCCAAGCACGTGTTTGCATCCACTGAGTAGCCCATGTGTGTGCTGTGTGTACATGTGTGCTCTAATCACAGAGCCACAGCCACCCAGCAGCAGCTCTCTCACCCTCAAATGCATCTTTCAGCTTTCCAGAGGCTAGGAAGCACGTACAAAGATGAGCATGTTCACACACGATGTTCCCTGCACATTTAACCAGAAAAATGCACCACTTCTCTAAGCTTTATGAACACCACAGAGCAAAAAGGCAGTGTAGGAATCTACCTTTATCCTGTTTCCTTCATTTCATGGTGCAGCTTCATCAACAAAGATCCTGCTTTAAATAAACTTGAAAAGAAACTAACCACTCAAGTTTCTTACCATGACAATTTCCAGAGTGCTCATCAGGCTCAGAGTTCTCCCTCCCATTAACTGTGTACTTTAAAGAAGGGAGAAGTTCCCACCTTTTGCCTTTATCACTCTCACTTATGCCTTTTAATAAAGCTCTACAGCATGGAGAAATGGTTCAAGAAAAGGACCCTTGGATTGGTGAGGGTGTCACCAAGCACTCAAACACCTCTTGACTTTGCTACACAAGGCCCAGATGGGACACTGTGGTAGCATTGGTCACCAGTCCCATCTGCCCACCATGCCCACTAGGCACCAAGAGCCTCATCATGCCACAGCAGGACCTTCAGTTGTGTCCATGCTGCCTCTGTGACCACAGAGCACATGGAGCTGTATTAGCAAACAGCAAAAACAAAACCAAAAAAAGCAAAGAGAGAAATGATGGAAATGTAGATCATGCTCAAACAGAGCTACACCCTCCCCCAGCCCCTTTTGCCCAGTCTCCCATTTCTTTATCCCTTTTTTCCTTCACTTTAATCTTCCCACTGAGGTCCTTGGCTTGTAGGAAAGCTTAGTTCAGGCCAAGTTTCAAGGCTTTTCAGACTCCAGACTTTTTTCTGTAGTCCTGTCTGAAGAAGAAGGGGAGGAAAAAAAACAACAACAACAAAAAAAAAAGTAGCTAGAGATTTTCCAGTGGGAAGAAAGTATTTTCTCTTCTCCCATAACTCAGACACAGCCAAAGGAATTTTTCTCAAGCTTGAAAACAATTCACCTTCCGGCAAACAACAAGCATGGAAAATTTAAGCCCAGCAGGTGAATGTTTGGGAAAATGTTTAGCCTATAGAAATTCTCATGTAACCTTAACTATAGAGGTCGCTGTATGGCATTGAACCATCCTGCAGCACCCTCCTCCTCCT
>VWZO01000735.1:49571-92908 GCA_013396975.1 Bucco capensis
CCTCCTCCTCCTCCTCCTCCTCCTCCTCCTTCTTGCTGGCTGCCATCAGCCTGCCCAAAGACAGCTACAAGTATTGGCATGAGAAAATACAATCCTGGAAAAATAAAACACTCTGCCAAGCCCCTGAAAGCCCTGCATGAGGATTGACTCCGTGTGGCAGCACCCTGCCGAGGGTCACCCAGCAGCTTGTGGCCAGCTGCTGGAAGGGACGTGGGAAGGGACATGGATGGGCATGGATCTGGCTGGGCAGGGATCCAGGTGGACAGGGATCTGGGTGGGCAGGAATCTAGCTTGGCATGGATCTGGATGGGCAGAGATATGGGTAGGCAGAGATTCAGGTGGACAGGGAGATAGATGGGCAGGGATCTGGACAGACAGGGATCCTGATGGTCAGGATGCTAGGTAGTCAGGGACATGGGTTGGCAGAGATCTGGGTGGTCAGGGAGCTGGGTGGTCAGGGATCTATGTTGGTGTGGATCTGGATGGGCAAGGATCTTAGTAAGCAGGGATCTAGACAGGCAGGGACCTTGGAGGTCAAGAATATGGGTAGGCAGGGATCATGGGCAGGGATCTGGGTAGGCAGGGATCCCACGCAGGTAGGGATCCAGGTGGGCAAGGATCCATGATGGGAAAGGATCTATGTGGATGAGGGTCCATGTGGGCAGGGATCTGGGCAAGCAGTGATGGGACTCAGCAGCCACTGCTCCTGAGACCACCCAGGAATACACACAGGGCACAAATCCAGGTTGTCTTAGCAGCCCGGGCTCAGTGTGTATATTGAAGTTAATCAGAAACAAGTGAGGCACCAAGAGGCAAATCTCACCACTGTTAATTAGTCACTGTGAGACCATTGCAGGGAAGGCTGAAGCTCATCCTCTCTGCCTGGTGATATGAGCTACTGTCTAAGCAAACCTCCCCAGAAAAAACTGCAAGCTAAACTTGTCCTTGGTAGAGTAGGAACTCTGTGACCACATGGCAGATCCACCATGTCCCCTTCCAGCTACATGGCACCATCAGTCAGCTGATCCTGAAAATGTAAGCTAAGATGAAGCTCCTTACTCCTTCCTCACGACATTCCTTTAGAAATACTCATCATTTTCAGCAGATTGCATCTAACTTCTGCTTAGCTGACATCAGGATGGCAAGGCCAGCTTCATCTGGAGAGGTTCTGGGGCACTGACCAAGAGGAAAGAGCATAGATTCTTGGTCCCCAGATCTTGCCTAGCAGTCCCAGGCAGGGAGAGCCATTTACCAAGCAATGTGGCTTTGAGTCCCTCTAACAGCCTTCCCCTCCCTGTGCAGGAGCAGCTGCAGTGAATGACGATGTTTGGCCAAAAAAGAGAAGAAATTTCACCAGTGCTCAGAATTAATGAGTCATAGAGATGACTCTGCTCTGGGCTGCAGACTCCCTTGGAAGTACAAGAGCACCTGTGCAGGAAGGACCACATGCATCAAGGTCTCACCTGGAGCACCCACAGAGGAGTAGCAGCAGCATGTTCTAGTGACCTGTCCAGAGTTCCCAGCTCCAGTTGTGGGGCAGCTCATGCACATGGATTCACCAGAGCATGCTGGGGAGCAGATCCTGCCACGGGGTTGCTGGCCAGACCCTCACCCAGGCATAGGCATGGAAAGTCCTTTGGGAGTGAAGACCACGGTAACAGCCTGGCACTAGCAGCTCACCAGCCCACAGATCTCACACCCCACAAGCAGGCTGGCTCATCTGCTGGAGAGCAAAGACACACATGAGGTGATAGATGGTTCCCTTTGGAAAACACTAATCACTTGGCTGTAGCACATTTAGCAAGGCAGAGTGTGCATCAATCCCAGCAGCTGCCTTCAGTCACAGCCCAGTTTAACTCAACCAGTTCAAGGGACTGCTATTAACCATCATCTGGCAGACAACATGCTCTTATTGTAGTAAACATTCATTCACAGCTGAAGGACAGCAGCACTTCTCATTGTCTCCACATCTTTGTGGTGCTCCAGCTGGTCTGGAGATGACTCGCTGAGCAGCAGTCGCAGTGGTGGCTGAAGCTCTGCCTGGGTGCAGTGACTGTGGGAGTAGGAGGGTATTTTGAAAATACCATGGCTGATATTTTTACACAATAGAGACATCCTGTACGTAGGAGGCCTTTTTATATTCTAAACCATAAACTGAATCACCAAAGAGAGAAGATGAACAAACCTACGAGCATATGAGCGTTGACGATCGAGCAGATTTCTCTCCTTGGTGCTCCAGGGAGCCAAGAGACAGCACTTGCTGGCAGCTCATGGGCAGGACCATCACCTCATCTCAGCAAGGATGGATGTGGATATGGAGACAAAAGCCACTGGTTTCCATCTACCTCTTTCCCTTGAGCTCACCCTCACACCAGGGCACTATGCAGCCACCAGCACTGGTTAGCAATAGGACAAGAGGAAATGGCCTCAAGATGTGCCAGAAAAGGTTTAGGTTGGACATGAGGAATAATTTCTTCCCCAAAAGGGTTGTCAAGGCCTGGACTAGGTTGCCCAGGGCAAAGGTGGAGTCATCATCCCTGGAGGGGTTGAAAAGCCATGGAGATGTGGTGCTGAGGGTATGGTTTAGTGGTGACCTGACAGTGCATAATCTTAAAGGTCTTTTCCAACCATTATTCTATGACATGACAGGAGTCCTGTCCATAGGGAACTAAGACATCAAGTGTTACTGTCTGGATCTGGCAGTACATTGTCCTCTCCAAGGCAAGTCAACCCAGCAAGCTCCCAGAGTGAGGGCAGACATGGGTAGCGGGGGACAGAGCAAATCAGCACCCAAGGTGAACTCATGGTGGACACTAAGGATGCCCAGGACACAGCAGCCTCCATGCTTGGATCCTCTTTGCCCATCAGTCTGGGAAGGCAACAGCTTCATCCAACCACCACAGACAGGACCTGCCCCTGACAGATGCCCACATCCAGGAGCAGCTGCTGACAATGCCTGGCAAGGTCCAGAGGAGGTTGTGTTTGGAGAGGCGAATAAATGAGAACCAAATGGAGGGATGGCTACATGGAGTGGAGGGGACGAGTGCTCTGAGAGTTTGAAACACGCTGTGCTTTAATTACAGCTCTTACCAATCAGGCAGTAATTACTGATATCCTTCCTGTAGCCTACAATTGCCTAATCTTGTTATTTGAGAGCCACCAGGATTTCAGCAGCTGGTGGTGAGCTATGCCTGCTCCTCAGCACAGCATCACTCTGCCCTGACACTGTCTGTGTGACATCAAGCACTGGCAGTCCCTCTGCAGCCCCTCAGGTCCTCTGGGGATGGCACCCCTCACAAGCTGCCCTGCTGCCCCTTTTCCAGGCTATTTGTCCCAGGATTCACCCCAGCTTAGCTGCACATCAGGCAGCCTGCCCCTCTGCTCAGTCTGCAGCTCCTCCATAGGAAATTCCACCCTGGGCTCCAGCGAGGACAGAGGTTTGAGCTGGAGGATCTGAGAGTTCTTCTGCCCTTCATGCACACCCCCATATAGGTGAGGCATGGCACAGCCAGACCCAGCTGGACCTGAAGGTCAGGAGGTGCAGAGTTCTGCGCAGTGTCCCCAAGCCCACCAGAGCTCAGCTGGTGGCAGCTGGCACATGGGTGGCTGGAAGGAGTAACCTGTCCAGCTCCTATCTAGAGTAGGTACTGAGCACTGGCACCAGGCAGCAGAGTCCTTGTGCTGCTGGAGCAGCCAAAGCAGGGGTAAGAAATATGCTATGTGGAAATAATGTTCTGTGGGATAGTTTGGGAGGTTTTCCTGCCAGAATGCAGCATCTATCTGCTCACCTGGCTTCTGGTGTCTCTATAAGTGAGCAGCTCAATAGAGCCTTGGGCAGTAGATCATCAGAGAAGTCAAAATCCCACCCTTGGCCTGCTAAGAACAGATCAAGTGCTCATATCCAACAGTTTATTCTCTTCTCCCTGTGTTGTAGATTCTTGTTATTAGAATGATACCAGCTAAGCTCAGTTCTCCCCAGGGTGACATGGAGGTGACCTCTCCCTAGACCCACAGTGGGTGTCCTCAAGCAGGAGGTGCCACAGTACAGAGCTGATACCACAGAGCCTCACAGACCCTGTTCTGCTGCACCTCAGGGCAGACTGATGGCAGCCAGGGAGCAGACTTGACTTGTAATGGACATTGGTGAGCCCACAAGAGAATCCAAGCACAAGCTAGCATAGTTAACATGACCCTGCCCAAAGCTGCAGCAAGTGGGAGTTCTGGAAAGCAGTCTTTTCCCTTTGGTAGTGTTCAAGGATTAATGCATGGTGGAAATGCTGATTGCATCTCCTCACCATTCTTCCTTGCATACTTGTGTGACTTATCAGCCTGGGAAGCAGCTCAGGAGATGTTGTCTCCAAAGAAAGCCTGAAATGGTTGTGGTAATACCACAAATACTTAGGGCTTTTCTTTTCTGAGCATTACTAATTGCAGGAGGATACAGAAGTCTCCCAGCTAGGAACCTTGGCTTGGGAGAATGGCATTTGGATGGTGCTGGGACAGACAGGATCAAGCAGCCATGAGCACTGGGCTTTCCCCAATGCTCTGTGGTCCATGAGGTGACATTGCACCCAGGACTCTTCAGTGGCCCAGACCTTTGGTCTGAGAAGCAATTCAAAACTTCAAGTGATGCTGGAACTTCCAACAGCCCTTCCTGCTCCCATGGCAGCCTGGTAGAGGGTCCCACAGCAGCCACTTTCCCCTCTGCCTGGCCAGAAGGTGAAAGCCTTCTGTGGCTGCTCACCCCTGGGGAGGGGTTTGGTTTTAGGGCTACCTCCCTGGACATCTAAAAGGACAAGTTCAATTGAGGGCAAACCTGGCCATGAAGGGGGAGGCTTAGGAAGGTGCAGTCTGTAGCTTTGGTACCTGCTCCATCCCTTCCCTGGAGCAGCAGCAGCAGGGCTGGTGCACAGACCAGGGGAGCAGGATGGGGCATAGGCAGGATCTGATTGCACCATCCTGCTCAGGGACAGCAACCTCTGACAGCTGAGCACAGAAACCCTTTAATCCATCGCAGAGCTCGTCTGTCAGAGCTCCAGTGCCCACAGGGAGGTATCAGTAACACAACGCAGGAAAGAGAAATGAGAGTGGAAAATGTTTGGCTTTTTGTCTCCTTACTCACTAGGAACACAACTGCTCTTGTTTTGCTGGTGGGAGCATTTCTCTGAGGTGGTGCCCAGTGCCCACCTTGCTGCAGCTCACCTCATGGTGTGCAGGGGGTGGGTGGCAGGTCCTGTCCTGCAGGAGCCCATGCAGCAGCTGTCACTGCAGTCAGCATGCACCCATGGGTGAGCAGCGTGGTAGCTTCACCCACCATCTTCAGCCCTGCACCCCAGCATGGAGGAAGCCTACGCAGGTGTAGGAGCATGTCTTTCCTGACCTGCCTTGTGTGAGAGCCTGGCATACAACCTCCTGCTCCAGGGTCTGCATCCCAACCCAGCAAAGCTCCTGCCCCATGGCTGCTCTGGAGTCACAGAAATCAGAGAGGAAGGAAGTGATAAAGCCAAGGAGAAGGCAAAAGGAGGGGAGGGGACCCTCTTTCTGAGCACTTTGAAGGAGCAATGGACATCTCCACTTGGCCAGTGCATTCCTCTGGCCAGCTCCTCACCCAAACCAGGGTGAGCAGAGGCTGTGTGCCTCCCCTGCTTGTAATCCTGGGATTATAGCTGTGTAACGGGATTACTGGAGGCTGAGGAGTAGCAGTGAGAGGATCCAGATCGCAGAGGGAAGCAGGAGAGAGCCCTGGAAGAATGAATGTCTCACCCAGAGACAACAAGGGCAACTGCATCCTCACAAGACCACGTCTGTATTTTAATATCAAGTTTTCGGTAATGTAGAACATACTCAGGCTCAGCTCCCTTGCTGGGCAGCTGCTGGGTTTCAGTGTGGAGGAATTGGCAAGATCTTTTCACCAGGTGAAATAAATAGAGTGCTGGGCCCCAGATAGGATTACGGTTTGTTTTCTTTAGGTGTATAGAATCCACGGGAAAGCTGAGCCCAAACGGAAACTCAACTCCCAAAGAATTTGGCCTATACTGGCCAGCTCCTGTCTGCCTGCCAGGCATGCTCTCCTTGCTTGTATTTTGCTCTTTATCTTTTAAGAGGCTTTGTTAGCAATGTATCAAGCTAGGCTTTGTGTGCCTAGAGGACAGGGGGCTTCTTCTCAAATTATTGGAGGATGATAAAGTTACAGGGTTTTACCTGGAGAGCTGTGATGAGAAAGTTCTCCTAAGCATTTCCAGGAACAGCTCTCCCTCCCCCAGTCAACCCACCCCCAACCCCAATTCCCAGCAGTTTCAGAGCAATCCAGAGGGGCTGAGCTCTGCTGAGCAGAGAATAATGACCTGGCAGTACCTCACCCACCTCTGAATCCTATTTTCTGTTGCTAACATGTTTTCCTCTCTCTTGACTTTATCTTTTTTCCCCAAAAGGCTTGTGGAAATCCCACAGTATCTCACCCAGGCAGATAGCCTACAGGATGTGTGTGTGGTACTGCAGCTTCCAGCCAAGGCTGCGTTCTGCCCCTGCCCCAAAACTGCCACGGTGGAGGGAGGGGATCTGGGCAAGGATGCTGGCCCAAATTTACACCTGACACAGAGGCAAAAACAGCCCTAAGGAGCTGAGGGATAGCGTTCAGGCGTTAGCTGCACGTCCCTGCTCCCTCCCTTCCCTTTGTTTCTCTGCTGAGCAGCCTTTTCCTCCAATTTGGCTAGCAAATGCTGGAGCCTGCAGGCAGCTGCCTCCTCCCGAGACCCTGTGCTGGAGGCCTCTCAAAGCTGGGCTGGGTGGGAGCAGCCCAATGGAGGGGCATTCCCAGGACAGAGCCAATGTGGCCATGTGGCAGAAGGAGCCCCAGGAGCAGCAGCAACCCAGCTGGCTGCAGGGGACAGCATCACTTCCATCCATTTAGAGCACTAAGTGGAGAAGGTCTGGATAAAGTCTTACCCCTTTGGTCTAATGCAATGAGTGTATTTCAGGAGCCCAGAACAAAGGGGACAGCTAGATGTGCCCTGGATCCAGGCACAGAACATTCCATCAGGGACCAGTATGATGTGAAATGTCCTTCAGAGCCAAAGGAGAGCCATCTCCAGGATCCTGACCCATCCACTGCCCTCCCAGCGTGGAGCCAACATCTCAGCTCTGCCCAGCTTAGGCACATCAGGCAGCACTGCCAGTATCTCAGTTCAGCCCAGCTTAGGCACATCAGGCAGCTCTGCCAACATCTCAGCTCAGCCCAGCTTAGGCACATCAGGCAGCACTGCCAACATCTCAGTTCAGCCCAGCTTAGGCACAGCAGGCAGCACTGCCAACATCTCAGCTCAGCCCAGCTTAGGCACATCAGGCAGCACTGCCAGTATCTCAGCTCAGCCCAGCTTAGGCACATCAGGCAGCACTGCCAGTATCTCAGCTCAGCCCAGCTTAGGCACAGCAGGCAGCACTGCCAGTATCTCAGCTCAGCCCAGCTTAGGCACAGCAGGCAGCACTGCCCATGTCCCAGCTCATCTCACACGGAAAAGCAGGATCTGAGCCTCGAGATTAGCACCATCTAAACATTCTGGGCTGCAGGACTTGTAAATCTACCACCCCAATGAGACAGCAACATGCATTTTTAAAGCAGAGAAAACTGCTCAGTCGTGCACTTGCCTCAGCTGGGTGAAATCCCTCGTGCCTGTCACTCGGTCCATGGGGCAGGGCTGGGCACTGAGAACTGGCAGTGAGCTCCTCTGCCCTCACAGACAGGAGCAGCATTTGCTCTTCTTGGTTAAAATACAGGATTAAAAATTCTTGTGGGACTATCGAGGGGAATTTTGCACTGAAAATGGATACAGTTCACTGCAGAGCTGCCTGCATTTTGGTAGTTAACACAAAGCTTCTGTTTTCACCTTGTGGATGACGTGTTTCTTACCTAGATGCCTTTTGTTTGGCTGTGGAAAGGAGCATCTTGTTTGGTTTGAGAAAATCATAGAATCATAGAATGGTTAGGGTTGGAAGGGAGAGTGACCTAACCAATACTGAGTTGAACACAAGTCTCCAGCAGTAGAGTAGACCCACAGTGGTCTGAGTTTTCTTCAGATGTTGGCTACAGGAATAGTAACATGTGCAAGCCCTCACCAAATCCATCTCATGGGGGCTAGGTCTCTCCCTCCAGACTCTGCAAGAGCAGCTGAGAAATGGGTCTGCAACATCAGCAACCCAGTACAGCCAAACTCCTTCGGGTGAGTGTGCAAGGAGGCTCTGAAAAGCCATTCAGAACTTATTTTAGATCCTTCTGTCCCTTCCCTCCCGTGGTGAAGTCAAGGCAGCTCCATGCACTGCTGTCCCCATGCAGCCAGGCTGTGAGCAGCAGACATTCCTGAAGGCAAAGAGGGATGGTGGAAGAAGAGCTCATCCCCCTGTACCACCCCCTTCAGCCTCACCACCTGGGCAAAAAATGTGGAGAGCTGCAGAGACATGATTGGAGCTGCCTTAGGGAGGACGAGCATGGCCAGGCTCCTGTTGCTAATTACACCTCCCTGGAGCAGTAGGACTGCTCAGGTGAGCCCTTCATGGGAACAAAGGAGCCCTTGTAAGGAGGGTGCTCAGTGTGTGATGCTCAGATCTGTAGGACCCCAGGTTCCTCTCTGCAGAGCTCCTCTCTGCCTCCTGCCATGCAGCCTCCACTGCTCAGCCCTAGGGCTGGGGCCCCACTTAGAAGGGAGGTATTCCTAATGGGAAAGCAAATGTTCTTGGTGTCCTTTTGCCCATAAATTGCTGCTTCATTTCTGTTGAAAAATTCACAGAAATCTGAGCATGACCTAGGCTAAAAACTATCAGCTCTGGAGCAGTTGATTCACAGCTTCATGAACATCTGCAAGCAGCAGATAATCAGAGGAACTGGCTTTGTACCATCAAAGGAGAGCCAGGGAGGTGGCAGCTCCTAAGGTAAGGGCAGCAGGCTGGCAGGGTAGAGGGGCAGTTCTCTGTGGAATGAAAAGATCAATATTGGTTTGACATTCAGAAAACCCTCCCAGCCTCTGCCTGCTGCAGTTACAAACCAGGGCAATTGCTTGTGTGAGCACTGGGACTGCACTTCCCTACAGAAGGCTTTGGGGCTTTCAACAAGCCTGCCTACCTTCTGCCCCACCGAGACACCTGGCCAATATTCAAGTGTCAAAGTCACATAGGTATGTTAATAGGGAAAACACCAGGTCTGGGGTCATGACAACTGTCCACCTGAGGGCATGCAATAGACATTCCAACCAGCAAATAGTGCTGAGCGACCAGCACAGGGTGACCAGCATAGGGTGACCAGCATAGGGTGACCAGCACAGAGTGGCCAGCACAGGGTGGCCAGCATAGAGTGGCCAGCACAGGGTGACCAGCACAGGCTGACCAGCATAGGGTGACCAGCATAGGGTGACCAGCATAGGGTGACCAGCATAGGGTGACCAGCATAGGGTGACCAGCATAGGGTGACCAGCATAGGGTGACCAGCATAGGGTGACCAGCATAGGGTGACCAGCATAGGGTGACCAGCATAGGGTGACCAGCATAGGGTGACCAGCATAGGGTGACCAGCATAGGGTGACCAGCACAGGGTGGCCAGCATAGGGTGACCAGCAGCTTGTGCCAGCCTGCTTTGGGCTGGCACCTTGGATGCCCCCGTTGCAGCACACACTCCATGCACTCTGCCAGCTCCATCCACATCCATCTGGAAAGGCGTTTTGTGGGACTCCAGAAACAGGGGCTGCAGGAGCTGGGAGCCCTTCAGTGCCTGAGCACAGCAGATCCAGAAAGAAATGGTCAGCTCATGATATCACAAGGAACTCTGGCCAAAGCAGCTGAAATCGTTCAAACATTCAGAGCGTGCTTATGGCTGGGGGTGGGGGGAGACACCCTCTGTTCTAAATATATTCCTTTGAAGGCAGCTTGTTGCCTAACTATTGCAAAAGAGGGTTTACATGGAGCTGCTCTGAAGCTGAAGAGGGAGGGAAAGCTGGTTGTGGGCACAGAGTCACCACCCAGGTATTTTAATTGCGAATCTCAACGTGTTTTATAGATGTCTAGAGAGTATCTCTTGACGTGGGCTCCACAGCTTACAGTGAGATCCATCATGTTTTATATGAACCTAGTGACAGTACATAAGTCCCACCCTGATGATGCCTAAAATGGGAGGATACCCTAGAACAGCTCATCCCTGAGCCAGGAATAGTTCAAGGCATCTCCATGCAGTCCAAGGCTCCCAGGAGAGTTTAGCCAAGAGAAGCAGCTGTGGGGCAGTGCCTCTGTCCTGCAGATTGGAGATGTGTTGTCTCTGAATACCTTCCCATCAGCTCAACACCTGCAGCAGGAGACCATGGTTTGGAGGCTGCCAGGGCAGAAGAGCCTGCAGCAGCCCAGCCTCCAGATCCAGGAGGGAAAGGATGGATTGCTCCCCATTCCCAAGGGGCTCACACACCTACAGTGTGGTAAGGTAAGGTGGGATCTCCACGGCATTCCCAGTGTGGTGCACCAGCCTCTAGCAGCAAGAACTGGAGGACAGCTGGAGTGGCTTGGCAGCATCTGTGGTCCCTTCCCATCAGCACCAGTGTCTCTCCTCACAATGTGAGGGCAGGACTGAGTCTGTGGCCAAGGCTTCCTCCAATACACCAGAGCCTGATAACTAGAGCAGAGAGATGTGCTGGAGCTGAGCAACTAAGACAGCCCACTCCTGTCCCTGCCCACCAAGAACCCACCTGCACAACTCCAGGGACATGCCTTTGGCTGCCTTGTTTGCCTACACCCTCTCAGCTCCCTAGCAGCAGACAGGACCAGCCTTGGGGCTGGCCCAGCACTGCCAGCCCTGCAGCAGCTCTCCCTCTTCCCAGAGGAGGGACAATACCTGTCTTTGCAGTGTCCTGACCCCTCCTGTCTTTGTAGCATTCCTCTCTCAGCTCCCCACTCCTACAAACAGCTTATGACTCTGTGGCTTGCTGCTTTTAGGCTCAAAAACTCCAGTACAGGAGGAAAAATAAAGGACAGGACTAAGAGAGGATCTGCACAGGGATGTGCAAGTGGGTTATCCCCACACACCAGCACCACAGGAAGAGCTGTTGCGAGCCTCCCAGCCCTGCCAGAGTGATGTCTGTGCACATCACCAGCCTTTAGCTCAGCTTTCCTTCTGTTGTTAGTACAAATAGGGGAGTCCCAAGTGTGTCTGCAACCCGAAGGCAAGATTCCCAGTGGCAGCCAGCCCAGCAGTCAGCAGGGGCAGCATGTCCCATTTGGCCTGACATGACCAGTGCATAAACACTGCAACCTGCTACAGCTCTTATCCCAGAGCTCCCAAGGGTGCTATCTTTCCTGGAAAGTATGTCAGTCTCTGCTTAGGCACAGGTTTTGCTTCCTGCCTGAGAAAGCTTAAGCAGAGAAGGTGGCAGGTCTGCTGTGCCTCTGCTGGTCTAGGGAGTCATGCACAGCCTTATTCTTTGGAGGAAGGCTGTGCCCTTTGTGGGCTCTTACCTGAAGGTACCTAACTGTGCTTTTCAAGCAGAGAACCACCAAGGGAAAAGAAGTCTCTCCAGAGGGTGTAGGGTGGGAAGTGTGGCATTAGAGACGACTCTGACACTCGGCAGCATGGACATAGGGACACAAAGGCACTCAGCTGCCAGGAGCAGCATGATGGCTATGTGCATGGTGTGAGTGTTAAAGGAAGATCTCTCTGCTGCTTCTGTGGAAACACTGTCCTAACAATACTCCTTTCCCAGCAACCTCTGTCCTGAGACCAGGGACAACATCTGTGCAAATTCAAAATGAAGCTTCTGCTCACCAAGCTCTTTCTGTGCTCGCTGTCCTCATGAGTGCACCTTGGAGCAAGTGTCCCCAGCACATGACCCACCAGCCCCTCACTGAGCTCAGCTCCTCGTGGTGTGGAGCTCACTTGAGAGGGAGCAGCAAATTGGCATCTTCAGTGGTGTGAGGGCAACCTCAGTGAGACTATGCACATCCAACATGAGAGTGGAAGGGGATGGCCTTGCCCAGTCCTACCTGGGTGCTGCTGGTCACCAACCACCATCTCCAAGGCCAGGATAGGGCATCATGGGTTCATCCAGAAGCCAGGTAGCAGGACCAGGAAGTCTCGTGGAATCCTGCCCTGAAAAGCAGGGATTCACCAGCACTCCTGCAGTGCTGGAAAGCAAGGAGAAGAAAGCTCAGCTTTAGCACTGATTGAGACACCAGTCCTCCCCAAACCTCCAGCCCGTGGTCCATGGCTCCTACCTCTCTTTGCCAGGCTGGGGACTCCTGACCGATGCTTTTCCCATCTGTCACCTTTGCAGCAAAGCATCTGAGGGCTGGAAAAGCCCCAAACCTCCCTGGCACCAGTGTATGTAAAGTCCTAGTAAACAAGGACACAGCCTCCAGGGCAGCCACAAACACAGTCAAAACAAGAAAGTGTTCATGTACCAGTACAAAAGCATCATAAATACTCTCCCACTGCCAAAAGACCTCTTCAGTCTTTTAGTAAATCTCATCATAGGAACAATTTACAAGCCAATAATGCTGAACAACTCCATTCTGAACTCTGTGTTAAGCTTTATTTCAGGCTTTCACACTTTATCATGTTCACACCTCCTGGGCTGGCACTGGACTAACACATGCCAAGTGGAGAAAGGGGAGCGATGGAGTGGGACTTGTCTCTGTGTTTGAAAGTCTTCCAGTCGGGAAAAATGGCACTTTCATAGGCACCCAATTCACAGGGTGAGCTTTGTGTCCCCTTCCTAAATGAATGCCTCCTCGTGGAGGCTTTTGGCCACATAATTCTTCATCATTTTCCCCTAAAATGCAGCTCTTCAGTAAAAGCTCTTGCAGGTATATCCAGTACCTAACTCCTGTGATGCTAGAGGCCTGGCACATTCAGGAAGAGATGAATACTCTGGGCTTTGTGTTCTGATTATCACTTCACTCAGCAGATCCCCCTGGGTGCTTCCAGCTTGCCCCATCCCACTGGAAGCCCCACATCTCCCTCTGGAGACATCTAACCTCCACGTTGAAACCAACCACAACCATTGACCAAAGATCTGAAGAAACTACATGGGAACCAATGTAGTGCAGATCACAGAAAACCACCCTCATAGGCTGAGTTTGAGAAGGGAACTTAATGTAATTATCTTAAATTAATAAGAGGAGAGCATTCCTCTTTTGGAGGTCATCTCCATTAACTAATGCAATCCTATTCACTTGTAATGTAATTGTGTAGGCTTTGTGTCTCCCATCCAAGAGCCAGGGCTCATTACAAGAACAATACAACTCTGTTACGTTTGGTGTCAAGGCATCAGTGTCCTTCTTAGCTTGCACACTGATACCCAAGAGCTGGGAGACCCAGCCTGCAAATGTTCAGTAAACAATGAGGAGATGTAAGAGGAGATGGCTGCTGGAGGATCACCTCAGGGGGACCCTGCTGGGGTCTTGTTCAGCAGCCAGGCATAGACCTTTCCTAAAGCTGGTCGTTCCTTTCTTTTCCCTGTCTCCAAAGCTCAGCAGAGCTTTGCCAAGGCTGCTCCCAGATATCACCACTGCTAGCACAAGCAAATGTATGCAGCAAACTCCAGTGGCTTGCCCTGAGAGAACATGTTACCAATGGCTGCTTGATTCAAATTGCAGCTTCTCTAGGAAATACTTCTACAAACATTGACACTCCAATAAAAGGCTCTCTTTAGCCTTTTATAAACTAAGAGTTTATTTTTGTTAATATTTTTCTGCATGGCGTGTCTCAAACGTGAACATTCTGGAAGTAAATTGATGTTTATTTCTAAGCAGCTATAAGCCAATAATAATAGAGAATCCTCCTCAAGTGAAAACTAAATTCCTTTGGGTTAAAATGCTCAGCACAAAGTCTGAGGCTGCCATTTGTCAAGCAGATGCAGAGTGTCACCTTCTAACACCCATGCTAATGGAATAATGGGATTGGAGCTGTGGCTAGCTATCCAGATCCTTATGGATAATCCTGGCCTGGAGAAAACAATTCTGCACCAGGCATTACTGATCTGGAGAGAGGCCATTCCCTGCTGGCACAGCCACCTCCATGGCAGGCACAGGCAAGCATGTATACACACACTCATGGACACAAGTGCTTAAATCTTCTAACTGCCCAGCAGCTCCACACCTATTCAGCAAACAGAGGAATGGATCCTCCCAATGAGTCCCAGCATGCTGGGAAACCTCCAGAGTGGTCCTGCCTGATAGTTCCATATTAGCCAGGGATGCTGCATGGTGGCACACACACACACCAAAGCATCCTGCCTGCTGCTGGGTACACATGGACCAAGAGAGTCTGGCACTGTGGGCTCTGCAGGGCATGGCCTGGAGCTGGGCACTGGGCATGGTCCTTGCATGAGCAGGAGCTGAGGCTCAGCACTGCTGTGGCACTGAGACCCTGAAGTCTGTCAGGCAAGGCTGAGTGGGAATGGGGTTTGGTGCCAGGTGGCATGGAAAGGGTTAAGTTGGGTGGCAATCAGGGACCAGCTGAACCTGGACCCAGCTGCAGGGAATAAAATCACTGGAGGCAGCTCTCTTTTGGAGGAGAGCATTTGGGAGTGAAGGTAAGCAGATTTTGGTTGGTTTGGGGTTTTTTTGGAGAGAGGAGGAGGTTTGGTTTTCTGGATGAAGACTAATAAGTGATCTTGGAGGTCAGAATGCCTTCCAGTCTGGGATTGTTGGCTGTAGCAGAGGTGAGTTGAGTGCTGAGTGTCTCTGTAGGTGTGTCACTCGAAGCTGAGATCTTGCAGGAGGACTTTTCAGGTTCAGATCACCTCATCCAGGGCTGCTATTCCAAGGACCAAAGACCAGGATATACACTGAAAGTCTTGAGGAACTGCTGAGGAATTTGTTCATTCCTCCTGGAGAGTTACCTGTTCCTGAGGCTCAAGGCAAGTGGTCCTGAGGGATGCAGGGTGAGGAGCCTGGGATTCAAGAGGCAGTTCTCCTCAATCCTTTAGGAGGTTTCCCTGTTCCCACAAGTGAAGTGGGCAGTCCAGGCTCCCTGGAAGAGCTCAGGACACTGCTGCTGGGAGACCTGAGCTTGCAACCAGGCTGGTTCCCATGTTACTTCCCTTGCTTGTGGAGCACAGCTGGTGGCCAATAAGACAACCAGATCAGATCCTGCAGGACTGGGCAGCTCTGCCCCAGCCTCTGAAGAGAAGTGACCCCTCCTCAGCCACACAGAGTTAAACAAAGAGGCATCCTTCAGCTTGGCTTGACCTGCAGGGATTAAGAACAAGTCTAGTGAATTCAGAGGAAGGAGCAGAAGCACTCATGAGTGCTGCAGAGTCTGGCAGCTGCCGGCACTAGCTGGTGGGATGCAAAGTGCTGCTCTGTGCTTTCCCAGTCCTGCACCCAGCAAGGCTGCTTCTACAAAACACAAAGGTTAAGAGAGGAAGGATGCCAAACCACTAACAAAACAAACCCTGCTGGTGCAAGGAATCCCAGAAGCGTCTGGAATTTGCCTGTGAAGCTGGGCAGCCCCTGCTGCCCATCTGCTCCTCTGCTCTCTTCATTCATGTGCTCCTTTTCTCCTAATTTTGCACATTAAAAATTACAGCATTTTCTCTCCAGGTTTGAAGTGAGTGCACAGAGATGGCTGGTGACTGAAGTGAGCAGAGCCTGGTTTGTGCTGCCTGAGTCTCTCAACTAGCTGATCCATTGCCCTCAGAAGGAGCAATGAACAAACCTAGCTGCTGGGTCAAACCTTGATAAGCATAGGATTCAAGGCTGGTCCAGGTCCTCCTCCTTCAGAACAAGCCATACCTTATTAATTGCTCCCATTGAACTGAAAATAAGTAACTTCTCAATTTGAAACATCAATATGCCATTATCAAGGCAGTGACTTGCTTTCCCAGGAGGTTCATTCAGCTTTCCTGGGCACTGCTCCCTAACTGCACCCTGAATGCTCTGCCAGAGAAAAACAGCTTCTCCCACAGCAGCCCTGGGGACTGGTGGAATTCACCATCCTGGAGTTCAGGCTCTGAATGAGCATCTACCACATGGACTGACGTTGGGGACACAGGCCTTGGGGGTAGCTCTGTGCTGGGCTGTTTGAACGAGCCACTTTTTGAGGGGAAAAAGGGTAAGTTTGCATGGAGAACGAATTCCAGCTGCTGACAGATGATGTTGTTGCTGAAACTGGAAAACACAGTGCTTGTATGATCACCCTTTATCTTTATTGCTTCCTCGAAGAGTGAAGAAAGTTGATTAAACTCATTTTTAATCACAGAATCACAGAACAGCTACAGCTGGAAGAGACCTTGAAGATCATCGAGTCCAGCCTTTTTTCTAGCCCTATCACCCCACTAAATGATGCTCCCCAACACAACATCCAGCCATCTCTTAAACACCTCCAGGGATGGTGACTCAACCACCTCCCTGGGCAGCCTGTTCCAATGGCTGACAACTGTTACCACTGGAGTCTGTGGGAGCTCTTCCCACTCTTGACAGACCTGGAGAGCTGCAGTTTCCCTCCTGTCCAAGAGAAGAAAGTCTTCAAGAGCAGACTTCCATGAGGATGGAGTTCACTTGGTGTTCCCTGCATGGGTGGAGTCTCTAGCTGCTGAGCAAGCCAACACCAGCCATGCTGGGTTTGTCTAACTCCTTCAGGCTGGAGGGGTCACCAGCAGATGCTGGGGTTCCTGTTCACACGAGCGCATCTCCAAGGTGAGGTACCAATGTGATACCTGGTATCAAGGTACCTGGCCTTGGTGGGTGCTGGTCCCATGCCTGCTGGGACCACCTCTAGGTCCACCCTGCTGCAAGGCTGCTGTGCATTTTGCAGAGGCAAGTAGGCTGTGTCCCACACCCAGGTTCTTGTTCCGGACCAAGGTTCCTTGCATGACCTGAGAACTCCTTGTGGCAGAGCAAAGTGAGGATTTACTAGTCACTGGTAGGTGTTGGAGCAGGGTTGGGAGCTTTCTAAGCATGGTGCTCCGATGGCTGTGCTGGGGGGAGGGCAGTCAGCAGCACCAGTGAGGGTCTCCTTGGGCCTGTGGAACATCAAACCCCCACAAAACACTTCCATGTGTGCCTTCCCTCTGCCTGCATGTCAGTCATGCTTTATTAATCCATTGGCCGGCATGAACGCTGCTGTCCCCACAAGTGTTCTTTCATGTTTGCCTACAATCTCAATGTCATCGCACAAAATCAAGAGTAATTACCAACAGACACCAACCCCTTGCTTCCCCCTCCCCCTCCCAACTGCTCCTCAACATCTGGTTTCCACAACTGCTCTTGGGGGGTGCTCAGAGCAGCAGCTTCAGCACACAGACCCTTGGAGCAGCTCTGCTGAGAGTTAGCTTCCCTTTCTCCCCCCTTAATTTTTCATTTTAATCAGGGATCAGAACTGAGCAGGTTCCAATTCCCCTGGCACCATTCCTGATGGGCTCATCCCAAGGTATCCTGGCCCTTCAGAGGGACCAGATTTGCCCCANTGTTCCAATTCCCCTGGCACCATTCCTGGATGGGCTCATCCCAAGGTATCCTGGCAACACAGGCAGTGCCCTGGCCCTTCAGAGGGACCAGATTTGCCCCATTCCACAGCAAAACCATTCCATCCCAGCTCTGTCCTGGTGTCCTTTTGCCATTCCTCAATGGCCATTTCAGGTTCTGGTGCAGTGCTGAGGGGGAAATAAATACTTCCATGCTTGTATAAAGAGAATTTATTCACTAAGTTTGTCCTGATCCTTTCCATTTGGTTTGACCTGCTGTCACAGAGAGCCAGAAGGAGATTTCTAATGGGATCATCTTGTCCTCTCCCTGCACCACTTGCCACTTCCACCTTCCAGTGAAGAGTGTCTGCACCTTTGGGCACAACACCTCTCCTTGAGTTTCTCCAGAGGTAAGTCAGGAGCATGTCTGAGGTGAGTTCCAGTTCTGCCTGGGCATCACTCTCCCACCACTGGTGGTTATCAGTCCCAAACTAGAAGATGCTGAACACTCCTCAAGTTGTTTGAAGCTGCTCATGTTTGCAATAACAGAGGAACACGTGCTGGCAATTGAGCTAATCAGGTACCATCTCCTCTGAAGTGACTCCTCTGCAGCATGCTCTGGCAGCCTGTGCTCATGCAAACCTCCCCTTCACATGGTCCTTATTAGGGGCAGAAGATGTGCTGTAATCCTGCAATTTCTGCTGAGGCCTCAAACTTGCTGCCTCAGCTCTTTGGGCCTCTTTGTGCAGATGCTTTCCCTTTTCTGCCCTTTGAGGTGGGCAGGGGCTCTGAGGGGTTCCTGTGGCAGCAAGGTTCAGAATGGTGTCACCAAGAGTCCCAAGTGTTGTTGTGATGATGGTCAGTAATGTGCTGGACACCTGTGGGAAGTGAGATCACAGAATCACAGAATGCTAGGGGTTAGAAGGGATCTAGAAAGATCATCTAGTGCAACCCCCCTGCCAGAGCAGGATCACCTAGACCAGCTCACACAGCAATGTGTCCAGGCAGCTCTGCAATGGCTCCAGACAAGGAGACTCCACAGGCTCCTGGGCAGCCTGGGCCAGTGCTCTGGCACCTGNCATGGGGTAAAGATGAGATGGGGTCTGGGTCAGAGTGATCCTGGCTGCCACTGTCCCATTGTCCCATCTCCTGAGCCCAGGGGTGCTCCTGTGAGGTGCTGATCCAGGTGTGACTTGTCACCAGCAGTGGAGCTAAGGGACATGCCAGGTGTGATGTGCATGCTTCTTTTTCCCCGTGTGCTAACAGCTGGGTCAGAGTGAGGTGCACAGTGACCCTGCCAAAACCCCTGAGCCACCTCAGCAAAGAAAATAAGTCAGATAATTGCAACTTTTGTGAAGGAAACATCTGCTGCAGCTCTCAGCAGCTGTGACCGAGGGACAAGGTCACCACTGCACTGCTACCTTGAGTTCTCTTGCCAACCAGAGGATCTCCTCTGCTGCTCTTCCAGGAAAGGGCTTTTGGGTTCCCCTGCCCACAGAGCTAAGGGTGATGGGCATCATGCCTAGTGCTCCCTTCTCTCCGTGGGCACCACTGTCATTCACTGGACTGGGAAATACAGGTTGTGTTTAAAATGAAGGGAGAAAAGGGGGGAAAAGTCTATTACACATCATACATTTAACCAGAATCCAATAAAATGCAGTTCATACAACATTTTTATTGCTAATTGGTTTGACTGTTAAAATTTAAATGCATGAAGTTACTTTAATGACAGACAGAGTGGACCTTGTTAACCTTTAAAAGGATCTTAATTAATTTATAGGCCTCCTAAAAAGCTTTGTACTTCTCCCTCTGGTGTGTATGGCCCTGGCTGCCTTGGCCAGTCTCCTGCACAGCTTCTGGCACACTGAGCATGTTCAGAGAGCAGCTCTCCAACACATTAGGGAATACAAAATGTGGCAGATGTGGGAGCCAGCAGGAGTGACTCCTGGTACAGGGGGTCTGGGACTCCCCAGGGATGTTAGAACAGTCCTCGTGGAATTTAGGTGGCCAACAGGTAGCCAGGACCACGCAGCAGGTAGAGGGGAGGGTGGGCACGGCAGAGGTGATGCTAGGTGAGCACAGCAGCAGCAGACAAAGTTTTATTGAGGTTCAGGCTGGTGCAGCACATGTTGGAGGTCTGCTTCCCAGGACCCTGCTGTGGCTGCTGCTGGTGTTTCCCCCCTGCCCCATAGCCTGGCCGCAGCCGGGTCCCTCTCTGCTACACACTGCCAAACGCTTTCTATTTAAATGCAAATTTTGACTTTTCATTCAGCAGCTGAGGAAGTTTTTCACACCGGCATGAGGGTCAGATAATAATTTATCCACAGGCCTCTTTCTACAATTACTATTTGTACAAGAGAAGTGTTGATACTTGGGTGGCTGGGAGAGGACCCCCACAGCAGAGCCAGCGAGGGAAGAGAAGGGAGCTGTGTGAGCCTCTGCCTGTGTTTGCTTCCTCCGAATAATCTCGCTGGGAAAAGAGCACAGTGATCCACAGGACTCACGTGGCTAACCTATTGCTCGTGTCCAGTCACTGTGTCTCTGGCTTTGGCAGAGCTGCCAGGCAAGGACAGCACTGCAGCAGAGCCTATGGAGAGGGTCTGCAGACCACAGGCACCTTGGGGAGAAATTCTCCTCGTCGAAGCTTAGCAAAATACCTGTCCTCTCACCAAAGCACAGGCTGAGGCACACACAGCTGCAGCACAGCTACCTTCATCAGTCTCAAGGAGCCTGACATGCCTTTATAATTAATTCATTAATCCCTGGCACAGGTGGGCATCTTATGTTCCCCAGTGCCATAATGAGAAGTCACAGTCAACAAGAGACTAGATGGGAGATAATGCACCAGGGAGGGTTAGGCTGACCAGAACCCCCAACAAGGAAATTGCCTCCCTGTAACTTGAACCCCACCATGCTCTCCAGCCCATTAAATCAGCATGGCTCATCCCACATCACCAGCACAGCTTGCCAAGGCCATGCAGAAGGTCCCAAATCCCCCAGATTACTACCATGTGGCTCTCCAAGTGGCACAGATATCAGCATACTGCAGATGTGCCAGGCAGGCACCTCCAGCTCAGCTCCCCAGAGCCACCAGTGTGCACACACATGGGTGAAGGTTCACACTTGTATTTCTTCATGGGAAGAGCCACTTCCAGAGGCAGATGTGGCAGTTTCTCTCTGCATGCCATGTATGATACCTTTCCAGAGCAAGGTCCATTGTCCAGCCTTGGATTTGATTCACATCTCCCTGGTGCTGAGGCAAATGGATCAATCAAAACCCTTGGGAAGAAGGCAGAGATCCAGTTTTGACGGCAGGATGGAGCTGTGTTAAGCAATTGTTTGCCTGCCATGGACACTCCATTTTCCACAAGCTTGCACCAGGCTCCCTTCCAACACTTCCAGCCACCCCTGAGCCAGTGTACTGGTGTAAGCATCACCCTGCATTGACAATCACTCCGTGCTCATCTTTCCCTGGCCTACCTAGGCAAGAGCCTGCACAGCCCTTGGGAACAAGCTGTCCCCTGGACATGCACAAAATGCAGCATAATTAAAATCACACAGAAGCTGTATCCCTAAATAATGTTACTGAAATGATCTTATTGTTTCAAAGCCAAGCTCTTGGAGTTAGGAAATGTTAAACTCAGGGTGGTTATCCTGAGCTGAATTCTGATTGTTGTGCTCACATGCACTGAGACAAAGCTCCTGACTGCCTGGTGCATGCTGAACTTTCCAGAGTGCAATTCTTTTTCAGTTTTTATCTGACTCTCATTCTTCAGTACATGGTCCCTGCCAGAGGTACCCTGTTTGAAACCATGCTTTGGAAGACAGAGTGTTTGTTTGATGTGCCAGGGAGGCTTTTCTACAAGGCACATCATCACAGTGTTTGATAGACACACAAACACATCTTCATTTATCTCACAGCCTTCTTACAAGGTACCAGGGATGATACTTCACAACATCATAAAAAATAATAAAGGGCAGAGATACAAGAAGATTAAATTCATTAATTTAATCCACTAATCTAGGATCTCCAGTAAGCAGGCTGTTTTTTCTAGACACTGAGTATTCACAGCACCCTTTTTGCTCACAAAGGGCAGCTCTGCACTCCCAGCCCCAGACCCTGGAAGAGACAACACTTTCCTGCCCTAATCCTCTGCCTTTTCCAGACACACTCACTCAGCACCATCAGCCTGGGGCACTAGCTGAGTGAGCAGCTTGCACAGCTCAAGAGGCAGCAAAGGACCCATGTCCCCAGGACCATGCACTGCTCACTGCCTCTCAACCCCAGCACCACGAGATGTGCCACCTCCAGCAAGAGCCAGAGAGAAGAGATCTAGAGCCGAGGTCACATCCTTTTACTAATGTGAATTAGTCTGAGCACTAAATGAGTTCAGACTTAATTGTAAGCATTTTCTGTTAACTAAGCAAGAAATCTTATAATAACACAATAAGGTGCCATTTCACAGCATCCAAATGGAGCAATAAGCTAGTGCCTCATTTGTATGTATTTTTTTTTTCCACAGTGATTGCTGACGCTGCTGCTTTTAATATATTCACATTGGCACAGCCATTTGCATTCAGATGCAATTATGAGTTAGAAACTCCCTCCTTTCTGCAAGCTCCAGAAAGGGAGAATTTCAGCCCAGAGACACGTTACTGTTCATTTTGTGGGGTCTAATTAAGGAGTCTGCTCTGGCAGGAATCGAATTCCTATTGTTACCAAAGGGAGCGTCCTGCAAAGAAATACATTAAATTAAACCAAGCCTTTAAAAGTCTTCCTTTTTCTCCACAAAATCTTGTTGATCTTGAGCAGGAATAACAGTTATTTCCTATGGAAATGATGACCCTTTGGGGACAGAGGCCAAAAAGATGCATGACCTGCAGCTGTTCCTAAAGCGCGTTATGGGGTTAGGGTTGTGCCACACGCAGTCTGCCACCAAAGAGCCAGCACCAGGATCTTCCACACCAAGGAGGGCTAGAGACTGGCAGAAAACCTACTCTAGACACACCAAATCTTACTCTAGCTGGGGAGCAGCGACAGGGTTTCCCAAGTCCCATCAGCACAGGTCAGGGGAGCAGGCTCTCACAGGGCTAAAGCAGTGCAGACATTTGGTGGGCTCCCAGCTCCATCCATAAAGAGATCCCAGATCAGAGAAAAGAGTGCCTGGGTAAAGCTGGCACCTGTAAATCTCTGATATAAAGAGGCCATAGCATGAGGCTCCATGGTGTGGGCTGCTCTGTGACCAGAGGTGCCATCACCCTCGTTTCTAAGGATGGTGCAGGCAGGTCAGCTCTACAAACAACCATAGATAGAGATTCTGGTGCTCCAGCTGCAACCAGAACCCTCCTGCACCCCCACAAGCTGCAGGTGTCCTTTGACCCCTCCTGGTCAGCCCATTTCTTTCCCCCACTTTATGGATCCAGGGAGATTCTCCCAGCTCCAGGGTACACCTGCTATCTCCTGAGCGTTCCTCAAGACAAAACCCCCACCAGGGCTGGAAGAGAAGAATATCTCCTGTGATAACCCCCAGCCTGCACCTCTGCCCAGGGGTCTGGAGGACACCCCTCACCCTGCACCCCTTGTGCTACTTCAGGGCATGTCCTGGCCATGGGAGTGGCTTGGGCAGGTTCCAGCTGCCTGCAGAGGTGCAGCACCCTCCAACATCACACACACATTCCCATCACTCCTCTTCTCTTTGCTATGAGCTCTATTGACCAGGTGCCACAAAAAAGTGACTGGAAGGAAGCACATCCCTCCAAACCCTCTGCTCTCTGCCTGAGGAACTAAAGCAGCAAATAGAAGCGAAAGGAAAAAGTGAGAGGAAAAACAGAGAAAAAAATAAATATAGAGAAAAAAAAGAACTAGAGCAAAAATAGAGAGAAAAAATAAATAGAGACAAAAATAAAGAAACCAAGAGAGGTTCAGGCTCCAGCAGGGGATTTAGCTCCCCTCTGCAGGCACAGCAGTGAGGCACTTGCCTTGGGTGTAGGCACTGAGGCCACCCTGTGAGCCAGCACTCTCCCTGATGGTGGTTGGGATGTGGGAGAGCAGTGAGGAGCCAGAGGCTTAGAACCAGCCTGGAAAGAAGTGGGGGGAGGTGTGTCTGTGTGCCCAAAGTGGCCTTGTGTCCCTCCCAACTCCCTGAAAGGACCACACTGAGCTGAGACACGAGCTCACCACCCACCTCAATTTCCAGCAACTGCCTTAGAATTCCAGGAAGAAACATGTGAGGGCCCAGCCACTCCAAAACCCCACCTGAGCCAGGGAAACCTTAGTAGAAGTGTGGGAGCCAGTGGAAGCAGGAACCTCAGGTGGCTCCAGCCTTGCTGTGGTAGAAAAGGTCAGAGGTGGACTCCTCAGGTGGTGGCCATCTGGGCAGTGAGTAGCCAACTCCTCCTCCTCTCACCAGGAGGGAGAAGTTGCAGTGGGAGGAGGAGAAGCTGGTGTAATTACTGCAGCACCTGAGATCTCATAAAGAGTGCCATGTAGATTACCTCCTCCCGACAGGCTGGAGCTTTGGTTTATAGTTTACACCAGCATATATCGAATTAACCTCAGAGAAAAAGGTTAAACTATCAATCACGAAGTGCAGTTTAAAGAACTGCATTCCCTGTGATATATGGCACTGGCAGGCACGTCAGGACTGAGCCAAAGACTGCTTAAAAGTAACTGGGGATAATGGGCCCAGCTCCTTATGGAGATAGATGTGCAGTCTGTTGACTTTAATATGCTGCATAAATGAGACCCCGGTGTGGAAATATTGCATCACGATGTAAAACAATTTCCTCTATTCAAACAACCTCTAAGTAGACTTCTCCTATTTAATATTCACCGGGCAGCTCAGCCAGTTCTGGGATGCCCTGGGCCGTGGCAGAGGTGCTGGAGCAGTGCAGGAGGGCACGAGGTGCTGGGAGGGATCCGGAGCGGTGCCAGTGCCAGTGGAGCTGGGCAGGGAGCAGTGGGGAGCTCACTGGGAGTGGGGCCCCCATGAGCAGAGTGCTTCTATTAGCTGCACATGTGTAGAGCAGCGGGGCTGTAATTTGAAGACATGTAACACAGACTGTTTACATTTTTGCAATCCTGGATAGTTATGTGCTGGATTTCCCTACTGGAAAGAAAAACTGCATGAGTGGGGAATGCAGAGAAGGAGGAGGCTTCTCTCCTCCGGAGCAAGGGGGATGCATCACATCTGGGAGCCTTGCTGCCTCAGGCTAAGGGATCCCTCATGTCCCTCTTGGCCAAGGTGGTCTGCAGCTTGTGGTGGTCGTGCCAGGCAGCTCAGGACTGCTCAAGACTTCTGGCTATCCATGCCCTGCTGAAGGGCTGGCAGCTTGCCACAGGACTGATGCACAGAGCTGCTGGGGTCCTTGCCCAAGGCAGAGCTGGGACCTCCCCTCTCCAGCCATGTTCTGGGGTCTGACCCTCTTGCTGGGGTCAGCCTGGGTCTGCTGTGAGCTGGAGTGAGGGGCAGCTCCCGCACAGAGCCCTGCACCATCACCATGGCTCACTGGGAGTGGGGATGGTCAGCAGCCATCGACTGGGACACGTGTGGCAAAGCTGGTTTTTAGTTGTCATGTATATGATTGCTAGGTTTGGCCATAATTCCTCATCACTGCTTGAGGAACCTGGGGAGAATTATCCTCTGATACTGTCAGCCAAGAATAACACTGTCCAGTTCTCATTGCATACTTCCTAATTGCAACAACTACATCAAAGTCATTGCCTTGGCCAAGGAGTAGGAATGATCACACAGATGATGGCACCTCTGAGACCAAGCAGCTGTGACAAGCCTTCCCCTGCCCCAGGAACAGTCACTCCTAAACTGGGAGCCTTGTTCCCAGGGGCCCAGTGCAGCCAGGCTGCTGGGAGCACTGGGATGGGCAGCAAGAGCATGGGTGAGTTCCAATCCTGCTCCCTAGGGACAGAGTCTCTGCCCTGTCACCCTCGGCCCAGGAGAGCTCTGAAGTGTTGGTGGAACGACTCCTTCAGATCTGTGCCCATGTTTGGGATGAGCTGCAGCCAGATCCTCTCCTTGTACTCTTTTGAGCCTACAAAAGGGCTCCTCTGAGGTCGGTGCTCTACCCAACAAGCTGTCTGGAGGAGAAGAAAAGGTCAGGGAGACTTTTGAAATCAAAATGTTTCCATCTCAGTTGAGAAAAAGCCCAGATGGGTGAGCAAAGTTTAGAAAAGGGGAAGAATTGAGCGAGCAAGCAATACTGTGAGAAGCTGATAAGAGGAGCTCTAGCAGGAGAATAGGGGAGCCTTGTCTATCAGCCTATTAAAGGCTATTCTTACAAGTTTTTTTTTTTTTTCCTTTTCATTAATACGCAGGGTGAATAGAACATTGAATAAAAATCAGTACTTACTGCACAATTGTAGGATTGAAAGGTAACTGTCAACAGAAGGATTGGGGTGACAAAAGGGGCCATTTCAGTGCTTAGCAAATGATTTTCGGCTTGTCATTTCAATGGGCCGTGTTTTTCAGAGATTGTGTTTTTTTTGAATAGCGTTTATTACCATGCTTTTTAAAAATTTCATGTTGTCTCTTTGCAGGCACCATTCATTTGCAGATGCAGTATTCCTTTTGGGTTGTCAGAGGGATACTGCTTTAGAGGGGGAAAAAAAAAAAAAAAATAAAGTACAGTCGTCCAGTGAGAAAAAGGATTCTCTTGTGAAGCTAATGGCTGGGAGAAAAACAATCGGGGCAGCTCCTACCTTCTTGCCAGGCTGACCCAGTTTCTCCCTCTGTTCTTTATTCATGACGGCGTGGGCCACCGGTTCTCTCCATTTCAAATTACAAGTGCGATGCTGAGTAAGATAAAACTTTTTATTTCTTTATTATTATTTTTTTTTGTCTGAGCAGAAAGCCCATCTTCCCCAACGCTCCAGTTTGACAGCGGGAGAGCCTGAAGCACAAACAGGTCTCCTATCTCCTGCCTTACAGATGAGAGGTCCGAAACTCTGCAGCCTTTATCCCGACAAAATCCCATTGACCTCAATGGGGGCTCTGCCTGAATGAGCAGTGGGCAATTAATGCTCGGACTCCACAAAGGAGATACGAAGGGTGCTTAAGGCATTGTGAGTATGCCCTAGAGGAGAGGCTAAGTGACAAAGTTTTACGGTTATCTGCGTTAAATAAAAATCTTTGCAAACACGTGTTGGTTGAATCGAAATGATCACGTTCATTGCCACATAATTGCTCGCCTAGGTCTGGAATTTGCATGACACTGTATACTGTGCAGTAGTGGATAAAAAGGGCTGCATTAGGATTTCATATCATTTTAACAAAAAAAAAACAACAACAAAAAAACAACAACCCACCAACCACCATTTTTGGCACCCTGGGCTCTTAAGTAGAGAGTAATCTAGAATTAGTGAGAAATAGATTTCATGGCTTTAAGTCACTTTATAGTGTGCAGGTCTTGAACCCTGATCTTTTGTAAATTGAACCACTTGTGAAAAAACAAAGGGCTTTAATCCTTTTAAACTGCCACTGCACATCCCTGGCCCAGTGCCCTTGAGAAGTGATTTAAATGGCATTGAGTATGGCAGTTCAAAACATACTCAAATCTGTTAAGAGGCTGATATCTATGAAGGGAATGGAAGCAGGGTAAAAAAAAATAGCTAATTAAAAGTATTGATGAGTCTGCCAGAGAGAATAATATCCTTTAGCTCTCTGAAAATCACCCGGAGCAAGATCAGGATGCTCCTGAAACAGCAGCTACAGGGAGGAGGAGAGGGATTTCTGTGAGCAGGAGGGTGCTGGGAGGATGTTTCAGGTGCTGGAGCAGAGCAGGGTGAGCTCCCCAGGGCAGATCAGTGCTCTGAGCATCACCAGTGCTGCCTGGTGCACCTGCACACAGCACTGTCAGCTCTGAGGGATCCTGGCTGGATCCCAGCTCCCATGTGGATCGTGGACCACTTCCCCAGGACTAGCATCCAGCACATCACCTGCTGCTCCGGATGAAACCTCATCGAAGTCAGTAGAAGTGGCTGGAAATGCTGGGACAGCCCCAAGCCTTGGCCAGACCCTTTGGTGGGGCACCAGTGGTAGATGTACCTCTGGGGCTGCTCCCACCTCTTGTTCCCCTTGAGGCCTCTCCTGCTGCATTAACAGCCCTGAAAAATCCATCCTTGCAATCTGGGACACTGCTCAGAAGATCTCTGCCTAGTGCACAGCTCTGGAGCCTGCTTAGTCTTGTAGCTTCCAGCCCAGCTCAGGGGAGGCAGGGGAAGGTTTTACCTCTTAAAATTCCTTTTTTTTTTTTTTTAATCCCTTTCCTCCAAAACACAAGACACCACTTGTGAACTATCCCAGGTGACCTGGAGTTTTCCATGTTAGATAAACATTACTAATTCAAAAGCACTTTTCTTTTCAACAGCTAGAATTAAATCAGAACTCTTTCCTGAGGAGCCACAGCAATAATGGGTGTGTTAATGAGGATTATCCTTCCTGCTAGCCCCGAGGAACAGCTGATAAATCAATAGACCCATCACAGGAGCGCTCCTCCCAGTCTCCCCAGTCTGCAGAGCTCAGCGAGGTGTGCGGCAGCGGTGGTGGGAAAAGGCACGACAGCATCCATGCTCGTGGACAGTGTGGGTCCAGCCATGGTGCACAGCCCCATGTGCTGGGCAGGGTTCTGGCTGTCGTCACAGCTCTGCTTGGCCAGATCCTCCTCACCCCGACCAGCATAGCTCCTGAAATCCAGTGCACCAGGCTGGCAAAGCATCACCCAGCACCACGCTCAGGCATCCCACCTCTCCTCTGGTCTCACAGGGAAAGATGCTTAATCTAGTCGGCTTTTCACACCACCTGTTTATGTGTCACCCTTTCCCATCCCTGTCCTAGGGCCCCACAGGATGTCTCTGCTCCAGGGCTGTCCTGGCATCTCCACTCCACACCACAAATTCCACTCCAGAGCGTTCATCAGCATCCCCAACCTCCTGCATGGACACTGAGCTGCATTTGGAGCCTTTTCCACCACAGCAGGAGGAGCTGGGGCTCAGGGGCCAGCAAGGACAGAACGTTCAGTTTCCTTAGCAATAGCAGAAAAACAAGGATTTCACTTTGAAATACTCAAAAAAAAAAACAACAAACCAACCCCAAACAAAAAAGCTGTTCTTACCAAACCTGCTGTCTGCTCTTACCAGGGGAAGGGCTGAGGCAAGGATCTCTGCAAGAGAAACGCCTGAGTCGGTGTTCCAAGTGCCCTTGTTAGCCTTGTCTTGATGGCTGTCTGGAGAATCACTGATCCCACAGATAGTTAAGGCCATATCATTTGCTTATCTCCTTGTACAGTCTTAAGCAGCCCCTGAAGAAAGAGACAAGCTCTTCCCTTGCAAACACTTTTGTTTCCAGCTGATAGTCGGGTCGCAGCAGAGGCACTGGGTGACAGCAGAGGGAACCCCACCCAAAGCACCCACACCTGCACCATCATTCTCAAGCAACTCCATGGCACATGCACGGTGGGATCACAGCCACCCCTAGGCACCAGCCAGGACCATCGGTGACTGCTGCTGGCCAGGGACCTCCACGGCCTCAGGCTGAGCTGTAGGCCCACCGTAGAGTCTGCCAGGGATGCTGTCTGCAGGATTCAGCCTCAGATTCCAACAGTTCCAGCAGCTTTTGGGGTGCCCTTCTGCCCTCCCTTCACATCAGAGCTATATGCTCATGTGAAAGGCACCTAGAAGCCCGTCCTCAAGCCATGCCCATCCTGCTCCCAACCCCTTCTCCCCCTCCAGCAGCTGGTGGTGGCTTCTCCAAAGCCTCTCATTGTAAATATTGATGGAGAACTGGAATGAAAGGCCAAAGAGCCTGTGTTAGAGCACTCTCTGGACATTAGTCAGACAAAAGACTTTAAAACAAAGTTCAATTAGGTGTGAAGGAAATCAGGGGCTATGCAAGCAGCAGCAGGCTGTGTGAATTAGAGAGATGTTAGAGCAGGAGACAATATGCAGCCCAAGATAAACGCATTTGTCTTAGCTGTGCACCAGCCCTTGCTGCCAGCTTAGGCTTCAAGCCGTGCAAACAGAAGCCTCCTGGCATATTTGGAAGATAGTCAACATTTCCAGCTATAATAGTTCAATTACAAAGCATGCTGTTCACTCACTCAGATGAAGCGAGCAGCTCAGGGAAGGGCCCAGTGCCACCCGGTGTGGGCTCTAAATGGGATGCTGGGATAATGTTTCTCCAAAAAGCAAACGGTCTGCTCTCCACAGCACAATGTGGAGCTTGCCCACCCTAGCCATGCTGAAACCAGACAAGGAGCCACCACTGCTGCCCAGGAACAAAGCTTTTTGCAGCAGAAAATGGCCACCTTGCATCTCCAAGGAAAGCCCATGAAACACAGCAGGTAAGGATCTGCAGCATCTCCAACACAGAGAGTCTCTTGGGCAAAGGTCAGCTGAAGCAACCAGACTCTCTCTGGAGGCAGAAGCAGTTCTTGCTGCACTGCTGCAAACCTGCATTTGGCTGGAATTTTCTGTGGACTTCTCCCACAGCTGGGATACCTCCTACATCTCTGATTCCTCATCTCTGTGCCATCCATCCTTCCTTCCCAAGCATCACCACTTGTGCCTCCCTCACAGCCTCTCCAGCAGTTGCTCCAGCTGCAGAGCTATGGTACCTCAGGCAAGAAGGTCTGAGCAGCACTGAAATGCTGCTCTGTCCCTCAGCTTCACCACTGGGAAGCAGAAGAAGAAACACCAATTCAACAAGGAAACAACAAAAAAACAGCCATTGCTAAGTGCACTAGATGCTGAGTGCCCAGGGATAGCATCCAGGGAACCTGAGAGCTGCAGACACGAGGTCCCAAAGCCCTGGGAGATCAGGCTGGAATGCTGTGATGCAGTGCAGGGATTTTGCTTTGGGACTTGATACTAAATCAAAGTTTGAGAAGCTCTGCCCTGACCGTGTACAGGAGCCCTGGCCAAGGCACCAGCACTGAGTGCTGTTAAACCACAGACGCCTCAAATGCCGTTTGGGCACGTATCGGAATCTGGGCTGCACATCCCTGATCCAGGGGCTGGACAGGGACAACTGATGGTGTTTTAATTGCAGGCTCAGTAGGAGACAAGGTGTGGGCCAAAGTGCAGCTATAATAGGTGCAGCGCCAAGAAGGATTTGGTGCCAGCAATAGATACTCTGGCAAAGTCAGCCCTTACAGCTCCAATTATGGGACTTCTCTTACACCACTGTCTCTAAACATTGGCTTCTGAGTGCAGTGCCTCATGCCAAATGGTAATCACCCTCATTCTGCTAATGGTCAAAGTGCTCCGAGTCCAAACGGGATAGCATAATCGCCGAGGAGGAGCAAGCACACTTCAGAGATGAGCTCAGCAGAGCATGTGGCAGCATACAGGGAATTGCAACATATGTCATCGCACTGTGATTACCTCACAGGATCTGGAAAAAACACACTTTTCCTGCTCAGTCTCCACAATGATCATCAATCCAAATGGCTTTAGCAGCTTTCCATGAGGAAGACTCTCCAGCAGCCCGTGAAAGGCCAGGCCGTCTGCAGAAAGGTACTGGCAGTGCAGCATCGCTCCTGGGAGCACTAAGAGGGCCTGTTGACACTCTTCACACCATCATAATAAGCCCTGATTTACAGCTTATTAAAATAGAGTGAGCTGAGATAAAATGCCAGGAATAAAAAAATATGACTGGATTGAGTGTGACTTGGCTTATTGAGTTTGTTTCCTATCTTTTTATAAGGGCTATAAAAACAAACAGCTCTCACTTGACTAAAGAAATCATTCATTAAGTTCCTCCACTTGCTCCAGCACATCCAGACACAGGCAAATAAATTCTGGGTGTCCCTTTCAGGAGCTGGTCCCAAGAACAGCAGTGGAGCCTGTCAGATGCAGCCGTGCCAGCAGGCAGGGGAAGGCTGGCAGAGGCACCATCTGCAGCCACACTGGGGGGTCTGTGGGGTACCTCTGCCTAGGCAGGGCTGTCCAGGGGGCTCCATAGGTCCACAGGGTCCCCAGGTCCAGGCAGGGCTGTCCAAGGGGTCCCCAGGTCCAGAAGGTGCCCTGGCATGGGCAGTGGGAAGTCGAGAGGAGTGCCTAGGTGGGTTCACATCCAGGCCCCTGAGATGAGGCAATAAATGTAACTGAATAAAGGAAGGGATGGAAGAGAAAGGAAAGGGAAGGAAAGCCTGAGCAGCTGGGGAAGAGAAGGAGGAGCCTGAGGCAAAATTTATTTCTGTCAACTGGTGGTCTATTTCCCTGATACCATTTCCTTGTATACAGATAAGGAGTTATCTTAAATGACCATGTCTTTTTCAATTTGTACTTAACAGTCAGTCCCATTTTCCTTATATGATACTATCACAGCAGGATGAAAAATGCATTACAATAATCCCTGAGGATCTTCATATATCAATATCAAATGGTCTGAAATTGACCTGTTATAAAAACCAGCCTTTCAAGTCAGAAAAAACTTAAATAAAAAAAGCAAATTTCAGAGCTTGCAGTATGCTCCATAACCCAAATACTCTGGCACAAAGAGCAACGTTTCCAGAATACTTAATGAAAACAAACCTTCAACATCCATGAAAAAAAAATTATCCTTACTATTGATACATCTGCTTGGTGTTTGCAGCACCTCCAAGGAAGGCTAATCCTGGGCAGGACTGAGGCAGAAACTGCCAAATTAGATTGAGCCACTGATTCCAGGAGCAGTCATTGAACACTGGGATTTCCCCCCCACCCCAGCCTGCACAAGCTGGAGCAGTGGTAGCCAGAGAAGAGGAAGGATGGCAGCTCTGTCCTGGCCAAGCTGCTTGGTGCATGGCATTGCTGGTACTCTGCTCCAGACTCACAAGCTGAGGGAGCCTCAGCAAGAGGATTCAGAAACTCCTTAGTTGCCCCAAGCTCCCGTGGGGCTGGAGGCACAGGAGACACAGCATCAAGCCTTGAACTTTTTTCCTGCAACTGGAAGGTACCTCCAGGCTTTCCACACAATCAGAGCCATTGAATACTTTAGGCTGGAAGGGATCTTTCAAGGTCACCTAGTCCAACCCTCTCTGCACTCAGCAGGGACATCTCCAACTAGATCAAGTTGCTCAGAGCCCCAAATAACCTGACCTGGAAAATGCTTCCAGGAATGGGACATCTCCCACCTCTTAGGGCAACCAGGGCCAGAGTCTCATCAATCTCATTGTTGATTTTTTTTTTCCTTCTATCTAGTCTCAATCTCTCTCTTTTAGTTTAAAACCATGCTGTCACTACAAGCCCTGCTAAATAGTTTATCACCATCTTTCTTACAGCCCCTGGAAGGCTGCAAGAAGTTCTCCCTAGAGCTTTCTCCAATGTTCTGAGAGGACAGGACACTCCACTGGGACATCAGCCATGGCTGAGCTTGGTCTCCAGCTCACACACACTCACTCCCAGTTACTGGCAGCAAAAGGAGCCAAGAGGAGCCTAGAGCAGCCTGGGCTTGCTGAGAGGCAGAGAGGCTCTCTCCATCCAGCACATGTTTGCAATAAGCACCAACACCACATTATCACACCACTTCATTCTGCCTCAACTATCGGTAGACATTTCCCTTCTCACTGTCACAGCTATTGGGGATTTGTCATCCAAATTAGAGCTAAAGATACACAAACACCTGAGCAGATCCTAATCAGAAGAAGCTGTTTCTGTTGTGAGTTAATGGCCCACCACAAGCCAGTAAAAATAAAAAAGGAAATAAAAAAAAGGGAAAAGGCTGCAAACAAGAGACACCAGCAGAGCAGCTGCACCTCTAGAGAGTCAGAGGCAAGATGTAACTACAGCCACTATGGATGAGGTCTGCTGCTGGAGGAGGTGCAAAGAGGCAGCTCTCACCCTCAGGGAGGACAGAAACTCCATACTCCAACACTACAAACCCTTTTAGTTTTAAAACATCACCCCTTGTTCTGTCCCAACAGGTCCTGCTAAAAAGTCTCTCCCCATCTTTCTTATTGTCCCCTTTAAGTACTGAAAGGCTGCAAGAATGTCTCCTTGGAGCCTTCTCTTCTGCAGGTTGAACAACCCCAACTCTCTCAGCCTGTCCTCACAGCAGAGGGATTCCAGCCCTCAGACCTTTTTTGTGGCCTCCTCTGGATCTGCTCCAACAGATCCATGTTGCAGTCCCAAAGCAGAGTCCTGGAGGAACGGGCAGAACAAACACAGGTGAGCAGGGACTGGATAGGAAATCACATACGAAAATTAACATTACTAAAAGAGCTGGGACTCAGCAGCACATTGCCCAGCATTCAGGGATGCTCTGCATTTCCTGCTGGTTTTACCCTCCTGCTCCTGCAACTTTCTCATGCTGGCTTTAGAGCTGCAGGGTTTACACCACAGCAGCTCCACCAGCTCTGCCCTGGCATGGTGCTGGACCTGCTGCTTCACTCCCACGCCTGTCTGACTGCTGTCCTGCTTTGGCACTCCTGTCCAGTGCCATATGGCTGCAGGGTGCTCTGTGCCAGCTTTGAATGTTCCCTCCCTCCAGGAAGGTGGAGCTGTCACCAGCGGTGAGTGCTCAGAGGAGCCTCAGCCTCACTGTGCACAGGAGAGTCCTCAGGGAAGGGCTTGCTTTGTGCCAGGCTGCTCACAGCACAGCAGCCACTCTGCCCTCTGCCAGCTGCAGGAGCTGAGCTGATGAGGGCTCCTGGAGGAGAAGCTGCCAAAGAGGAGAGGGTGGTATGAATCCTGGCACACCTCTGAAAGGAAGGTCACCAGCTTCAAGGGAATTCCCTGAGGAGTGCACTTGGGCTACTTACCAGATGAGATGAGACCTGAGTCTCAGAGGAGAGATGCAGGAGGACGCCAGGAATGTCAGAACAGAGCCCTTCATTAATTAATAAACAGGAGTGCAAGCTAAAAGCTTTACATCTACCACTGCTAAAAGCCCTGTAATCACCTATTCCCAGTGCTCCACAGCCCATGGGCTGTGACACATCCACCTGCTGCAGCACACAGGGAGAGGAGGCAGCAGCTCAGCTGGTGATGGACACAGAGTGAAAGGCTGCAGAGCAGTATCACCTGGCAGCCAAACCTCATCTGGTGGCATCTGCGTGCCAGACCTGGGCTGTGCTGGATGTGTTCACAGATCCTGGTGGCTTGGCCAAGCTTTCTGACAGGGCCTTCTGCTTCTGTGTGCTAATGGAAGCTTGATGGTGCTCAGCTCCATTTTTTTTTTTCAAATAGTACCTAAATCATCCTAAAATGAAAGCACAGTTTGATTTCCTTGGTTCTCCTTTTCCCTCCTGAAGGACATGCCATGGTCATTGTGCACAGTTCACATGCTCCTGTTCACCAGGCACCATTGCCATCAGCCAACAACAGGCAGAGTAGACTCTAGCAGGCACACATGGATGCTTAGATGGCTGCTCATTTGCATGTGCAAATACTCACTTTGCATGCAAAATCTGACTTGCAGAGAATGGACATCTAACTGGGAATTCACAAGGCATGTAGCAGCACTGGCCACAGTAAAGGCTTTGCCACTGCTGCACACAGTGTTGAGGTAGATGCTGAATTACACCGAGCACTGCTGAGAAGGGCTGAAAAATGGCCAGGCATTTTTATTGGTTTTACAGCTAGGGGATTCATTAGCATTCATTAATTTTAAAAGAGGTCAGTGTTATTAACTCCTCTGCCCTGGTCTCTCGTCTCTCCAGCAGGAATTGTGCAGCCAGCCTGGCACTGCAGAGCAGGAAAGGCTGCAAGGAGTCAGCCATGTCCCCTTGCCTGTCACCTTGCAGAAGAGCTGATCCCTGACAAGCCCACTCTACCTAGAGCATGCCTTTAAAGGGGATTATGGGACTCTGGGAGCTTCCAACAGCTGATATGTATGGTAAAAGACCCTTGGAGCATCCCTGAACCTCCGGGCACAGCATCACCCACAGCCTCTCTCAACATGAGTGCCATCCCACTGAGATACTGGCATTGCTGTGGCCTTGCGGGTCAGGGGTTGGGAAGCACTGAGCACCTCTTTGTGGAGACAGCAAATGGGTGCAAAAAGAGCCCTCCAAGCCCAGGGGAGAGGACTTCTTGCCCTGAGCAGCTGAAGGCAGAGCCCATAAGGCCAGTGAACCTCCTTGGTGCCACCAGCAGCCCTGCACCCCAGTTGTGTCCAGCCTGTGCTCCTAGCAGACAGCTCATACATCCCATGCTCCAGACATCCCACACCTCCACCACGAGGTTTTCCTGCCTTCCCAGACCTCCTCTCCTGCTTAACTCCTTGGCAGCCAGCTGAACATGCGCTCTGGTGCTGTGCTGCACACAAAGGAGTCATTCTGGGAAATCCTGCCTTTTGGCATGGCTCAGGCTTATCGCAAAAAGTGATCCCATTTTCAGGCAGATTTCCACTAATGAGTAAAGACTTGATGGCCATATGCTCTCCACAGCCTCTCCTACTTACTGCTACTTCCTTCCACGTTCCTCTCCGTAATGGGGAAGAGAGATGATGAATTTCTGTGCTGTTTCAGTATTATGCTAGGACTTCTAAGCTTACCCACGTTAAATTAAAGAAATTAAAAATAACAGCAGGATATCAAATATAATTGCTCCTTTAAGCCTGTGCTGTACAGCTTGATGGGCCAGTCTCCTGCACACCAGAGATCCCTCTGACTGCCTGGCATTCCAACAGGGCACGTGACACAGGTGTGAGTGGAATTCAAGAGCCTTTATCCATATAATAGCACACCATTATTAACAAATATATGTGAACAGAAATGCTAAACAGTATTTCTATACAGCTACGTGCACAAAAATATAGACATCCTCTTACAGAACTTCTTGAGATGTTGCAGGTCTCTGCTTAAGAAAACACAGAACTACTCTGTCCTTTGGTGCTTCTCATTCAGGGCTAAGCAATCCCTGAAGACTCTGGAAAGCTGGAAAATCTTCTTTATCCTTGGCAACCTCATCAGTAAGGTATTGGAGAGAGTCAGAGAGGTCTTTTAGCTCACCTCACGGATATGACAGCACAGAGGTACACTTTGCATTCCTCTCCCTTTGGCTAGGTATTATCATTCCTCCCGCAGAGTATATATAGAAAATATGTGCTGGCAACTGGACTGGGAATGTTTGTTTAAAAGCTTTAACAACAAGGTAATGGGAAATATTTTGTTGAGAAGGAACTCTGTGTGAAATCCTGGAAGGGATGAAAGGCAGCAGTCAGAATCTGTCACCTTACACTAGCATCCAACATCGAGGCGATGCCAGCGACTCGTGGCACCAGGGCTACTTGCTGCTGAGGGGCAAGGGAGGCCAGTCCCTGCCTGGTCCCATTGGCCCACCCATGAGGTCCCTGCCTACTCTTGGAGGTCACTCCCACACATGCCACCAACCTGTTTGGCCTTCCAGTGTCTCCAGATGAGCTGAGCACCTGAATACTCCAAGTAGTGAGCCAGATATGGGCAGGATGGACAAGCAGAGCCTCTGCTCCCTGAGCAGGGTGAGGTCAGAGCCAGCTCCTCGATGTGGGCTGGGTCACAGCTGACAGCAAGTGCCCAACAGAGAGACAAAAAACAGAGTCAGACAAAGTTTGAATCAATTCTTACAGTTGATGCAGCTGCTAAAGGCAAACAAGGAGTCAGAGACATGCCCATGTGTGGTATGACAGACTTTGGTTTAGATGATAATAAAAGCATGATTTGACATTCATTCTCAGCTTTCTGCAGAAAATCCCCGTGCAAAGCATCTCAGCCACCACTAGCCTGGTTTGATGTGCTGGCCAGGCTTCACACAGAAAGGGTTAAAAGAAAATGTTATACTAAAAGAAATCTTTTGACAAGTCTAAGGAAAAAAAAGAAAGCCAAATGATTGTAAATTCCACCAGGGGAATTCTGCCATGAATATGCTTCACCTTTCGCAGAATCTCCCACCCTGCCTCAGAGGATAACTGACCTTTGGAGGAAAATAATGAAAAGAAGAAATTCCTTGGAGAAAATAATGTGGCCAGGCCTCAGTAATGAGATCTGCTCCCTTTATGTTGCTATGACAACCACAGTCATTTTATAATACCAAATACATGAATGGGGGAGAGGTCCAGCCCCTCTCCCCAGAGCCAGCGCTCAGCATCTCCAGCCCTGGCACACCTCTGGCAGGACAGTGATGTGTTGGAGTCAGTTTGTGCTCTGCTTCCTTTCCCTTTCATGCACAAGAAATCCTACTCCTTTGAATTACTACTCATTAATTAACTTGTTTCTGGGGGTGCAGACTCTGGGCAAGGAGCAGGCATCCCAGCCAGGCTGGGCTGTGCCTGTGGCACCCATCCTGCTCTCCTCAGCTGGCTACAGCAGCTATGTGCCCCCTGCTCCTTCACACATCCAGTTGCAAATGGTTCCTGGAAAGAGCCTCCTGCTCTTCACTCAAAACCAGGCACACCCTGTCCTGGGTGCATCAGCCTTTGCCCAGACACTGGGCTGCAGGGCAGTGACAGGGAGCTGTGGCACGAAGGGACATAGAGGTGGTCAAGAGCCCAGCTCAGGACAGAGAATGAGCAGCTTGAAGGAGGTCTGGCAGGGTGGTGGCTGCTGGCTGGTGCCCATGTCACCCCTCTATGGGGCCAGAGGCTCCTCTCTGCAGCAGGATGTGGCACCAGTCAGCATGCTCAGATTCCTGGATATGCATTTCAGTTTTGTGAAGACATTGCTGATGCAATCTCCATTCTTCACTTGGGACCTAGGAGACCTTCCCAAGCCTATAGCACACTCCTTGTGCTGCTGCAAGACTTTGCTCCTCAGGCAGCTGAGAAAAGCACAGCAAGTAAAGCACAAAAGGAGCTTCTGACAGTGAGGAATGAGAGGCCAGATGGTGCCAGATCCAGAGCAGGTTCAGGACCATGAGGGAACAACCTCATGAGCATTGCCCTTGCTCCACAAAGCCTCAGAAAGCTGAGCCTTGGTCACAACAGACTTCAGCAAAGTGGGAAGATTTGTACTAGAGCCTGAATGTACATGCCAGGCTCTTCCAGAGGAAGATACTCTTACTCTTTGGCGTGCAGGGATCCCCAGCTCGCCTCGAGCCACTTCCATGTGTAAGCACAATTATGATTTCTAGCACTAAGGGCCCAAAATCAGACCAAGAGATGGAAATGGAGATGTCAAGGGGGAGCTAAGTATGGTCTTTCAGTTAATCCAGAGCTTCAGAGCGTTTCCTGTTTCCCAGGTGGTCTGCTGGGAGACTCGAGCTCGCCTGCACCGTCAGCAGAATTGCCAGGGAACTGGAAGAGTGCTGGGAAAAAGAACAAACCCAAGGCTAGCAAATGGAGAAAACAGCCAGGAAAAGGAGGGAAACCAAGAGGGTGGAGAAAAAGGAGGCCAAGAAACCAGGGGAGTAAGAAGCTCCATCCCATGCTTTTGGACACTTAAAGCAAGTAGCAGCATGGAGGAGGGTGCTGGGGCTGTCTGATGGGATGGGAGCATGAAGAGGACAGATGGGACAGGTCTACCTTCATCTCCCTCTGCTGTCCTTCCATGGTGACACTTCACAGAGAACAGAGGTTAGCAGTAAAGGATGAAAAGCTGAAAGAAATAGAGTTACAGGTAGGCCAAATCCAGCCTGCTGAAATCAACTGCCATTCTCCAGCTGTTTTTCCAGAATGGTGACACAAACATTTCCAGGACAGGTTTTTGGATCAACCCTTCTGAGGATGGAAGTTGAAGTGGGGCCTGCCTCTTCTCCAGCATCTGAAACAGGCAGCACCATCAGCCAGATCTCTCCATTTACTTTTTCCACTCCAGAACACATCCACCTGTTCTTGGTGACTAAGCCTGGGGACCATGGAAGGATTTCTACACCCATCTAATGATCTGAGCAACCAGGAAAGGTGTCAGGAGTAATCACTACATCAAGACAACTCTGATCCACTCAAATGCAGGCAACCAGGGTATTCCCAAAGCCAGAGTAAAATTTAAGTTGCCCTCTGACTGATGCCTTGTCTGCAAGTAGAATTTGCATGTGGCAGCAAGATCTGCCTTAGATCAAATACCAATGCAAAGGCTAATTTAAATTCTTTCTATGCAAATGCTCAGTAGGTTGGAACAGTAATAAATCTGGGAAACCACTGGAAAGAGGTTTAAGAGGACATACAAATTCCACTCACACATCAGCAATTAGGAATCCCAAGAAGGAGAAAGCACCTGTCTTGGCCTTTATTGAATATTATTCTCAATTAGAATATTCATCATGCACACAAGACAATTCCTTCATTCAAACTTCCATAGACATGTTCAAATTACATCATCTCTGCAAAACAGAGAGATGGAAGTTATCATAACCTACCTCTGAATAAAGCATTATTGAAACTGTAAATGGTCCTGTCTGAAGCTTGCTGGAGTGCAGAAGCCTGACAGATGCTGCACAGAAACATGACTGGGTGGATGATGTCTTCTGAAACAGCTTGCAGGAAAATGATGCCATTATGACCGAGGCTTTCCAAGCAGCCACCATGAATACCTAGCAGGGAGCAGAGCTCTGATGGAGGGGAAGCCACCCACAGCACAGCCAGCAAGGTGATTCTGGAGATGCTGCTGGTCCAGGGGAGTGTGCTCCCAGCTGGAAGGCTCTCCAGGCACATCAGCACCCGATTTCCTAGGTCAGGAAGCAGCTAAGCCATCAGGAGTGCAGCCACAAGTTGGTGCTGGCTGGAATAGAAAAGGGGAGCTTACCCTGTTGCTATTCATGGCTGGAAAAGCTGTGCTCTGGGCAGAGGAGTGCCTCTGTCTGTGAGGTGAGGGAACTCAGAGGTTACTCTTTGCCTGGGGCTAACCCTGTGCACGGCCCTGGAGCTGAGCTTCAGTGCAGAAAGGCTCCTGTCCCTTCCCAGTGATGCCAGGCAGGCTGCCAGGTGTTTCCTAACAGCAGATCACACAGCTAAGGCCAGAGGGATCCTCGTGTTCATCTGGCCTGTGTTAAGCAGGAGATCAGACCTGAGGGCTTTTCTGTGTCAGTTCCTGATACAAATCCCACATCTGTGCTTGAAGTTTCAGCAGGGCTCTTCTGTGACATGGGCTCTGTTCCCCAGGAAGCAACCTGGGGACTCTACCTGTCCCTGCACGCCTTGCTCTGAACAATACAACCAGATGGAGCTGCTGACATCCCTCCTCATTGCAGGCATCTGCCACAGCCTGAACCCCATCCAGTGGCTCTGCTGAGGACCCTGCTGAGCTTCCCACAGCCTCTGCAGGAGGAGACCCCAGCCCCAAGCCCAGCTCTCAGCCCAGGCTCTTCCCATCCCACTCTGCACTGCCATGTTGTGTCCCTGCCCCATTCCCTGTCACCGTGGTGGTTCCATTGGGTACCAACCAGATGTAAACCCTGAAGAAGATGTAAAACTCAGGCTGCTCCTTCAAGAGCTTTTTTAACACCTCTCACTTAGCCTGTTAATAATTTTGTCTGAGACAGTCAGCTGATAGAGCTCTGGCACTTCAGCTCACCCTCCTCATCTGCTGCCAATTCCTGCTCAAGTTTTTCTCCTCTGGAATGTCCTCAGTGCACCAAAAAGCATGCAAAGTTACTGTGAATACTGCAGGAAGGTCCTCATCCTGCTCTTTGAAAATGCTTAGTGGATGTGTTAGCTGGTCCCACCTGGGTGGCCTTCCCAAGGGCTGTCAGGGAAGAGTCTCCTCAGCAGGGCTGTGTGGTAGCGAAATGTTCTTCAGAACCCCAGTGAACAGGAGCAATGGTCACAGGACCCTCCCAAGGCTGCTCCCAGCCAAGTGACCTCTCCCTGCAAGATCTTTGCTTACCCCCCAGGAGCCAGCAGTACCAGCTCTTCTCACTAATCTGCCTCCCTGGATTTTCCCATGCTGGTTTCCTGCAGGCACCACCTCCTTGTTACTGCTGGAACAGCCATGGGAACATTCTTCTTTGATTTCTACAATTTTGGGGTGAAATTCTCCAAGAGTACAGCAGCAAGGCTGAGCACACAGCCTGACACCATGACCTGTATTCCCAAGCTTCCTCCCACTCTCTGCTCTCCCTCTGTCATTCCCACTACATGTCCCTTGTCCCTACAAGGTCAGCTCTCAGAACAAGGACCACAGTAGAGGTACATGTGAGCCCAGCCACGGTACCACCCATGGACATAAACACTACAGTTAGGCAATAAAATCCCATCACTGGTGGAAGGAACCAGATTAAAAGGTGAATTACAAGTTAGCCCTGGAAATGGGGCATGTATAAAACATCCAGGTCCCTCCCTGTTACTTCACCCATTGTATTTTGGTCAAATGAGCAGAGGTAGAAAAGTGAAGAAGGAAGAGTTTGGAAGGACATGGCTGTAACAAGCAGCAGTATTGATTGCCACCAAAAAAAGGCTTCATAAATCTTTCATGCTCTCTCTCCACCTGGACCCGCCCCACTGAATTTCCCAACTCTGCTTGTTTCTCAGGTGAATGTCAAATAAAAATCTGTTAGTACAGATCAGTGGCTCAGAGAAATCCCACCCCTCCTTTTCCAGCTCAAGGTTGAGGTCACTCCAGCCTGATCACCAACAGTGCCTCTCCTCATGCCCAAAATCTGGGGCCTCGAAGCCCAGCAGTGCTGCTCACCTCCAGAGGGCTCCTGGTGCCACTTTGGATGGGGGCAGCCCCGAGGGGGTCTCGCCCAGGCAGACTTGGCATTTTTGGGGTGGGTTTATGGGTTCTCTGTAGTTCAGGTCCCACACAGGGGGGGTCCTGCAGAGAGCAGAGGATGGGTCTGAGCTGAGCCCCTGTAGCAGGGTGACTGATCACCAGCCAAGACTGGAAAACCCAAGGATGATAACTGTGTTGCCATAGCAGCAGTGTTCCTCTCTGGATCATAGAACCAAAGCTCAGTGTGGGGAGGCTGCACAGTGATGCTGTTTGGTGAAGCCAGCAGCAGGAACCCCTCACAGACCTGGACATGGATGGTTGCCATGTCCTGGAGCTGGGAGAGGTCATGGTACATGCTGTCCTGTGCCATCCCCATGCTGTCCCCACATCCCATGCCATCCTCTGGGCTGACCACGGAAGCCCAGCCTGCATTGGCATGAGGACCTAGGGAGGGAAGTGTCACCATGGTGATGGGGGAAAACAGTGACAAACAGGGCTCAGGCCCAGCCAGGAGGGCCCTGAGGTCCTCTGCCCTGGCAGCTTTTGGATCCAGTTGGAGCCTGAGGATGGGCAGTGGGTGCAGGTCCCTGTCCTGTCCATGGCACCATGGTTGTGGAGGTACACGGGACACATGGGCTGTGGGGGATAACACAGCTTCCAGCTCTGTCCTACATCAGCTCCAGGAAATACCACATTGTCCAAAGTCATCACCCTGGAGAGGGCTGCCTGCCTTCTTGGACCAGCCAAAGGAGGAGACATACATCTCAAAGGTGAGCAGCATCCTTGGACTTCCATGTGCCAGCTTACCCCTCAGATCATGGTGACAGCATCCTACATGCTGTCAGCACCACGTACCACTGCAAGCCAGGTGCTACCACGAGCCAGGTGCCACCAGGAGCCAGGTGCCAGTCCCACAGGATCAGGTCCAGACAAATACCTGGGCAGGCAGAGAGGAGTGGCAAAGTTCTGTGGCACCAGAGAGGAGCTGGGGCCCAGGGTGATGTCTATGACCCTGCCCTCCTCATAGATCTCTTGAGTCCCTTTGAACCATCACCCCTTGCTGCAATTTATCCAGCTTCTGCAGAAATAAAAGGTATGGAGAAAAATCAATGATAATTCATGATATCCTATGATTTTTAAAGGCAATTAAGGCTAAGACAAGGTAAGAGGTTAGCAAAATCTCTCATTCTGTAATATATTGTATTTTCTCATTAATTCTTTAATCCTGTGACAAATTCTCCCAGGCAGAGGGCCAGCTTCCTGCCCACTTGAACTCTGGCTGAGTTATGAATGAAGCAGGTGATGCCTCAGCCACAACTGCCAGGCTGGAGCGAACAGGCTGAA
>VWZO01000735.1:96343-115168 GCA_013396975.1 Bucco capensis
GCTCTTGTCTGTCCCAAATTGGCCTTTGCAGCCAGCAGCGCTTGGAAAAAGCACTTGGGAAGAGCGTGGATGGAGCTTCGTTCGTGAAGCCTGGCCATGAGGAACCTCCCTCCCTTGCAAATACAAATCCAGACTGAGCTCAACACTGAATTCTGGCTAAACCCTCCAAGTAGAGGAAGTGACTGAAATCTCCCTGTTGCCATTGCACAGTCAAACGCTGAGGAGGTTTCTCCTGCTCCAGCCTGTCCTGATGGCTGTGGGCAAGGGATGAGAGGAAACCCTCAGTCTTGTTTTGAGCAAGTTTAAAACTAGTTGCTCTTTGGGTGGCTCTCCACGAGGCCTCTCTTTGAAAGTGCTGGGAAATGTCTCCTTCCCTTCCTCAAAAGAAGGGTGAGAGCTTTAGCCCTGTGTGAGGCAGACACCACGTTAACAACCTAAATATTTACCTGCTCCATTCTGTGTCCTATTTATTAAGAATATTTTCCATCTCTCTGCCTAACTAAGCAGAGTTTCCCCTAAAAATGGCAAATATTATGGCCCTTCATACTACAGAAATTTATTGCTCTGGAGTAAAAATGCTACTGTATTCCAGACCTTGGCAGGAGAACAGGAGGCTCTGGTCCTGCCAGCTTTTAATAAGATGCACATTTGAGCTGCATGTTGCTTGCAAGATGCATGTTTATTTAGAGAAGGATTTCCAAGTGTTTAGGGACAGAGGTTGCTACAACAAGTTCTTATCATTAAAAACAATGGTGCTGAAACTTTCAGGAAGGAGAATTACAAATGGAGTCATTCTGCAGAATAAATCACTGATAAACTTTCAGCACAACTAATTTTAACCCAGGAAGAAGCACTGCTGGATCTTAACTCTCTCCTAATGGATGTGCGCACTCCCAGGATGGTTTGGGACCTATTACGAGATGAAATGATTTATTTGGGGATTTCAAATGCTTGAAATAAATCTTTCTCCTAGTCTCTGAATGATGTTTGTTTCTAGCACAGCCAGAGATATGATGCTTTCTCCAGGTAATTCTACAAGGCCAGGATTACCCAAACCTTTCCATTTGCCTCTTCTCTGACTTCCAAAGAAATTCAGCACAGGAGAGGGTGCTCAGGGGCTGACATTTGCCTTCCATAGCCATGATAAATGAAGGTTCTCAGCTTAATTGTGCCAGGGGCCATTGTCACACTCAATTAGAACATTACAGGCGTGATATCTGCTAAAGGAATGCTGCTGGGGCCACAGGGTCATGTTCTGCCACCAAAGGCACCATCACCTCACCCCTGCCCATCCCAGCCCTACCCCAGCTCCATCAGCATTCTGAGGGGGACACAGCCTTTCATTGTTAAGGAATGGCTACCAAAGACCTTACCTAGGGCATGTTGGCTGGAGGGGTGACAAGCCTGGGTGTGGAGGTGACAGCTGCCATCAGCTCTTCAGTGCCTAGCACCAACCTGAGTCACCTGGGGAGCATCACAAGAGCACCAATTCTGCTGTTGCAGCTTTGCACAGTCCTGCACAACCAGCAGCTGCAATTAAAGATTTAGCCTCTGTAATTAAAGGAATACATTGCCAACAAGGGGATGTAGCACACTAGAGCGAGGTAAGGTCACTTGGCTGGGGATCCCCTGACATCCCAAAATGCCCCAGCCAGCCCCTCTGCATGTCCTGAGCCAGTATCATCCTCAGCAGAGAAGGGACACAGGCTCTTGGATCCTCATCCAGATGCACAGGACACTGTCCCAGTCATTGGCCATGTGTGGATCCCATGGCAGGGAAGCCCAGCTGGTGTCTGCTTCAGTTTTCTCTGCAGCCCTGAATCTCTCTGCCCCCCCACCATGGAGCACTGCCACTGCCTGAGGCAGCCCTGTGCCCAGCCCTGGCAGCACTGGTGGTCAGAGCAGGGGACAGGAGCACCCATGGGGCTTGGCACCACCACAGAGACCTTTGCCAGGGTCCTGCCAGGAGGGAGCCACACACTGCAGTGCTCAGGGGATAGGATGGAGCATGGCCCTGGCAGGCACTAGCCCCAACCCTGCAGCAGGAGCTATGAAGGGTCCAGTTTAATGAGATCTGAAAGCTGCAGGAGCTGCTGGTTGGTGTGGGGATGGCCGGGCGGGAAAATGGCAAAGATGTCAGAGGCGATTGGATCTCAGCCCACTCATGCGCCAGAAGAGAGCTTGCAGACCTGAACCCTTCCAGTTTGCAGCTGCCTAGTCTAAATTCAGCCATACACCTTCCACCTCCAAACTACCATCAGCTGCCAACCAAACCAGAGGGGAGAGGGATAGAGTCGCTCTTCCCTGACCTACTTTTGGTACCCACCATCACTCACTGACCCCCCCAGAGGTGAAGGGGGAATGGTTCTAATTCACTTGGCTCTTACTTATCTCAGTCAGGCTCCCGTTGTGATGGCCACTCACTGTACTGAAGCAGGAGAGTGATGCAGGCTCCAGAGCTGCTCCCACTGCACCTGCATCACTCCTCAGATCTCTCTGCACCACCAGCAACATCCTGCCATCAACCCAGAGGAGCTGCTGAGGAACCAGAGAGAAAGATAAGCAATGCTCTGCCACAGTGCCTGCAGAAAACTGCCAGGGCTCAGTAAATAAAAGGAGACTCTAAATATTATTTTTGGTAGGGATTTTCCTATGAAAAAGTAAAACATCATAAATCAGGCACAATGCTACAATCAGCACATACTTGTGAATAAATGCATCCTGTAGTACATTTCAGCATAAATTATAGCCATTTGATTTAGGCTCTGCTGCACAAAGCCATATTATTTAAATTCACCCAGAATTGAGTCCACTCACATTGCTACACATTTATAAAACATATTCATGATTATTGTCATAAGCTCCTGAGAACTGACTGTCGAGTTATTTTGCCACATCATCATCTATAGTAAACAAGACTTATTTTACATTCCTCTTCTCTTCCCTGACAATCTGCTACAAAGCTCTCCGCAGAATTCTCTTCTCCATGCAGAACCTGTGATGTCCACAGAAGGAACAGGAGTGAGACATGAAGCACACTGTTGTTTTAAAGCCCTCTGAGTTCATCAGCTGAAGCCATGGAGCTCTGGCCTGGAGAGTAAAAACTCCCACAGTTATAAAGTGTCTGGTGCCCCTTTCCCTGCTGTGAGAACAGCCTTCCTCCCCTGGCCTGGCAGATCAGGCACTTGCTGGTTTACTTCTCTAACTAAATTAATGTTTTACAGTTCTCCCCTAGTTTGCAAACTTTCAAAAAAATTAATCCCATCATTTCAACAAGTGTAACAACTAAATTATCATCTTTACATGATTAAAGCCTCTGCTGTGTCTTTTCTTGGCAAACATTACATGCACATAATTTTACTAAATGCAATAAACCAACCATAGAACTATTAATTTTAGCATGGTATTCATAACAATTAGAAACGCATGAACCTTAAAATGATAAAAACTGAAATGAATACCAAAATAGCATGAAACACAAGAATCCAGCTTCTCACACCAGGGAAATGGCTATTATTGTGTGGTGCCACAACAGCCACGTCAAGAGACGCGAGCCAAGCACCGCTGGGGATGTCACCCCACTCACTGCATGGGGTTCAGGCTGTCTCCTGCTCCCCAGGGAGGATCCAGCAGGGACAACACCCTCTCCCTGCTCCAGCCAACCCTGCTGCCCAGCCCTGCCTATAGTGTGGCAGCAGCAAAGGGAGAAACTCAGCTTTCCCCAGAGCCTGGCACGCTGGTGGCACTGAGACCAGCAGCGCAGTGCTCCCCAGAGCTCGATGGGGCTGCAGCAACAAGCATCTCAGTCCTCACAGCACAGTTACCAGGGGCTTTGCTCCAAAACTGTCCTGGCTGTGGATGCTGCAGGAAGATCTCACTCCTCCCCATGGGCTGGGGGCTTGAGCTCACCTTGCATTGGGGACTGCCTTTCCCTGCAGTGCCTGTTCCCCCCATCTCTGTCAGCTGCAGCCTCGCTGCTTCCAAAGACCTGGAAATCACTGCCCTTAACTCAAAGAGTCAAAGGAGTGAGAAGCTTCACCCTTTTCTTTTTTCTTTTCTCTTCCTCACTTTCAGCAGCTGAGCTATTTAAAAAAAGAAAAGAAAAAAAGGCACAAAACTTGACATGAAGTATTTGATCAAAAGCCAAAAACAACCTTTGGTATCAAGGCATTCTTGAGCTGCTTTGTTTATAGATACCAGAATACACACACCATCCCACACTGCTGCAACCACTTAAGAGCATAAAACACTTCCATAAAGAGCAGCCCTTGGTACAAATCACGCACCGCTGCACTTCCATGGCCATAAACACCCAGAGCCAGCAGCCAGGATGGACTGGCAAGGAATCCTGTGGGATGGCACAGGGAAAGCACTGCCACGGGGCCGGTGAGGGCTGGGCTGAGCTGAGCTGCTCTCAGTGTCCTAGTTCAGAGAATTCCTGATGGACTGGACGTTTCTGCATTTCCTTTCCCATTATTGCTGATTGCCAAAATATTTGTGCAGTGATGGAATTTGCCTGCCAGAACTAGAGCAGGAGGAGGGAGCTTTGCTTTCGTCTGACCTCGAGTCAGGAGAGGCTCTGGGTCGCCAACTTGAACTACTGGAGCTGAGCTCTGGCAGGAGCCCATTGCTCCATCAGCAGAGCCTGGGAGGGGACAGCAGGAGGGCTCTGGGCTCCTACGGGACACCGGGAGCTGGCTGAAGCCACCAGAATGTTTCCACTTTGCCTGAGCACACTAGGAAACTTCTGGAGAGAGACTATTCTAGCAAAATATGCTAAATGCCTCCAGATCGATGGCTGTGAGTAGGAAAAAAATCAAATAGCTTTGCCATCGTAAACAGCAGAAAGATGGCAAAGAGAGGAGGCCAGTCAGCAGTGGGACAAACAGGAAAGACTTGGAAATTTCCAGGGTATTGTTTGAAACTCAAGACAGAACATTCTGATCTACTTTTGCTGTTTTGATGTTACATTTCATGTTTTAAAACACTCAGTGCCTTTACAGAAACACTGCAAAGACCTCAAAAGAACTCATACACACCAACTGCTCCTTGTTGGGGCTCTCCTTAGTTATTTCTGATTAGCAGCATTTTCATCAGGAGGGGAATGAGACATTTGAAGACAGAGGTGTGATGCCCGCAGGGAGGACCTGGAGGTTCTTATCCTCCCACAGCACCATCCCAACCATCCCATCCCATCCCCAGACTCACACAATCGAGACCAAGACACACAGTTTCCAGTGCCACCACTCCCACACAGATCCTGTGTCCCTTCCCTACTGGTTCCCCTGGCCCCAGGAAGGCTTTGAGCCACCTTCTGAGGACTTCAGATCTGAGGGCATCGTTGGTCATGGTTCTGTAGCAAACATGTGTCCTGGACACTTGCATTGGTTTTGGCAACAGAAACATCCTAAATATCTGTTTAAGAGCAGTGAGTTGCCTTTGTCTCCCAGGCCTAGAGAGACTTCTGCATCTGTTTAGCCATTTATGCTGCTTTGCTGCTGCCAGTTGGAAGCTGCAGTTTGCACAGCAGACCCTCCCAGAGCAGCATGAGTTGTAGCTCTGGCAGAGGAGTGTGCTGCTGAACCCAGGCCCTCACATTCCAGTTTACAATCCATGCTCATCACACTCCTCCAGAGTCCCTTGAAGGTGAGTGTCAAGGGTTAGGCTGGGCTGACCAATAACCCAGAGAGAGATGCTTTCTGTTATCCCCTTTTTCCCCATGCTAGGAAGGAAAAAAGGGAATTAACAGAAAGAGAGAGTGAGTTGTGGATTGAAAATGAAAACTTAAACTACTTTAATGAAAACAAAAAAAATGAAACAAATACAAATATATACAGAACCAACACCACACCCAAACTCCCCTTGGTGGCAACTCCCACACCATCAGCACTGATGCTGTAGCAGAAGGACTCACCAGCAAATGGGAATCAGACTCAGGGGCTGCATCCTGGAACTGGATTCATGAATTCTTGGACTGAGATTGAAGGCAGAATAGACAGAATCCTGCAGAAGCAGAGTTGGGCTTCTGGTCTTCACCAGGAGAGCTACCAGTCCACCACCCCAGATGGTTCAGGTGCTCAACCTTCAGGGAGGGGATGGGGAAGTCCAAACATCTCCTTTCTCATATCTGCTTTAATTAGATGCTAAATATCTTAATCCTGCACCTGCCTTGCTTGGGTCTTAGGCTTTATGGAAGAGACCCCCCCCAAGGTCCAAGCTTAGTGTGGAAGTTTCAGGGACTAGCCCTCAGTTGTACCTGAATATGGCAAAGAATAGCTTGTTCTGACTCAAACTAAGACAGTGAAGTTCACTTGGAACTCAGCTCTGAGCCTCCTAGTACTTAATGCCCTCCCTGGGAAGCTGTGCCTCTCCCCCTCAGAGGAACAAAGCTGTTCCTCCACACCAACAGCTGAGCACTCCTGGCACTTCAGCTGAGCCATTCCCATGCTTTCAGCATCTCAAGTGCATGATGTCTCCATCTACCTAGTTAGAAAGAGTATAATGCTCCCAGGAACATGTCCTAGTGGCTTACCATAGGTTCAGGAGAAAGGTGAGAGAGCACAAAAAACCCTCCAATGTGGTCACTGCACGTGTTCCACCTCCCCAGGACACCTGGAAGACAGAGGTGGCAGATCAAACCATCCTACAAGGCATCTCATCCCTACAAGCCTTGCCCACCTTTCTTACACTGAGGGAGAAAATAGGCTTTTCAGAGAGAGACACAGCCCAGAAGACAACATCCCACCAAGGAGCTGCACTGTCCAGGGATGCTCTCCTCCTGCAGGCAATGTGGGCAGCAGGAGGCTGGAGCCTGCAGGATGTTCTACGCTCTGGAGATTTTTGCTTTTTATTGTCTAGCCCTTCAAGCAGCTATGGGAGCTGTCAAGATATAAAATCTCCTGACAATAAGAGTATTTTGCAGAGGAGGTGCTGAGGCATTCCCGAGCAAAAGGCCCTGGGAGCTGCAGCAGGCTGAGGGTCAGACCTGTCCCCGGGTCCCTCCCCAGAGCTGTGCTGAACAATTAGTCTCAAGTGAAAATCAACCACAGAAGTTCAGATTATTTTTTTTTTCTCCCTTCCACTTCCACAGATCACCTTCTGCTCTGAACATGGAAACCATATGGCAGACAGGTCCTATCCCCTGCCAAGAAATTCCTGCTTGATGAGATCCCTGTAGCTATCACTGAGGCTACATGGGCTTCCAGCAAGGGAGTTCACTTTCTGCCTCAGACAAACCCTCCAAGCAACCCAGGGAGGAAGAGCAAGGTCCAAGGTGCCAGAATCTATGCTGTAGCTGCTGCCTGTTGAGAGTAATTGCCCTCAGAGGGAATATTGTCATGCTTAGATCTTCCTCTGTCCTCCAGCTGACAGAGGCTGTGAAGCCAGCCCTGTTCCACTCTGCTGCAGGCTACAATAGACACCTCAGATGGAAGCAGGGTACCTGAGGGGCATGGGTGGAATGCACAGAGAGAGCTTCCCCCAGCCCCAGGGAGCTCACGAGGTGAGTGTTTTACCCAGATACATGGTCTAGGCTTTGGAAACACTGAGAATTTCACAATCCCTGACTGGCAAAGGACTCACAGGAGCAGCTGGGTTTGTAGAGGAATAAGATCCAAAATTCAGCCACACGTGTTGGGAAGCTTCAACTAAATACTGTGCAAATCCACAGAACAGCCCAAGACAGGGAGGGATGATTGCAAGAGGTGGGAAAGTGTATAGGTGACCACCCAGATTTGAGTGTGTCAGGGCATAGCAGCCACACAGCACATCCCTCTGGAGATCCTTTGGTCTGCAATGCCACCACTGCCCCAGCTTCAGTCCCTCCTGTGGTACAGGTACCATTTCTCACACTGTATTTTCTCCCAGAACAAGTGCTGATGTGGGAAGGAGTGATGTGGATGGAGCAGTCATAGGCTTGAGTGATTGCCTTGTGAAAAGGATGGAATCTGATGCATGGAGAGGCTGGTATCAGGAGATCAGTGTCTCTGCACAGAGTACTGGCTCTTATCTAGGTCCGTGTCTTGTTGGAGGGGTGTTGGTGATGTGCATCCATTTGTCAGCGAGAAAATGATTTGCAAATACAAGTGCTGGCAAGAAGGAGTCACAAACCAAAGCAATAACAAATGCAGACATTGGTCTCTCAGATATATCCTCAGCCTAAACCCAAGTCCCACCTTGCTGCCAACAGCTCATACACAGGCAAGGGCAGAGCCCTACTCTGGGGGCATGGCAGGACACCCTGCCAGGAGCCTGCAGGGGAAGGGGCTCCCTGGAGCTGAGAACCAGAGGCATAGATAGCCTAGAGACAGGAGCACCCAGCAGCCACCATGGGTCTGGGGAGCCCCAAGGGATCCACAGCCATGGCCAGGCTGAAGGAGGGATGCTCATTCTGAGCCCCCCCAATTTGAGAGGGGTGCTCATGACGCCAGATAGAAGCCCCCAGCTCCATTTTCCTGGGGAGACACACAGCATATACCAAAATGAGCAGCATTGCCCCCCAAGAGCAAAAGCAGCAGGGAGCAGTGCCTAGCCCCCATGGCAGCAATAGCAGCATCCAGCCCCAACAAGGTTTTTGTCATCACTGTTGTTAAGTCACACATTAAATCACGTCAGAATGCTCCTTGGGAGCTCCATGGGAAGTGACACTGCCTCTAATGACCACACTTTGAAATCTGCCATTAAACCCATTTTTAATCCATATAATATGTGCTATTAGCTACAGGTTCTCTGGGCAAAAAGTCAAACATTTTAAAGAAAAGATGAAATACCCAGCACCAACTGCATTATGCTTCCCAACCAGACCCACGATTTGATCCCTCAGGAGTATTCCTGTGGTTTTCCCCATCCAGAGCTCCCTGTCCCTGCTCTGCACATCACTGCCAGGTCAGCAAAGGAAAGAGCCTGTGATGTTTGGCCATTGTTGTAATTAACTGCTTGTTCCTGTGAGGAACTCGGAGTTTCTGCTCCCGGGCTGCCCTCTGCTTTCCCGAGCGGATGGGATCTCCCGGGGCGTGGGACTTCTTCCCCCTGGGCATCCCCTGAGGCACAGCACCGCGGCTGTAGAGAGTTTGTGCCAACCAGCCCCAGAACAGTGACCAGCAGGGACAACTTGCTAGCAGTCAGACCCCGAATTAAACAGACAGAACCACAGTGAGGGGGCTATAAACCTGCTCCTTGGTCAGCTGTAGGAGATCCACAGTCTGCCTTGATCCATGGGGCTTTTGGCCAGCCGAGGCAGTGGCTGCCAGATGAGAGATCATCAGACACCTCCAGCAGTGCTATGCCTGGGAGCACAGGCAAACCCTCCCCAGCTTGCCAGGGAGGTGCTGTGTGACTGCCAGAAGCAACTCAGAAACAGGAGATGCTCATGGGATACCCACGGTGTGGAGGCAGCAGCCTCTGAGCAGCACACAGCACCTTGCTCTCACAAACCCCCAGATTCAGTGGTCTCATCACTTACTCATAGGTCTGACTCTGCTACTCACTCTGCTGGGCTGGTGCTTTTGGCAGACAGCCTGGGCCACCTCCTGCCTCTCTTCCCTCACTCAGCTGAGTCTATGCCACCATTGGGATGAGGTTTGGGGTGCCCACCCTGGGGCAGGGATGTGCTGTGGCTGCATGGGGCTGTGGTGGCTCCAGAGAGTCCTGTGCTGGTGGCCATGATGTGGGCCACAGTGGCCCATCCCGGCTGTCCCGAGGGGGCCAGCAGGACCACGTTGGCTGAGGAGTTGGGAAGGAAACGAGTGAGCGTGGCGCAGTCAAAACAGATTCTGGCAGAGGCTGAGCCATCCCGAAGTGAATATTACTTGGGACTAAATTGTTTTCCTTATCTAGCAGTTTGTCCTAAGGAGCTGGACTTAGCCTCCCAGCGAACCCAATAAGTCTTTCGGTTTGACTGGAAACTCCACATTTTTCCTTTTTAGAAAAATGTCACAGACATTCCTCCCTTTCATTACTCTCTGCTGCTTCTCCCTTCCCTCCTATTAAAGCTCCGGCAAGGGGAGGCCGAGCCGAGCGCCAGCTCCGAGCTGGACACAGGCCCAGACTGTCTGGACGTGGCTCAACAGTGGAAAGACCTATTGTTTGGCTTGGCAGGCCACTGGTATTTTTCCTTATGCCCAGAAAGGCTGCGCCAATTTACAGCCATGACCTGGGGAGGGGGAGGAAAAGCCAGACTTGCATCCCACCCTTTTCCCCTCCAGTAATCTCAGCCCAGGGAGGCACCGCAGAGCCTCCCACTGGGCAGGGAGCATCATCCAGAGAAACCAACTCCTCTCCCTGGAACAGCAGTCCTCCCCCCAGGTATCCTCTGCTCCACACTCAGCTTTATCGCCTGGTTGGGATCTGATCCTGAACATAACCCCACAGGGAGCAGGTTTCCTCCTCGCCTCTGCCTCCCCGAGCCCTTCCCATGCTCGCGGGGCTGCCCTGGACCTCCACATGCCCCGGGGGATGGCTGGCACATCCTGCTCCTGCCTGGACACAAATCCCACCAGTGCGGCCCCTCGATGCTATCTTGGTGCTTCCAGTGCCGGGGTGAGCAGGAAGCACAGGGCTGTGGGAAAACTAAACAAGGAAGTTAGCCAAGGTTTCTCACACCACCGAGCAGGTTTGCTCCCTTCTCATTGAAGCCACTGGGCACAAGTTCAGGTCAGGGCTTGCTTTATCACAAGTTGTTTCTTTCCAGGCTTCCACCATCATGCTCCCACAGCATGCTCAGGCTGAGCCACAGCCCCATGCTGGGTTGGCTGCAGCAAATGTTCCCACAAGCCCCACACCTGCCTCAGAGACAAAGCTTGTCCCTCACTGCAGTGCCAGAGAATGAGAAAGTCTCCCCTGAGGGAGGAGTTTGGAGAATCATAGAATCATTTTTGTTGGAAGAGAACTTTCAGATCATCAAGTCCAACTGTTAACCAGCACTGCCAGGTCACCACTAAACCATGTCCCTCAGCACCACATCTCCATGGCTTTACAACCCCTCCAGGGATGGTGACTCCACCACTGCCCTGGGCAGCCTGGGCCAAGCCTTGACAATCCTTTGGGGGAAGAAATTGTGCCTTATGTCCAATATAAGCCTCCCTTGGCATAACTTGGGGCTGTTTCCTCTTATCACCTGTTCCTTAAGAGAAGAGAACAACTCCCACCTCACTCCAACCTCCTTTCAGGGAGCTGGAGCAAGCCAGAAGGTCTCCCTGAGCCTGCTCTTCTCCAGGCTAAACAACCCCAGTTGTCTCCCAGTCCATCTATCCTTACCACCTACAGTCAGAGCCTGAGGAGACAAGATCTCTCACCAAGACACTTGTGGCAGAAGCCACACACAGAGCCATGGTCAGGAGCAGGCAGGCAGCTGCAGCCTGGTCTCCATTCAGCACAGAGCTGGTCATGCCCTGGCTGTAGCATCACCAGGTAGGCACAGCACACTAGGGAATCTGTGTTCCTCTGGCTTTTCAAGGGCAGAGCAGGAGTGGGTAATCCTGACTAGGGGATGACAGAGGAGCTGTAAGTACAAAGCTCATTTTGCAAGTGTCCTTCTTGATTTCCTACTGGAAATGAGCCTAGAATATAGCCAATGCAAACTAACTACAGCAGAGCAGCACTACCAGACAGGACGGATGGCCCCAAGGCTTTAGCTTAAGGGCTGGCTCCAAACCCCTGTGACTGCATCCCAGAGATCACCCTAGTCCTCAGGAACTCTTGGAAAACACTTCCCATCCTAGAAAGACAAATGTGGCAGGTCTTTGAAACCTGCCAAACATTTAGCAGGATGATGACCACAAATACTAATTATTGCTCAGGTTCTGTGCTCCATCTACCATGTTTCTACAAGCTGCACAAAACCCCCAAAGGGTCTCAGACAGAGACTTCCATGACCACAGATACGGATGGAAAAGGAAGGGAAGCTGAGCGACAACGGGCTAATCAGAAAGGAAATGGCCCTTGCAACTCAGCCAAGTCAAACTCCAATGGTCTCTTGGATTTAAAGCCCTGCTGGAGCAGGAAGGCTTTAGGATCACACACAGTAATTGCCTTGCAAACAGAACAGTGTTGAGCTTTCCTCCTCAACTCTGGAAAGGACATAGCAGGATGCAACACATGGCCATCATTGAAGGTCACCGAGCAGTGATTCAGCACCCAGCACAAAGTTCCATCTGTCACCTCAGTCCCTCCAGAGGCTCCTGAAGCACCAGCTCCCAGTTCCCCAAGGCCCAGCCACACACTCCAGGCAAGGCAGGACACCCCAGCAAGGCTGGGTGACCATTCTCAGGGGTTGCATCTAGCCCAGTTTGCTTCTGTGGAGGTGATTATTCATCTTTCTGGACTCTGTCACACCTCACGGCAGCAGGAGTGCAAAGCTGCTCTTGGCATTTCCATCTGTATTATTGCTGGCCAGGAACACAGCTTCCAGTCTGGCCCCTGCCCCTGCCTTTGACTCCTGAGAGAGTGGAGGCTCCTGCTGGGGACTGCTCCAGCTGTGGCCGAGAAAATACTTCGTAGGGATTGTTTTCTCAAACCTTTCTGCTGCCAGTTTCGATAGCCAGAGTCCTCCCTGTGACAGGGAGGAGAGGCCTCCCTTCCCTTCCAGAGGATGTCCACACTCTGTCAGGGGACTGGCGGGTGCCAGAGCAGACCTCACGGAAAGCAGGTCGAGGGCTGCTCCTCTAATCAGGGAGGTTCTTCCTGACTCCTTTTCAAAGCATTTTCCAAGGAAACCGGATTCATTGGCAGCAACCTGGGGCAACTCGCACAAGAAATGTCACTGGCTTCAGAGGCAGAGAGCTCCACAAGATGAAAGGGGTCAGACTTTTCTTTTCCTCCTAGCAAATTCCCTTCAAATGATTCAGTTCTGCCTGCAAGGTACAGACAAGCCCTGAAGAGCTGAGGACACTTTCAAATGCAAGCTCCAAGTCCTTCCTCCCCACTGCAGGTCAGATTCCACCTCCAAACCCCCAGCAGCCAGACCACTGCTCAGAGGACCCTGCTGCCCAGCCAGACCTGTGCCCAGGCAGCCTGTTGGCTGGTGAACAGGAGGCACCATCTGGGAGGACCTGGATCATCCTCATCTGTGCTCTCCTGGGTGGCTGTAGAACAGAGCAAGCAGGGCTATGTGGGAGGGGATGCAAGGATGCAGCCTAGGGTGATGACAGGCTAAAGTACTTTTAAACAGGGAAAGAAAAGTCTCTCTTTATGTCAGGTCTCCAGCTCAAGCTTCACTTGGCCTCAGCTCCTGGTTTGCTCTCCACAGGCAGGAGGGAGCATAGGGCTGGAGGTGGCTGCTGAGCACTCAGCCCTGGGGCCAGGAGCCCAGACTGCTGTGTCTCAGGGGTCCTTGTCCTCAGGACCTCCTCCAAAGGGTCTGGGTGGCCTCCTGGTCCATGTCACAGCATAGCAATTCTTCCTCATAGGAGCATCCTACTCAGCACAGCCCAAGTTTGCACTGTACCTTCCACCTCACTTGGCTCAGGATCCACAGGGCATACAGTGTCCTGCTGCCTTTACCTAGCCCCAGGGGCAGGAGGAAACCAGGCAGCTCCTGACCCACCAGACACCTAGAGCAGCAATCCCACCAGCTGCCCCATTCATGCCAAGTGAAGAGTTAAGGGCTGGGAGGAGAGCATCCTGCTGAGCAGAAACACACCTGGCAGTGCTGGAGGAGCATGACTAACCCTGCAGAGCCTCTGGGAATGCTGTACCTACACCCCAACACAGGGAAGGCTGTGCCCAGCCAGTGCTAACTTGCTCATCTGGTGGTAATTGCTTCAGAAATGGGATAAATGAGGAAGCAGCAGAGAAGCCAATGGCACCAGGCAGGAGCAAACCCCAAACTCACAGACCAGCTAATGTTATAACCCATCCTGGTTTGCCCTGCAGCTGGATGTTCAGACACACCAGGGGGGACATGTCTGGGGCTGGCTCTTCTTATCTGAATTGCACAATCCCATCTGCTGCAGCCACCAAGGGAGTTCACCCAGTTTGGGCACCAGTTTGGGCACCAGTTTGGGCACCAGTTACAAAGGATTTCATCCCCTTTGGAAGAGGCAATACCATGAACAGAGTTTTCTATCTCAGCTATTAGAGAGACATCTCCAAGTAAGAAGGCCTCACCCCTTGAAGCTTTGACATCAAAGCACATTGCTCCACTCAGGAGCACCCCAAAGGGCTGAGCTGCTCCATGGGGATAGGTCTGCTGGGGAGTGGGCTGGGCTCAGATGTCTCCATTACCTGCAAAACTCAACTCTCCTGTTCATCACACTGGGGCAGAACCTCCTTTGGGAACAAAGGATCTTCCCATTTGCACATGGGCAGCCCCAGGTTTTTTTGTCTGGGTGTTCTGGGAGGTCAGTTGTGGCTTTCAGAAAAAGGAGTAGCACAAAGGAATGCTCCAAGTATATTCATCTCTATGCTCAGGAAAACAAATTGTGATTTTCAACATCAAAGATCAAATAATAGTCCAGTTCCAGCTAATTACACACCCCACAAGTACAAAGGGAGTGGTGTTGTTCCAAGATCCTTTTCCCTTGATTTACAGTGTGCATTGGGATTTCTCAGCCAGCTTTGCCATACCCTGCATTATCTGAAGGTATTCTGTGCTGGGTGTGACTTCAGTGTCTGGGCAGAAACAATCACAGGGGTGAACCCAGCCACCTACATGGCACCAGCCAGCTAATGGCTTTGGACACTGATGTGAGAGATGCTTTCATGGGCTCCTAGAAATTTATGCCAGAAGGTATCCGTAGATCACAGGGTTTGCTTTCCAGTAGAGCACAGGCTTTTCTCTTTTAACCAGTTTGCCCCATATGGAGCCAAATAGCTTCTCTGGCCAAGGCACTTTTCAGAGAAGCATTAATCTTGGTTTGAAGATGTCACTTTGGAGCATCTGACACTCCCTTCAGACTTCCCTTCCAGCAGTTAATCCCCACCACCATGGAAGTACTTACACCCTCCTGTTAAATCAGCTCAGTCTGCTTTGTGATAAGCTGAGCAGCCTGAGCTTTGTGAGCTGCACTGAAAGACATTTTTCCACAGCAGGTCCTCCAGCCCAGGGGCATTTCCCCCCCCCAGACTCCATCACTATGCTGTTTGGACAAGATGTCTTGATATTCCCAGTCAGTATGCCTTCAGATGCTCCCCAGAAGAACAGGCCAGGGATAATGGCAGCAGAAAGATCTCACGTACTTCAGGGAGTACAAGCCAGCCCCAAGAACTACCTTAGTCTCAGCCTCCAAGCTCTTGGCAGGTCTTGGCACCAGGGAGCACACTTCCCACCATGGTTTTGGAAGCCAACATCGAGGCAGGACTGTGCAGCCACCACATCAGGGCTTGCCAAGCTCCTACATCGTGTGAGCAGCAAGCAAAAGCTTTGTGTGTCAGAGCCACACCACTGGCTCGAGCCCAGCTCCTGGGCACAGGGCAGGAGCCCAGGTCCTGCAGCTCTGCTCAGCAGCTCACACACAGTCCCACAGGAAGGCTGAACAGATTGATTTAGAAGAATTACAAGGGCTCTGTGGAAATGATTTGCTACCAGTTAAGGAGGAAGTCAATTAAGGCAATTGGTACAGGTTAAAGAAAAGATGGCTTAAGAAATTCCTAATTGACAGAAAAAAAAGAATACAAAGAGCAGCCTTCCAGAAGCACTGTATTAACCAAGGAGACCAAGGATGGTCTGAAGTTTCACGAGTTCACTGCATTTATACAGAACTCCAGAGGCTTGCTGTCCAGATGAACGGCTAAGAGAAGGATATTGCACATCATCACTTGCCTCACTACTGCTTTAATTTTCCTCTATTCCCATCTTCTCCCATCCACAGTGTCAGCTCCACCTGGACTCTGACACTCCTAGGAAGGTTTTCATGCACAAGTGACGTAGGGCAGCATGCAACCTTTCACATCCAAACAAACAACAGGCATTGTTACAATTCCAGACACACCTATTTATATCCAACTCAGGAAACCCCCGAGCTAAAAATATCTGGAGGCTGGAAATACCCTTAGACATCAATCACCTCTGCTTGCCCAGGTCCTGCTCTTCCTGGCATAGGTTTCTGGCCACACTCTCACCAGTCCTCCCTTGGGGAGGAGCAGCAGCCCATGAGACCTAGACCAAGAGCCTTTCAGAGCCAGAAGCTGCCAAGGCACAAGGCAGTACCCAGGGAACAAAAGGAGTGAAGGACAAAGAGTCAGAAAAGCAAAGACAGAAAGGTGGAGGCAGTGCTGAGGAGAGTTATCCTGACTCTAGCAGACAGTTATCTTCTAGCAGACCTGCAGGGAAGAGCTGGAGGGGCTCTCAGGCACTCCCAGCAACAGTGGGACCAGGGTCCCATGGATGCTTGCAAGATCAGAGCTCCCTGGATCCAGTGACAGCAGCACAACCAAGGGGAGGAGAGCAAAGCAGTCCCATGTGCTGGCTGGGCAACCTCTCTAAGAAATCACTTTGTGGTGCTGGATGAGCTCCTGGTGCAACCCAGCCTTAATCCTGGAGGAAAGGGTGGCAATGCTGTCCATGAGGGAACAGGAACACCTCTGTCACCAGTGTCCCAGGTCTGGACAGATATCCCATCCACCCCTCCAGGAGCAAGCTGCCTTTGTCCCATCAGCACAATGCCAGGCTTTGGTGACCAGCAGAAGCATCCATACCTTACCAACTGCTGCATGAGTGGGAAATTGCACCTTAACCTCCTCCAAGGTCTCTACAAACCATTTACTGAACACCTCTGTCACCACCCCTGGCCTCCACCTCCTGCCCTGAGGAGCTCTGCTCCCACAGGTGCCAGCACACACATCCATTACAAGATTCTGTGGTCCTCTGCAGGAATAACTCTGATGTGCTGCAGAGCTTCAGATGGGACTAAATCACTTGCCTGATATGAAGGATGCCTTCCTGGGTGACATTTTTAACACTGTTTTTAAGGAGCATATTGCCCAGCTGGAAATGAGAATCCATCAGGCAACAGCATATATCGTAGGTCCTGGTCAGTAAGTGGAAAGAATTGGGGTTTATGGCTCAATAAATCATAGAACTTTCAACTAGATGAGTAGCTTAATTACTCTGCTGGATTTAGCATCCTACCTCTTTTGTAAGATCATATTCTTTTAATGGCAACACAGCAGTTACACAAGGGCCTGACAAATTATGCTTCATTCCTTTCTATTCAGCATCCGACCCAAAGCAGATGGGACACTACATCTTCAATTCATGAAATCACTCTTAACATACAACTTCCTTTGACTTCCTGTAGATTATTCACAATAAATGGCATCCTATGAACCTCCTCTTTCCTGGGCAGAGGATTAGCTTCACTTTTGTGACTCTCTAACCAGAAATGCACACTAGATGAAGGAAAAGTGAGACCAGCACACAATTTTAACAGCAATGGAGTGCTCCCCTGGGTCTGCCCTGCTGGTACTGACTCCTGGCCAGAGCAGCCACCAAGACACACTGGCTGGCCCAGGGACAGTGCAGATAGTGCTAAGGGTCCCAAGGAAGATAGGCAGAGGTATACCCTGATGTGCACAGCTCCCAGCAGCCCTCAAAACACCACAGATGCTTTGGCTGAGGAGGTGTTTACCAACACACAAATGAATCATTTACTTCCACATAAATATTGCTACAGAGCTAGAGGTAAACAAACAAGAGCATTTGACACAAAATAGACCAGACACTTCACCCTGGGTCTGAGTGCTACAGAGCTGACAGGCAGTGAGCTGCAGGACCCACCAGCAAGCCCAGCCCAGCCCCAATGGCTGAGCACACCACAGGGCAGAGCTTTAGGAGAACCTCGGCAAGGTGCCTGTGGAGAGACACAGACTGCTGGAAATGTTCCCAAAGGATCTGCCAGGGGCTCTCCTGCTCAGCAATTCAAAGCTATGAAGTTTTCCTGGGGGAAGCTCCTGACTGCTGGCAAAAACCTGGCTGGGCCAAGGCTGCAGAGCACACTGTGGGCACATGGAAGGGCTCTGTGGGCAAATGCTTCCCAGTCCAACCACCCCTGCCTAGTGTCCTGCCCCTCTCCACAGACCCCATCCAGAGCATTCCCTGCATGCCACTGCCCAGTTACAGCAAGAGCTAACTGAACTGCTGCTCCATGCCAAGGACACAACTCTGGCACAAACAAGGCTGCAAAGCCCCACCTGACTTCACATGCCCTGCTCCAGGGTGCCAGAACACACTGAGCTCCGAGGGCATGGCACTGGCAAAGCCAACAGCAAGGGCTGTCTCCAGGAGAGCAGCAAGAGGTACTTCCATCAGCATCCTGCAGAACAAGGAGTGCCTCAACTGGGGAAACAGCCAGAGACAGTGAGCTGGAGGGATTAAAATCAGCCTGGCAGTACTGGCAGACAGGTGCCCAGTGCCTAGAGGAGCTCAGGCCTTGCATCTGGGCACCCAGAGCCACTTTCCATGCCTGTGGTTGTGACTCCTCCCTCCATACCATCAGCCAAGAGGAGCAACCCAGGAGTATCTGTGGGGTCCACTAGTCTCAGGAGAAGCTTTGGAAATTGATGTGAAATACATCTTCATCTTTGCTTCTGAGAAGCCCAGTGAAAAGGGAGCCCTCCCCATACACTAACCAGACTGCCTGATCCATGCAGGCTCTCCTTCTCTCCTCACTTTCTTCCCATCACACCTCATGATGTAGATCCTTCACACTCATAATAGACAATCACCCTTCATGGGTGAAGTACCCTCTGTTTATACCATGGCAGCAGGATGATAGACTGTGCCATTAGAACAGGAGCTGCTGCAGAAGGGCTGGGCACAACTCCTGATAGTGGGAAAACCCAGTATTCAAGGGGTGTTATTGTTCTTATTGGGTTTTATGGGGGGGGGGG